>JAPPVO010000016.1:132617358-132982298 GCA_030407325.1 Camellia japonica | reverse complement strand
ATTGTAGTGTAGTTTGGTTTATGCTAGCTTAAAACTGTTGCATGTTATGCTTCGTTACAGCTTTCTTTGCATGATCATGAGTTATGCTCGGCTTTGTGCATTGTCTTGCATTTTGCCCCTGCCCTCGGCGCATATCTTTATATATAGCTCGTATGCTTTGTCTAAGTCTTCGGCCTTGTCAAAAATGGGCCGTCTCTGGGCTTTGACACTCACTTCCATCATTGTTATGACTTTCGAGTTCTGTCAAAGAGGGGCAACTGTAGACACCCCATTTTTGACCCTCCTCAAGACTTGGACATCATCGTTTGAACACCCGATGATCATCCATGTTCGTCTTCGTTTTGAGTTCCCAGACGTCTCGGCCGCGCGCCTTGCCTCAGGATCTCTTAACTGGACTGTTCTGTGCTTGGTTTTGGACCAAGAACTTGTTAGTTTTTGCTTCTGAGGGCAGAGAATGGCTTGTCCGCCATCCCCGGATCCCACAGGCCAAGGCATGATGCCACCGGCCATGTTCTCTTGCCACCAGCCACTGGTGATGGCCGGTCGGCACCTTTGATGGTCGGCCGCCTTTAATTTGGTCAATCGGCCATACTTTCTAGCCGGGACTTCTTTTTTGCCTTTTTTAGGCATTGTGCATGCCAGCTGTGCCAGCTGGAGCACACAGATCTGTCCTCCATACACGTGTATGGAGGATTTGCACCCTTTTGTTCTAAACTTCTTGAATAAGCTTGCACCCTTTGCTCTAGCTTCTTGAGGAAGCTTGGACCTTTGTCTTAGCTTCCTCAAGAAGCTTGAACCCTTTGTCTTAGCTTCCTCAAGAGCTTGACCCCCTTGACCCCTTTTGTTTAGCTTCTCTAAGAAGTTTAGGCCCTTGTCTTACTCTATAAAAAAGGCCTTCTTCTCCTTTGAATTGGTTCAGCAAATCAGAGATATATATGACATATACACCACTCTCTCTATATCTCCCTCTCTTCTACATTTGTGTGTGTTAGAGTGTCCAAAAGTGAGTTTTGTTCTTAGTTTTTGCACTAAGACACCTAGTGTTACACCATACCTTGGTTATTGAGGTGTTGAGAGGTTGTTCTTGGAGCTTTTGAGTTGGTTTTGATCAGAAAAGGGGGCTGGAGTTTTGGTTCTTCAAGTGTTTTTCAAGGGTGAGCACTATTGTTTTATATTCCCCATTCTTGCACTAGCTTTTAACCTACTTTGCATGCTGTTTTGAGGTTTGTATATAACTGATAAAAGTTCTGATTTTTCATGTTTAAGATGTTTCATTAAGGTCATTTTTGTGTTTGGGGTCGACCTCCCCCTCTTAGGCCTTGTTTGGCCTCTTTTGTGCCTTCTTTGTTGAGCTTTGGGAACTTTCGTGTATTGGCCTTCTCACCACTGAAATCTAGAGGATTTTCAGTGGTGGTGAAGGGGTTTTGAGGTCTTGCATAGTAGAGGGACACCCCTCTCCCTTTGTGTCTCATTTGCATGTGTTTTGGCTCATAAGGGAAGCATGCATGCCTAGCTTTGTTTGGCTTTATTTCAGAGGTTATTTGGTGTTTATCTAGCATGTTTTACCTCTGTTCCGTGTTGGTTCGTTGACCCCTTGCATGCACCATACACTTGCCTTGCATTCCTCTATTTTGCCTAGAGATGCATCTTGCATTTGGATTACCATGCTTGCATGTTTTGGCTTAGCTTTGTGAAGTTTTTGGTCATGTTTTATCATGTTTAAGCTCTGTTGGGTGTTGATTTGGTCATGCTTTCCATACTTTGTATAGCCTCTTTGCATTTTAGCTTGTTGGCTTCGGGTGTGTGAGTCTTTAGCATGCATTACTTAGGCTATTTCAGTGATTTGGAATCACTTATCATGCCATTTCAGTCCATGTTTTATGCTTACATGCATGCATTTGTTACCCTTTCAATGCCTTGAAGAGTTGTGGTCCTAAGCTCCATGTTTGAGTCCTTGGTGTATGCCTTTTTGTTTAAGTCCTTGGGCTGCCATATCAGTGGGTTTTGGGGTGTATTTTGACACATTGAAACTCTATTTGTGGTTGCATAATCCATGCCATGTGTGGTCATGATAGTTGTAGTGCAATGCTCCCTTTTATGCCTTAGTTTTAGGCCCATTGGTGTGTATGTTTGCATGAGCATTTGTCCATCATTTCCATCACTTTTGGCCACTGTTTATGGCAAGGCTGAGGTCTGCCGTTTGCGGTTTAAGTCCACCATTGCATGTTTGCCGCACGTTTGTTGCATATTTGGTTCATTGTGTGTTGGCACATGCTAGTTCCATTGCATATTTTTCCATGTTTGCTACATTGCATTTTGCATGCTTGGCATATTGCATATTTACATGTATAGGTTGCATTGCATTTGGCATGTTTTGCTAACTTAGCCTCATATTGTATACTTGATGCCATTTTGTACACTTGAGCCATATTGCATCCATACATTGCATCATGTTTGGTTTGGGGTGTCAAACCAAACATGAGGAATGAGGTGTGTCCATACTCAAAGTGAAGCATTCACTCGTTTGTTGCATTCATTTACATTGATTTGCAAGCTTGGTGCTTTTGGCAATCATGCATCGAAATGTGTGTTTGGTGGCCCGAGGGCCGTTGGCCACACTCCCTTGAGTCTATAGAATGATAGGGAGAGTGGCCATGCACACATTGCTTTGAAATTTCCTTGCCATGCACTGTCTGTCCTCTGCTGCTATCAAAATAGGATTCTGCAGGAAGATTTGGTCGACCGACTACATACAGTGCCAACCGACCAAAAATATCTGGCCGATGGCTTCACAACTGGTCGATGACCATTTATCAATGGCCGGTGGATCTTTACCTTGGCCGGTGGCATCCCAAAATGATCAGGGAGTAGTTCAGAGGTGCCTCAGGATTTTCACAGTCCTCAGAGGTGTAGAACAGTGCAAACAGAGGCAACAGTGGCATGGCAACGGGTTTCTGGGTGAGGTAAATCGAGCATGAATCATCCAATCATCCTGAGGCAGGGCTGCGGCCACGTCCTTTTGTAATTAGTTTGTTAATTAATTAAGGTTTTGTAATATTTAATTAGCTAGTGTTGTTAATAATTTATTTGGTTTGTATTATTCTTTTGGCCCCTCCGAGAGAGGGCGAATTTTGTAATAAGCGTGCGTGTGTGTGATGCATGTCTTCCAACCCCACGTCTTTCTCCCTTTTACTTACCTACTTTCAATGGTTAGTCTTAGGGCACGTTTCAATTAGCATACTTATGCTCGCATGTTTGCATCCATTCATCTGTCTTACATGCACCGGGCTCGGCGCATCATACTAACTGCATTGTATTTCAATTCCGAGTTGAATACGTGTATCAGTTGTTGCATTTCATATGCCATTTTAGAATAGCCGAGCCTATCTTAGTTGCATTTTTGCATGTGTTACATTAGGCATTCCAGCATAGTTAGGATTCATGCATGATTTCTAATTAGCTTCTTTCTTTGGCTTGGAGTACTCGGTAAGTATTTATGCTTTAGCATCGTTGCATGTGTGTGAGTGACTGCCATGATAGCATGCTTACCATGAGGCTATGTGCTTATGTGATATAACTACCTGAATGCCCGTGGGTGAAGGTTGGATTATCTAAATTGGAATAATGCATTGAGTGTGAGTTTTAAGCCCACTAGATAGTGGCAAAACCATGTTTTCTAAGCCCACCCAAGGGTGGCAAAATCTGCATTTTTTTTAGCCTACTTGCGAGTGGCAAACCGCTTTCAAAAACAAACATGAAATGTTTTGTTCCAATTCAGGCGATCCAGTCTATACTTGTATGTTGTGCGCATCACATAGTAATTCTAGGCTAATAGCCGGCTTAAGAGCACATATGTTTTCAAAACTCGATATCATGTTTGGTAGTGGCCGATCTTTGATCGGGCGAGAGGGGGTGCTCATAGCTGACCTTCTCCAATCGTACCCAAGTTCCCGAGCTGAGGCAACTTTGGTGATGACGGACAAGTGGCCTTAGGCACGAGTCAGGATTTCCTAAATTCCCCCAAAATAAAATATTTAGGTGGCGACTCTGTATCTGGCAAAGCAGTCCATGTTTGACACTTCTTTCTAAAAAATCAGTTTTCAAAAACAATTTGCCGGATTTGGACTCTTTGGTGATTTATCAGTCTTGCATTGCACTTTGCAAGATCAGATTAAGAACCGTGGCATTTGAGTCCAAACTGTAGTGAACCTAAATGAACAAAACGGGGGATTTCCCCCCGGGACGTTCGGGGACGTCTACAATAACCCGAATAAATTGAGTTTACAAACATGAAAAATCATCATTCGAAATTAAGTGACACAACCTCCATCCACTGGCAGTCATACAGTTATATCAAGTAAGTAAGTCGCCACATGGTAGGATGCTTAAACATAATAAGAAAAACACACACAAGCGGGAAGCTAAAACATAAAAACTTACATATTTACCGACGTCCCGCGAACAGCTACAAAACAAAGTTAGTAAAACATGCATGATCTTATATACAAAATCCAAATACAATTCATTCATTAGATGCAACTAAAGATTCAGCTTCCTAGATATGACATGTGAATCATCTCAAGAACATGAGGTAGCACACATAATCACATAGGAATTGATTAAATCCACAAATGCAAACTTAGCCGAATCAAGATGCATGAAACATGGATGCAAAGCATGAATATGATGAAAAATAAATATGATGTTTATGTACAAATAAGGAAAGCAAGTAAAAGAATGGGATAGAAAGAAGTGGGGATGAGGAATTATTACAACACTTGAATTATTACATATCCAAATAAGAGAAAGATGAGGGAATATTGCAATAAAATAAAATAAAACCTCACAAAACACTCAAAATAAAAATAAACAAAATAAAAGCTTCATGTTCCTTGGAATCGTTGGCGGAAATTGGTCTACATTGGGAGATTATGCCATCTTGTCCGAAAGAAACTAACCGACAGGCCAACTAGGCCAAGCAAAACCTGTCTTGTTACGAAACCAAGAAAAGGAACAAACAAGAAATACCCAGGTGGCTCAACTAACCACTACCGGTTAGCTTACAGCACAATTAATATGAAACAAGAGTAAGCCAATAAGCAATAACAATAATAATAATAATAATAATAATATTATAAATTATATTATATTATTATTATTATTATTATTATTATTATTATCATTATTGTTATTGTTAGCTAAAAAAACCACTTGGATCACAACAACACCCTATGAAATATAAAGTATGAAAATTATAACAAAACACTATAAAATAAGAAGCAAGAAAATAAATATGAGATAGAAAATATAAGAAAATGAAATATTAGAAATTCACCTTCCAAAGAAAGATTGAACTTCTTGATTTCCAAACTTACTCTTGATCACCCTCAAGTGTATGAATTATGTTCTCAATCCTCAATTTGAAAGCTTGGAATTCTTGCTACAATGATGGTTTGGAGGTGTATGTGGTGAAAAAGTGATTGTCTCTCTTATTTTTGCTCACTTTTACCAACACCCACTCTTCCTCTTGATCAAAGCTACTGAAATTCAAGTATTTTAGAATTTTTGGAAAAGTTTTGGATGTAGAAAAGATGAAATTTCAGTTTGTATGGAAGATATAGAGTGTATATGGAAGATAAGAGTGCGTTTAGCTCAAAAACTCAATTTTTCTCTCTTTTCTTCCTCTTTTCTTTAGCTCAAATGTTCTCTCCTTCATCTATTCTCCTCCTCCTCTCAACAATCAGATGTATACTTATAGGCTAAGCAAGTGGAGAAATGGTAGAAGATATGGTGGAAGACAAGATAGAGCATAAATGAAGGTAATGGAGCTGATGGAACACTAATGGAGTTAATAGGAGCAAAAATGGAGCATTATCTTCAATGGAGCAAACAATAGGTAATGAGGGATGAGTATACATGCATTGGAACATATTTGGGTCAGAAAAAATGGGTCAATGGAGTATCCCAACCGAACCAACAAAAAAAATGGGTTGTTGTTTTAGGCCGAGTTAACAAAATCTACTTTTAAGCCCAACTTCAAATGGGCATATCTCCCTCATATAGACTTGGTTTTAGGTGATTCTTGGGCCTAAATTGAATCCCCAGAAATCTACTTTCCAATGGTCATGGCCTCACATTTAAATTTTAAGTGTACAAAGAGATATGCCTAATTTTGTGAAGGTTGTCTCGGACTGGGTCAACAAAATCTGCTCTTAAGCCCAACATCAAATGGGCATATCTCCCTTATTTGGCCTTGTTCTAAGGTGATTCTTGGGTCTAAATTGAAGCCCCAGAAGTCTACTTTCCAATGGTGGTGGTCTAACATTTAAATTCCAAGTATACAAAGAGAAATGCCTAATTTAGTGAAGGCTGCTCATTTCCTTCTTAATGATTTGATACTCATCCTTTTTCTAAACTAGTTTTCTTTCATCCCCTCCTATTTCCTTCAACTCCAAAGCTATAAAGAAGATGTTTTTAAATATTTTTCAAAAACTTCACCTCCCTTTCATTTATTTCCACTTTGCCCTTACTCGATTTACTGAAAAGTGTAATATTTTAATCCAAATGGGAGCCTCGAGACATCGTAGAAACATTTAAAAAAAATATTTTGAAAAGTGGGTTTTAAGGTTTAAAATAGTTTGGCCAAAAAAATGGGTAAAGGTTGGGATTAAAGCTTAAATTCCATCTTTCTTGTTGAGGACTCTGTGAGAAATACATTCTAATTGTCATCATCAAGTAATCAAAAGAAAGCACCCAAGTCTTAGGGCCGGTCAAAATGGGGTGTCTACCATAACACAAGATGAATATAAATACTTTTATTCCAATTCATCATCCAAGGAATAACACAATTCCGTCTTCTCAAGTATCCTCAACAATTAGTCATTTCAAGACTATTTTAACGTTTTGAACAATAATTTCCAAATTGAACAACAATTCTCATATTCCCTGAAATTCATCATTTATATAAATATAAATAAGAAAATTTTCAAACATCCATTTATTTTGACACACAAAATAAATACGACAATATTATTCATGGATTTTCAGTCCCTTTTAAAAAAATCCCCAAATTTTAGGTTTTATCACCAAAACTATAAAACTCAAATCCTTTGAAAGAAAACTTTCCAAAATCATCTTTTTTCAATCAACGAAGATCAAAACCCATAAGATCATTTTAAAAGAACAAAAGACAAACCCACTTTCAAAATCGCTCAACTTCTTGAATCAACAATTAATTTTCAAAGCTATCGAAAGATGATTTCGAAAATCATATAGATCTTGCAAAAATATATATATAACTCTAAGAAAATCCCTACCTCAAGTTTTGAAGAAGAAATGAGACAAAACCCTCAAAATCAACAGTGTCGAAACTCGATCTTCACCGCACACAACGAAGCCCTCGAGAAGTTAACCAACTTTGATGAAGAACTTATGGTAGAACTCTAATGGATCTTGAGAAATCATGGTTTGATCCAATTTGGCGTAGAAAAATGTAGAGAGAAGGGAGAGGAAAGGGTTTTTAGAGAGAGAGATAGACAAAAGTGATCTGAAATATCAGATTCACAAACTGATATAACATGGTCCGCTCGAGCATCAAATACACTTTCCCAGTACTTTTGCAAACAAGTCAAACTTCTGAAACCAAGCATTCTTCGCTCGAGCTCATAAACTACCACTCGAACGAACAAGCAACTTCTAATGCATTTTACATTTTTTCTTTGGGGGCGCTGCCCTTGGACGCGCCAAGGGGTGCTACCCATTGGACCCCCGCGAGCTGACCAGGCAGCTCAATCCCCGACATACTCAGCGAAGTGGCAAAACTGGAATCGCTACAGGTGAGTTAGCTTCGGCACATCTATAAATGTGCTAATCTCTGGTGTTACCTTTATTAGGATGTCAGGATGTAGGCGTAGTGGTAGTAGGCGTGGCAGGCCTAGACGGCAAGTGGTGTCGTTGCCAATGTGGCCGAACCAATTGGCCAACAGGCCATGGGTGCTTTGGCCCGCAAAATGGACGGAGCTTTGATGGAATCCATGGACATTATCAAGGCTTAGAATCAAATCGAGGCCCAAGTAGAAGAGACAGGGCCATCCTTTCTAAAGAGAGAGTTTTTCTAGTCGAATCTGGATGAGTTTATAGGGGATCCGAAAGAGCCCTTCAAAGCAAATGAATGGCTCGAGCAGATGGTGAAGACGTTCGAAATGCTTGGCATTGAGAACGATGGGTTGATAATGACCTTGGCATCCTTCCAACTAAAGGGAGATGTGGGTCAGTGGTGGAAGTTTGTGCGGGGACACATTGGAGGGACTGGGGAGGCTTTTGTCAACGCCTTCCTGGACAACTTCTTACCTCCTACTGTTAGGGAGAAGTTAAGGGAGTAGTTCTTGAAGCTCAAACAGTTGAACACACCGGTGGCCGAATTTGAGGCTATTTTCACTAGCTTGTCGAGATTTGCACCAGAGTTGGTAGCAACAGAGGAACATCGTCGCTTGGAATTTGAGAAGAGGTTGAGGACCAGACTCCTTTTCAAGGTGGCAGCATCTATGACTAGGGATTATTGTCACCATGTGGAGGCGGCAACTCACTTAGAGACCATGATTCAAACGGACAAGGAGAGGATGAGGAGCTCCAGGCAGTGGTCCCAGAATGTTTAGGGGAACACTTGGGATAACAAGAGGTAGAGGGATTCCACCCCACAACAGTCCCAAGAAGCATAGTCTAGATCCACCTTTCCTGTGCCTAGTTCAGGTTCAGGGAGAGGTAATCAGAGAGGTTTCACTTGTTTCAAGTGTGGCCATTTGGATCACAAGTCTCTAACTTTCCCGCGGAGAGGAGGAGGGCAACAGTCTGCACCGTCTGCGGCTCGTTCTCAGCGCCAGAGTCAATGAAGAGGGCAGCCACCTACCTGTTATCAATATAGACAGCCAGGGCACGTGATGAGGTTTTTCCCTCAGTTGAGTGACACGCCTGGCGCGTCTAGTTCGAGGCAAACACAGAGCCATCAGCCTACTCAATCAGTACAGGCCTTAAGGGCCAATCAGGGAGCCTCTTCGGCTCAATTTGTGCATTAGATTTATGCTTCGAGGGGTGAGTGTAGACACCCCATTTTGATCGGTCCTAAGACTTAGGCGCTTTCTTTTGATTACCCGATGATGAAAACAAGAATATACTATCTCACAAAATTCTCAGTGAAAAGATGGAATGTAAACTTTAATCTCAACCTTACACCCGTTTTTGCCAAATTATTTTAGATCCATTCTCTATTTTCTTTTACTTTTTTATATCTAATATTATATTATATATAGTATCTCACTTTTGATTAACGAGAATCTATTCAACATGCTGTTCAAATGGATGATAATGATTTTCCTATCTTTCATGAAGAAATAGGATCTAGTATCCCTGATGGTATTAATACTTTAATATATACCATAGTCAAACATTTTATAGGCACACCAACCAATATTCATTCTCGTATCCATGATCAACGTAGTAATCTCACTTGCCCTACTATAAGTGATTTTAGAAGGTATAAAGATGTTTTTACTTCCAGAGTAATGCTTAGAGAAGACTGTACTAAGTCATTTTGGAAAGAAAAATTTATTAATGGATTGCCCAACCTTTTTGCTCATAAAATCAGAGATATCCTTAGCCAACCTACTAGCATTATAGAATATGATAATTTAACTTATGGTGACATAATTAGCACAATTCAAAAGGAAGGTCTAAAAATGTGTATTGATCTGAAACTTAGTCAAAAAGCTGCTAAAGATAAACACAAAGCTAAATATGAATTAGAAAATTTTTGTGAACAATATGGTTTACCTCCAGTAGCCCCTTGTCGTCGAAAAACTAGTAAAAACAAAAAAATCTTCTGACAAATATTCTAATAAGGGTAAAAAGAAATATTCTCCTTCTAAATCCACTAATAAATACTATACTAAACCTAAAAAGAAATATCATAAAAAATCTACTAAGAAAGAGTCAAAGTCTACTTCAGATGTTACTTGTTATAATTGTGGTAAAAAGGGTCATTATTCCAATAAATGAAAATTAAAAGGCAAAATTAAAGCTAAACTTAATCAATTACAAATTACTGATGAAAATCAACGTCAAATATTAGAGATATTTAAATTAACCACTTCTCCAAATCAATCTCCTGATCAATCTAGTAATTTATCTGATAACGATATTTCCTCTAGTGATACTTCTACCTATTATTCTCCTACCGATACTACTGACAATGAAATTGAATTAGGATGTAATGGTACCTGCTGTAAAATAGTCAATGTTCTTAGCAAATCTCAATAAGAGGAAACTGCTCTCATTGAATTAATTAGTAAATTAGACAATTCTGAATTAAAACGACAATATACTAATAATTTGAAATCTTTATTAATTAATAAAGATAAGAAACCTAAGCATGATAAACCAATCATTAGTTTAAATAAAACTTTGGACCGATTTAGAAAAGAAAAACATAAAGAAGTCACTTTATAAGATTTACAAAATGAAATTAATCATATTAAACTAATTCTTCAAGAATTAAAAAGTAAAGACCAAACCTTAGAAGATGATATTACTTTATTAAAAAACAACAAAAGTCTTAATGATTTCCAACGATCCAATAAATCACCCTCTGGATCAGAAAGTGAACCTAACTCTGAACCAGATCAAAACAAGGTCATCTTTGATAATAGAACTACTCCACACAATAGCGATCATGATAATAATCACCTTAATATAATTAATCGAATTAATATTCAAAAATGGCATTCAAAAGTCAAATTAATTATTAATGATTTTGAAGTTAAAGTTATTGCATTAATTAATACTGGAGCTGATTTGAATTGTATCCAAGAAGGGTCAATCCCTACAAAATATTACCATAAAACTACTGAACAATTAAGTTCTGCTAATGACAGTCAAATGCATATTAAATATAAATTACCAAAAGTACACATTTGTAAAAATAATGTTTGCTTTAAAACATCTTTTGTGTTAGTTAGAATCTGATAAAGTCATTTTAGGTACTCCATTTATATTTTTATTATATCCTTTCACTACTACTCCTAAAGGAATAACTACACAAGCTTTTGGTCATACTATAACTTTTAAATTTCTATCTCCACCTGAGATCAAAGAATTAAATCAATTAAAAGAATGTTCAATCTCTCAATCTATTAATTGATTAACCAAACAACTCAAATTTCTCAAAGAAGAAGTAAATTACAAACGAATTGAAACTCAATTAACTAATCCAATTCTTATATCCAAAATTGATGGATTTAAAAATCAATTAACAAATACTGTTTGTTCCACTTTACCCAATACTTTTTGGCATAGGAAAAAACATGTAGTAACACTCCCTTATATCAAAGATTTTAATGAAAAACAAATTTCTACCAAATCTCAACCTATCCAAATGAACCATGAATTAATGGAAATGTGCAAAAAAGAGATTAATGAATTATTAAAAAATAATATCATTAGTAAAAGTAAGTTGCCTTGGTCTTGCCCTACTTTTTATGTTAATAAAAATGTTGAACTTGAATGAGGTGTTCCCCGATTAGTCATTAATTATAAAACGCTTAATAAGGTTTTAGAATGGATCAGATATCCAATCCCTAATAAAAAAAAGATTTAATTAAAAGACTTAGTCAGGCCATCATTTTTAGTAAATTCGATCTAAAAAGTCGATTTTGGCAAATACAAATCCATCCTGATGATCATTATAAAACTGTCTTTACTACCCCTTTTGGTCATTATGAATGGAATGTCATGTCCATTAGATTAAAAAATGCTCCTAGTGAATTTCAAAATATTATGAATGAGATTTTTAATCCTTTTAGTCATTTTTCCATAGTCTATATCGATGATATCCTCATTTTTTCTAAGTCACTTGATGAACATTGGAACCATCTTAATTTCCTTTTCCATATTATCAAATATAATGGCTTGGTCATCTCTGCTCCTAAAATTAAACTTTTCCAAACTAAAGTTCGGTTCCTAAGATATGATATCCACCAAAGTACTAGTCTTCCTATCAGTCGGTCTATTGAATTTGCTTCTAAGTTTCCTGATGAAATCTTAGACAAAACCCAGTTACAACGATTTTTAGGATCTTTAAATTACATTGCTGAATTTTATAAGGACCTTTAGAAAATTTGTCAACCCCTCTTTGATCACTTAAAAGATAATCCTCCTCATTGATCTCCTACACATACTGCTATTGTTCAACAAGTCAAAAAATATGTCAAGACTTTGCCTTGTCTTGGTATTCCTACTGAAAATTCTTTCAAAATTATTCAAACTGATGCTTCTGATGTTGGTTATGGTGGTATTCTCCTTCAGAAAATCACCCCTCAGTCATCTAAAGAAATTTTTCGTTTCCATTCTGGTGTTTGGAACAAAGCACAAAAGAATTATAGTGTTATTAAACAAGAAATTTTATCTATTGTTTTATGTATTAGTAAATTTCAAGATGATATTTTAAATCAAAAATTCTTATTACGTGTTGATTGTAAAAGTGCTAAATATGTTTTAGAAAAAGATGCTCAAAATATTGCTAGTAAACATATTTTTGCCCGATGGCAATCTATTTTAAGTATTTTTGATTTTGATGTTAAATATATACCTGGTCGTCAAAATTCTATTCCAGATTTCCTTACCCGTGAATTTTTACAGGGTGGATAAAGGATGGCCACTCCTTTTATTTCCTATCATAAATTAAAAGTCACCTATTATAGAAAACTTATTTACCAAACTGCTTACCGTATTGCTTGCCTTAAGACAGCTCGCAAAACTACTCGCCGTGCGCAATTCATACAATTTCATCAAATTACCAGTTATCGCAATTTACTTGCTCATTATAGTAATTGTCTTCATTTCCATATGAACAAATTAGATATCCTCAGTGGATGCTAATTATGTTCACCTTATTTGCTTACAGATGACAAGGCCTTCTAGTAAAGCCATTGTTCTAACTAGTAAATCCATTGTTGTTCCTCCTATTGACCTAGTCACCAGATATCATCCTATTGACCGTTACCAAGTTCTTGGTAATATCCCTAAACCTAGTTATACATCCGCCCTTGCTTCAGATCCATCGCTTCTTCTTCTCAGTCACTCACTCCTTACCCTCCTAACCTAGTAAAATCAGTCCGATCTGATTATGTCAAATTCCAATCAACTAATCTCTTTTTCAAAGAACCTATTCACAAGAATACCTATAATGTTCTTGATCTAGTTAAATCCTATTTCCCTCCTGGATGGCATTTTGTTCCACTCCATCCAGAAAATTCAATTACCTACTACAAAGATATTCTCTTTCATCATCAGTCAATAGTCATTAAACCCATCTATGATCATACATACACTAGTAAAATTGTTTACCATTCTCTTTACATCCACAATATAGTTTCTCTTGATAAATGGGGTCCTCCTTTTCAACTCAAAGATTTAACTGGTCATACAATCCAGTATAGTTATTATGACTATAAGGATGCCTGGTTTAGAGTTCTCCTGCATCAAAATGAGTCATACAGTGACTCTTGGTTCCTCTAATTTGACCATAAATTCAAGTCAGAATTTCCCACTTGGTTTCTTTGATGGTGGACTCAGCATGGTGCTATTCCTGAGATCTTCCCCTCTGTTCTAATTGAACAAGTAAATTATTTCTCTTCTGTTTTTAAACTTAGTCAACAACAAAAACAATTTCCTTAGTTACTCATTTTTATATCCAAATACAAAGTCCCCTAGATATTTAAATGGCAATATGCCATTTCTGATAACCTGGTTGTTCGCCAACACTTTGGTAAATGGTGGGATAATTTTAAACCCCAACGCATAATTGATCAAGTTCAAGAAGAATTCCAAGTCAATCTGCATGCACCAACACCTACAATGGTCAAAGCTCAGCAGAACCCAACTGCTTCAGTCACCCAAGGAACTCAAGGAAGCCCAATTCCACCAGTCAGACTTGGAAGCCCAACAACTAGCTCTTCCAAGCCCAAATCATCCCAATTCAAATTAGCTCAATCAAAGCCCAAAGTTAAGACCAAGTCATCCAATGATGAATTGATCCAGATGGCCAAGCTATTGATGGCCCAAGCTAAGTCACAGGTTGGAGATGACACCTCTAAAGAATCTAGTTCCTCTGAGGCCTCAACCAATAATGATCCTTATGGGCACCTGTTTCAAGATGCTCAGGACCCATATGCTTAAACAGTCAGCCATTGGATTCTCTATATGTATAAATCAGCTTCAGTCACTACTTTTACTTTGAGAAAAGCTGTTGATATATATATTGATTCCCATCAGTCATCTGTGTAGTCACGTTCCCTCACTGCAAAGAAAAAAAAAGATTAAGAAAATTCTCAGTCACAAAAAGATGCTTTCTGCACCCATGTACCTCTTATTTTCAAGCTTTTCAGAAGTCACAAGTTTCACAGTATTTTCCAGCTTTTGAAGTCACAAGCCTCACAGCTCCAATCATGGGCCTCACAGTCCCAAGTTTCACAAGCTCAACAGTTATCCACTTTGCCTATAAAAGGGGCTTCTCAGTCAAGACCGAGGTGGAGGAAAAAAAAGGAGTTCACAATTTTCTTTCACAATTTCTCTCAGTCTCTGTAACATTTTAAGTTTGTTTTAAAATTTAGTTTTCAAGGATGCAAGTAGAAGTTGTATTTTCCAGTTACTTCCAGTAAATAATTCTGTATTTTCCGATTACTTCCAGTAACTAATTGTAAGTTAATATTGTGAGCTTAATTTATTTATCTGTTCTTATTTAAAATATTTTATTTAGTTTATTTAGCTTGTTTGTTTTAATTTATTAACTTGTTAGTTTATTAAATTTTATGTGCTGCATATATAGTATGTTATATTATTATATATAATATTTTATTAAATTTATTCGATGCCATGGTTTCACCCACACACCATACTTTCGTATATATATTAAATATTAAATATTTTATATATTAATATATTTTATATAAAGGTACGATTCTCCTTTTGAAAATTCACCACACTTCCACCGTTTGCTTTTTTGTCTTCTTTTGCTTTAGACCCGCTTTGATCAAATTATGTTACATATTTGGCATTCTACAATATATTTTATTAGTCCATGTATTTTGTTATTTTAAAATTTTATATATTTGTGTGTGTTTTCACATATTTTTTTAGGTATTTGTACATATATTTATGCTAATAATACCTTTTATATATTATTATATTGTAAAGTGCATAGTAATTTTACTATGCATACTTTGAAAAAAATCTCCCCTCCACCATTTCATCTTTTGTTTGTTTGCTATGTTTGTTGCCTATAAGCACAGATGGAGTAGGAACAAAAAAGAAAAAGAGGGGGAGAGAAAGAATTGATGCAGAAGAAGAATTGAGGGAAAGAATCAAAAAGAGAGAATTAAGAGGAAAAAAGAATCAGAAAGAAGAGGAAACAAATTATTTTTTTTAAGAGAGGGAAAAAGAAAATATTAGATATTTTGTTTTTCTGAACAAAACATTTCTTTCCAATACGTCCAAAAAAACCATTAAAGTTGAAATTCTGAATTTTGAATTGAGAATAGATAACACATTCCACAACCTTGAGGGTAATCAAAAGAAAGTTTGTAAATCAGAAAATTGATCATCTCCCCGAAAGGTGAATTTTCGCAAACTTTCATTTAATTTAAAAATGTGATATAACTTGTTTAAATACTTCCTTTACTGCTTTTCATAATTGTTTTTATTCGCTTTAACGGGAAGGGTGCACCACCCACATATCTGTTGTAAATTACTGTTTTTTCTTATATATAATTGTTTTACCATTATAAAAGGAAGGTTGCACCACCCACATATCTGTTATAATTTACAATTTTTTTTATATAACTGTTTTATTGCTTTAACGGGAAGGCTGCACCACCCACATATCTGCTGTAATTTGCTGTTGCATATAAACTGATGTAATTTATTACTTTGAATAAAATGTTGTAATTTATTACTTATATATAAATTATTGTAATTTTACCACTTTAAATGGTCGATCGAACCACCTAATTTGGTAAAGATGTGACCCAACCAGATGAATAGTGATTGGTGGTGAATAGTAACCCCGACGATGAATAATACCTTCGGCGATGAATAGTAAACGCGGATGAAAAATGGCCAATAAGATGAATAATGACCAAAGAGGGTAAATAGTAACTGCCACGGTGAATAGTACTTTCGGCAACGAATAGTGCCCCCGGGATGAATAGTGCTCCCGCGAAATTGAGTTTTTTTGAGCAAAATAGAGGAATCTCCCTGTGTCGAGCAGAACAGTTTCTGGTGGTCTCCGAGGCACATGAAGCTTTTGTTTTCTTTTTTAGTTTGAGAGAGTTGTGAGGTTTTTATTTTGTTGTAATATTCCATTCTCTTTCTCTCTCTCATTTGGTTTGTAATAATTTATTCAAAGTGTTGTAATAATTTCCCGCCCCACTTCTTTCTATCCTGTTCTTTTACTTGCTTTCCTTATTTGTCGATATGCATCATGTTTTGTTGTTTTTTAGTATATCCTTGCTTTGCATCCATGTTTCATGCATCTTGATTAAGCTAATTTTGTATTTGTGGATTTAATTAATTCCTATGTGATTATGTGCGCTACCTAATGTTCTTGAGATGATTCACATGTCATATCTTAGAAGCTGAATCTTTAGTTGCATCTCATGAGTGAATTGCATTAGGATTTTGTATATAAGATCATGTACATTTTACTAATTTGTTTTGTAGTTGTTCACGGGACGTCGGTACATATATAAGTTTTTATGCTTTAGCATCCCGCTTGTGTGTGCTTTTTTATGTTTAAGCATCCTACCATGTGGCTACTTGCTTACTTAATATACCTGTATGAATGCTAGTGGATGGAGGTTGTGTCGCTTAATTTAGAATAATGTTGATTTTTCATGTTTGTAAACTCAATTTATTTGGGTTGTACATCTTTAAAACTTTTTCAAAATACATGAAATCAAATTATTCCAAAATAAATGATATAATCTATACTTGTATGCTTCACATAGTAATTTTTAGGATTTATTAAATAATCAGAATATGAACATATAAAATAAATAAAATTCATATCATGGTTTAGTAAAGGCTAATCTTTTGATTTGGTTAGCGGGGGTGCTCAATTAATGACCTTACCCTCTCATACCTAAGGTTCCAAACCGAGACAACTTTGGTTATGACGAACAGTGGCATTGGCACGAGTCATGGGTTTCCGAATTTCCCAAAATATTAGGTGGCGACTTTGAGATTTGATGACGCAGTTCATTTCTGGCAAATGTTTTTGCTATAAAATGGATTTTCTAAAAATTGCCAAATGTGGACTCTCGTCTACATTTCACATTGCACTTGTGAGACTAAATCAAAGAAATCGAGGGTCCGCACTGTTTAATGCTTGCGGGTATCCCCCCGGGCATGTTATAGTGAGCAGGTGGAGTAGAGACCTACAGGGCATGTGTATGCTGTTAGCACGCCGAATTTAGTGCCAGCACTTTCAGTAGTGAGAGGTAACTTATTGTTAAGTAATTCTATTGCCAATGTGTTGATTGATATAGGTGCATCCCATTCTTTTATCTCGTTTGTATTTGCATTAGCATCAGGGTTAGAAGTGACTGAGTTAGCATCTCCACTCAAGGTAGAGTCACCAGTTGGTGGTGAGGTTGTGTTGGACTAGGGGTATCGGGGTTGTGAAACAGAGGTTGCTGGTCACCGACTTCCTTTTGCATTCGTGTTAATAGATATGTTAAGTTTTAATGTTATATTGGTATGGATTGGTTGCCATCTTATTGGGTTATTATAGACTGTTACCGTCAGAGTGTTATTGTATGTACCTCAAGTGGTGATTGTTTTAATTTCTTGGGGGACAGAGTTGATAGAGTCTTATTACCAATATGTGATCCATGTGGTCAGGGCAAGCTTAGTCTCCTGCTTGCTACATTCTTGGGTGTTGAGAGTGATACGGTTCTAGTTGAGTTACCAAGGGTAGTGTGTGAATACCCGAACGTCTTTCCTAAGGATCTTACTAGTTTACCAGCCCACCGTAATATTGAGTTCTCTATTGGTTAGTGCCTGATACAACATCGATTTCAATGGCACCATATAGGTTTGCACCCACCGAGTTGAGTAAGTTGAAGGTTCAACTCCTGGAATTGTTAGATAAGGTCTTTATCCGCCCTAGTACATCACCTTGGGGAGCATCAGCCCTCTTTGCCAAGAAAAAGGATAGCATATTGCGACTTTGTGTTGATTACCGAAAGTTGAATCAGGTAATTGTTAAGAACAAGTACCCATTGCCGCGTATAGATGACTTTTTTGACCAGTTAAAGGGGTCTTGTTGCTTCTTTAAGATAGACTTGAGATCGGGTTACCACCAGCTGAGGGTAAGAGAGGAGGATATCCAGAAAACAACATTCCTTACGCGGTATGGCCATTATGAGTTCCTAGCTATGCCTTTTGGGTTGACCAATGCACCAGCCCTATTTATAGGTTTGATGAATAGGATCTTTCGAGAGTTCCTAGACCATTTTGTGGTTGTCTTTGTTAATGACATTTTGATTTACTCACACTCTGAGAAGGAACACAAGGAACACTTGCGAGTTGTGCTTGAGTTGTTTCAAGCCCACAAGTCGTATACGAAGTTCGAGAAGTGTGAATTTTGGTTGAAATATGTGAAATTCCTAGGCCACGTAGTATTCGGGAAATGAGTGATAGTAGACTCTTCTAAGATAAAGGCAGTGCAAGATTGGGAACAACCTAAAAATGCCTTTGAGATTCGTATTTCTTGGGGTTGGCCGGTTATTACTGTTGGTTTGTGAGGGATTTCTCTAAATTAGCCTCACTATTGACTAGGCTTACGAGGAAGAGAATCAAATTTGTGTGGAATAAGACTTGTGGGAAGTCGTTTCAAGAGCTTAAGGTTAGACTTACCACTGCTCCAGTGTTGACTATTCCTGAGAGAGGTTTGGGCTATTCAATATACTGTGATGCGTCTCGGGAGGTTTGGGTTGTGTCTTGATACAACAGCGGAAGGTAGTGGCCTATGGCTCACATCAGTTGAAAACACACGAGAGAAACTACCCTACTCATGACCTAGAGTTAGCAATTATGATCTTTGCCTTGAAGATTTGGAGACATTACTTGTATGGTAAGAGATTTTGAGGTCTTTTCCAAACATAAGAGTTTGAAGTATTTGTTTTCACAAAAAGATTTGAATCTGAGGCAAAGGAGGTGGATAGAGTTTATGAAAGATTATGATTTTGAGCTGCACTATCATCCAGGGAAAGCCAATGTAGTGGCCGATGTCTTGAGTAGAAAAACCATTAGCAATGTAGCAAGTATTTCTATTCAAGAATAGGAGATGTTGGGTGCAATTGGCGAGTTTGACTTGTATCTTGGCGAGTCTGTTGAGTCGGCAGCTTTGTTTTCGGTAGTTGCACAACCTACACTTATGAGCCGAGTTATAGAAGCACAAAGGGGTGACCTTTAGGTAGAAACCCTCGGGGAGAAGATATCTAGAGGGAAGATATAGAAGGGCTTGAACGTGTATTTTGACTCAAGTATTAGATACATCGACCGTCTTTTCATACTAGAGTCTTGTCAAGAGGAGGTACTCTGAGAGTTCCACCATTGATGCCTTGCGGTATATCCGGGAGGCACAAAGATATATCATGACCTTAGCTTCCAATTTTGTGGAATGGGATGAAGAATGATGTAGCCTTGTTCGTATCAAGGTGCCTTGTCAATAAGTGAAGGCCGAGCAACAGAGACTTGCGGGTTTGTTACAACCCTTGCCTATAGCTGAGTGGAAGTGGGAGCATGTTACGATGGACTTTGTTATGGGTCTTCTAAGGACTCAACAGGGTAATGATGCCATTTGGGTGATAGTTGATCGGTTGACTAAGTCAACGCACTTCGTACCTATGCGCACGAGTGACTTGGTAGATTATCTTGCCGACTTTTATATTAGGGACATTGTTTCACTTTATGGGGTCCCTGTGACTATTGCTTCGGATAGAGATCCGTATTTCAAGGCTTGGTTGTGGCAGAGTCTACAGAATGCCTTGGGCACTAAATTGACTTTTAGTACCACTTATCATCCTCAAACTAACAGGTAGTTGGAGCATACCATTCAGATCCTTGATGAAATGCTTCGGAGTTGGGTTCTTGACTTTAAGGGGTCGTAGAAGAGACACTTGCCTTTAGTGGATTTTGCCTATAACAATAGCTTTCAGGAAAGCATTGGCATTGCACCTTTTGAGGCCTTGTATGGCCGACCGTGTAGATCTGCTGTGTGTTAGGCCAAGGTAGGTGATGCACCTATGATAGGTCTTGAGTTAGTCTAAGAAACGATGGAGAAGGTTGCTCTTATTTGTAAGAGGTTGGCCACAACCCAGAGTCATTAGAAGAGCTATGCTGACCGTAGGAGGAGACCGTTTTCCTTTGAGGTAAGAGATCATGTCTTCTTGAAGATATCACCTATGAGAGGTTTGATAGGGTCTGGAAAGAGTGTGAAGTTGTCTCCTAGGTTTATTGGGCCTTATGAGATCCTAGAGTGAATTAGGAAGGTAGCTTATCGTTTGGCCTTGCCGCCACAACTTTCCGGGGTTTACAACGTGTTTCATATCTCTATGCTTCAAAAGTATGAACCGGATCCATCACACGTGTTGGATTGTACTGAGCTAGAGGTTGATAGGGATGCCTCGTATGAGGAGAGAGTAGTTACAGTTTCAGATACTCGAGACCCAGCCTTATGTGGCAAGACAATTCCTTTGGTGAAGGTGTTGTGGAAAGCAACTTGGGAACATGAGGTGGAAGTCTGTAAGAAATATCTGAACCTATTTGTCGATGTTTGAACTCGTATTGAAAATCTTGTCATGTTAATGTAATATAAACATTGTATATGTTTTGAAAATGTGAATTGTATATTCAGTAATGAGAATGTGTTTATCACAGTGGTGAGAATGAATGACCGATGGATGGGTCATGGTGATGAAATTGAATTGCTATCATTGTTGTAATCGGTTTAAATATGATTTTGTTGTTGATCTAAAATTTTTGGGACGAAATTCCTTAAGGGGGGGAGGTTATAGAGATCCAGGCTTAGACCCGACCCATTTATCGCCTATGAATCTGGAAGCCATATCCATAGTGGTTGTCCTTCCCTTTTCTCTTGTTGGATTTTGGCTTGAGGGTTGACACCATCCATGCTGGTGTCGACATTGCCATTTTTCTTGTGTTTTGTTCGGCTCTTGGGGTCGACACCAGCCTTGGTGGTGTAGACACCACCTTGTTGCTTTGCCCTTAGGGTGGCTATTGTAATTTGGGGTCAACACCACACTTAGAGGTGTTGACACTTACCCTATTATTGGCCTCTGGGGTTGACACCAATCTTGGTGGGGTTGACCCTTCCATCGTTGCTTTGTTCTGGGTTACATACTGAAATATAGGGTCGACACCCCAAGTTCTTAGGGTCGACCCTCCTCTTGTTGTTTGGTTCTGGGTTGCATTCTGAAAAATAGGGTTGACACCTCTGTCTCCTAAGGTCGACCCTCATCTATTGCAAAACATTAGTGTCTCAACTTTTCTTCATGAGGGTCGACACCACTGTCGCAAGGGTCGACCCCTGTGAGTCTTTTTCTAGATTTTGTTCGGTTTGGGCCCTACTTTTTAGGAATTCTTGACTTATTCTTTTCATTTGGCTTTTGGAGCTATAAATAGTTTTGAAAACACTTTCCTCTTATTGTTTTCCTTCTCTTTTCTTCTCAAACCGTGATTCCTCTCTTCTCTCTCTAAACTTAACTTTTTCCCACTTAGATCCTTAGATCTACTCATCTGGAGGTATCCTTTCACCTTGGTCCTTTAAGATAGATTGTAGATCATATCAAGGGCTTCCTTTTGATCCGAGTGGTTCGTGATTTCATTGACGTTGAGTTTTTCCCGAGTTCTTCTCTTCCACCTTTACACTTGAGGTATGGATTCTCCACACTTCCTGAGTTTTAACTTAATCATTTGTTTTTATAAAACTGCTTTGTGAAAGAAATGGAATTTTGAACAATCTCGAATTTCGGTTCGAAAACAAAAGAAGGTTTTTCAAATGGTTTATTGGAAATGATTGTGGACAGATATTTATTGTTGAGATATGATGAAATGAAGGGTTTTTACCTTGGGAAATGGTTTATAAAGGAAAAAAGGTTTTTTGCCCTAAAAATCAAATGTTGATTTTGTATTGATAAATGGAATTGATATTGAAATGGTGACATTGAGTTGTTACGGATGAGGATGGTAGAGTTAGATATGTATTATCATTCACATCTTGAAAATTGGAAAGTTTATCCTTATTGAAATTATCTATTTGTTTAGAGATAGTTTTAGGCTATGAGTAGAGGATAGCTATGATTGTTGTAGAAATTGCATGGGGATTAGAAGAATTGAAAACAAATTTCTCATCCATTTGCATTGAGCATTGTTGTATATTTATTTCATGGAAAATGTATATTATTTTGAGAAAATGGGTGAATCTGGGAAGGAGTTGTTGTTACATCAAATAAGTTGGCCTGTGTGTCCAGAGTGAAAGTCCTAAAAACCACGGGTATACATGGGTGTCGATCCCGCAGATGAAATATTTGTAAAATGACAATAGTAATGCTTGTATAACCTACGTTTACATGGGTGCCGGTTTACGGTTTCCCACGGATGAAATTTTTATGAAATATGATACTTGTTTTAGAGATTCCCAGAGATATGATTCATTGTCTTGTTTTCCATTGAAAAGGGAATGTTTTATGAATTGTGTTATAAACATGTCTTTGCATGGTTTGAAAGAAGTATGAAATGTTTTGTCACGAGCATTGCATATGTATCTCACCCTTATATCTTTGTTAAGATTCATATATTGTGTTCGATTATTTCTACAGGGCTTTGGCTCATCCTATGTGGGAAAACCATTTTCAGGTGCTGATGATATGCCTTCACCATGACAATAGCTTCGGTGGACAAGGGCTTCATCTTGTTTATTTTGTTGTATTTTTTTGTACAAGCCTAGGTCTTTAACTGTATTGTATTAAAATCTATTTTGTTGTAACCAAATACTGTCTTGGACCGTGGGGCATTTCTTATTTGCTTAATGTTCATTCTATTATGCAACATATTCTATAGATTTAGGGTTAGGCTTGTGAATGTATATTTGTGTATGTTACCCTTTTGTAAACTTAATTGAAAACTAATGAAAGATAATTATTTTATCATTTGTTGTTATTTATCAACGTTGTGGACGGGTTTTAACATTGTAGTTAGCAGAAATTATGTAGTGGTAATACCAATTATTTTGAACTTCAATTATTGCAAAATTGTACTCAAATTTCTCTTGTCAGCGACTCACAATTGAGATCTTGGTATTGGGACTTGTTTTTGAGGAGGAAGATTTTATCAAGCCCGGGGAAGGACAACATGATAACTTGGAAAGGTACACCACTAATTTTCCACCTTTGTCGATGTTGGAAACTCATGGTAATCTATTATTATGCATATCTCAGTCTTGCTAGATGTAGTTTGGTTCTGTTACTTTCAGAAATTAACAATGGTAACTTGAATGTAACCTTTTTCTGGCATTTGTTTCTTTATTCTTTTCTTTTAATTGCCTATGCTTGGTTAATTTAGATCTTCTCTGATTTTTATTAGTGGTTTGTGTTTGTCAAGCATGGTTACATAATCGAAGAAATTGTTATTTTATTCTAGTAATGTTTCTTTCGTTGCCTCTTAAAACCCCACCACATATAGAGGATTGTCCTGGATTTTCAAAGGAGCAACTTTCAAATCTAAGGTATGGTTTAATATAGGCTGGTTGCCCATGGTCTAGTTGGTTAAGTGTGGGCAGGAGTAGTGTTTAGCCGAAGGCTACAAGCCATTTTCTTGCATGGAGATTATTATATCATGTATAATCTAGAATTGCTTGGTTTCATGAAGTTGTAGATTTGTAATTTTTCTTTCTCAAGGTACTTCACTTTTTCTCATGATGGCTTGAATATTATTAGAATGCCATGTTTGCTTCCCTTCTTGATGCAAGCTCGATATAAATTTTGTTGCTTGCGTGCTTTATAGACCTATAAATTTAGGGTCAGATTAAAATTCAATGCACTTCATATCCACATAATTAGGAACATATGCCATTTTTAAACTCCAAAGACATGAAGGATTGATTTTGTTGTTATTTTCTTTTTAGGATTGGCTTTGTGAAGTGGTTTGAATTGGGTGTATACTAAGTGTTTGATTTGTTGCTTTATGGATTTGTAAAGGGGGATGTAGCAGTTTATCGTCGAGGGCAGGGGCAAAAGGAAAAAGACGTGGTGATTAGGGCACTGCTAAGGGTTAATTAGAAGACATTTAAGATGCACCCTCTATAAGTTGAAAATTCCTTGAACTCTTTGCTACAAGTCTCAAAATTCATTGAACTCTTACCTAGCAAAAAGAATAATTCAAATGAAAAGTTGCAAGGAAGAGCACTACTAAGTGATGTGATAATTAGAAGGCATTTAAGATTAATTGTGTCAATTAAAATTGTGACATGGAACACAACTCTCATTTTCACCTCTATGAAAGTACAATTATTTTAAGTTGTTCCCTCAGAAATGCAATTTCCCTTTTTACTTTATTCATGTTAGCTTTTTCATTCGCCCATGTTTTTGATAGTTCTATTCCCCCTCTTCATATCAAATTGTGGGGGAATAATAACATTACTCTTGGAAGCTTTTTTTTTTTTTCCTCTGTGATTTTACATGCATATTTTGTTGTATTTCATATCCTCTGCTGGTTGTGATTGGAAATTATTATTCTTTACTAATTTGAATTAGCTTTTGGATTGTGAATTAGAAGTGATGCAGTATGTGCTATTTGTTGTTTGTGTGATCATGTGATGCATAATATATGTGCCTCTGGAGAGTTGCGATTCCATTTATCTGATATGGTTAAGCAGCTTGTTGAGGCTTTTTCTTTTCCTTATTTGGTTGTTTCAGCTAATATATTAGCTGCCAAAAGTGTAACCGCATGCTTTTGGTTTAAGTTTCAACCAACTTGGTTTTGTACTTTAATCACAATGTATCTGCAAATTAGTGCAATTTCAGTGCTTGAAATTTATTGGCATATCATTCTTCGTCCAAAAAAAAAAAAAAAACTATTTACATGTCAACATGTGTTATATTCTTTATTCTTTTCAATTGTATAATTATTAAGTATGGAGTTCCCAACTTGTGTTGTGTTATTCTTTGCAATGGTATACTAGTTGGTACATGTGGTTACAATGATGTATACCCATTTCAAAAGTTTTCATAGAATGGAACACATATGAGAAACAAGTGTGGGCTCTACATACGTGGGTCCCACCCCCTTTCTTTTATCTGTGTCATATATTTTAAAATTTTCTCTCCCATCACAACTATTATTATATTTATCCAATGTCGTGCCAGAATTCCCTCAGCGTTTGAAAGAATTATACACATAAGCAGAGGATGTTTAGTGTGACAGTGTTTTTGTCTTTCTATGGCTTCAATGTATCTTTTGGTGATCTCAGGAGGCATCCAAACTCTGTGAACAAGTGCATATCTGTTACTTACATGTTAAGATAGACATATCTTCATAAATTTTCTTAAGATTATTTATTTATTTTCTTGCAACTGTTGTTTTGAAACTTCTACTATTTCTTGACAGGTTATGCTTGACCTCCTTTTTCCAGTGATTAATAAAATTACTAATTTATCTAAAGAAAAGAGTGCAAAACATGGTCCACATTAAAATAATTTTGATAGATTTTTTTTCAATAATTTTTTTCTTTTCTTTTCTTTCCTTTCTTTCTTTTCTTTTCTTTTGTGTGTGTATTTGAAGGTTTTTATTGTTTTGATATTATGCTTGTGTCTTGAAATCCCATAGCTATACATATGTCCAGAGAGGGAGAGAGGGCAGAGCCTCTCTCTCTAGGTGATTTCCAACGAAGCTCCGACGAAACTCCGGCGATCATTTTTCTACTTTCAAAATGTATATCTACGCTCCTAGAGTATAGATCTACTATTTTCGAGTGTAGATCTCAACTTTTAATGTCCAAAATAGGAGTTTTGAGAGTTTTTTCCTCCGATTTCGACATAGATTTTTGGTATTTTGTCACCCACAATGGTTCCCTCCTCTCTACACCCTTCTCCCATACCATTGTAGGTGTCTTCCATTCTCCGGCGACTGTGGTGGCGGCTTTGGGCAGCAGCGACGGGGACGTTGTCGACAGGGACGGCGAGCTTTTTTTCCAGACCACATCTTTGAGCAGATCGGTGGTTTTTCTTAGATTGTAGTTGTCTTTTTGGCGGATTTATTTTTTGTTGTTGTTTTGTTGTTGTTTTTTTTTTCTTTTGTTGTTTGGTTGGGATGACCCTTTGAGGTCTTTTTCTATACTCTAATGCTTTATCAATATATTGTTCCCATGTCCTCATTAAAAAAAAAAAAAGAAAAAAAAAAAGAAAAACCATAGCTCAATCATTATACTAATTGAACCTAAGGAAAAGAGTGAAAATATGTTTGTGTTAAAACATATATACGCATAATTATGTTCTTTACATATATAATAATGAAAAATTTAGGATTTTAATGTTTGAACTTAGTTGAAAATGCCTTAAACTTAGTCGAAAAAGGGCGTTCGGAGGGCAAAAATGCAAACATGCCCCTGAACTGCTCTATGGATGTCACTTGCAGCTTCCTTGTGAAAAATAGGACATGTGGGGATAGACGTCATGTAA
Source organism: Camellia japonica (assembly GCA_030407325.1). Classification (NCBI taxonomy): domain Eukaryota; kingdom Viridiplantae; phylum Streptophyta; class Magnoliopsida; order Ericales; family Theaceae; genus Camellia; species Camellia japonica. The sequence continues at coordinate 132,955,491 of JAPPVO010000016.1, read as the reverse complement.
TTAGCACACGTAGGTTGGGAGTTAGAGTCGAAAACACCTTAAATTTAGTTGAAAAAAGACGTTCGGGGGGCAAAAATACAAAACAGCTCCTGAATGGATGTCACGAGCAGCTTCCTTGTGACAAATAGGACGTATGGGGACATACGACGTGTAATTAGCACATGTAAGTTGAGAGTTAGAGTTGAAAACGCCTTAAACTTAGTCGAAAAAGGGTGTTCAGGGTGCGAAGATAGAATCCGGTCCACGAACTACTGTATGGATGTCACGTGTAATGACCCAAAAATTTTTTTAAAAAATAGCTAGTGCATAATTTAATTGAGCAAATTTTCAAATTTGATTGCTGTGTAAATTCTGTGCGAAAACAGTTCGGTTTTGTATTTTTTAAAAATCGTTTCTGATTTCCAAAAATTATGAAAGTTCTATATGTTGCACATACGAGTCTACCACGTTGGGTAAAAATTTCAGAATTTATTGATGAGTATTTATTTTATGAAAATTTGCTGACTGATCGGTGTTCGGTCTAGTGTATAGCAAAATTTGAAATTGAGTTTTAGGTGTTTGGACCATGTTTGACTTATGGGTGAGACCCATGATTTAGATTCGATTTAATTTGATTTTTTTTATGATTTATGTTTAATTATTTGGTCCCTTTTAATTATGTGATTGGTAAGTTATTATTATTATTTATTATATGGGATTATAATATATATTTGAAAGTCGAATTTATGGTGGGTACCATATAGTGAAAAGTTATATATTTTTATAATGAATGAAATGAGTCCATATTTCATAGTGAGCAAAATATTATATTTTGTGGTGTACAAAAATATTATATTTTGTGGTGAAAAAAATTATATAATTTTATAATTTATATTATAAAACTTAAAGGTATTACTACAAAAAAAATTATATTTTTGGGAAACCAATTTATTTTTGGGAAGGCAACTCACGTGGGCTGCTTCCCTCTCCTCTTTCCTTATCCTTTCTTTCTTTTCCCTTTCTTTTTTTTTTTTTCATCTTTGGTTGATTGGCAGAGTGTATGTGTAGACGCGCCCGCGTGGGCCTCAATGCTACAGTTCGGACTCAAATTGTCACGGTTCTTAATCTGAACCAAAGAGTCCAAATCCGACAAATCGTTTCGAGAAAACAGATTTTTTGTAAAGAAGTGCCAAACATGAACTGCTTTGCCAAATACAGAGTCACCACCTAAATATTTTTTTAATGGGGGAATTTAGGAAACCCTGACTCGTTGCCTAAGGCCACATGTCCGTCATCACCAAAGTTGCCTCGGCTCGGGAACTTGGGTAGGATTGGGGAAGGTCAGCTATGAGCACCCCCTCTCGCCCAATCCGAAGATCGGCCTCTACTAACCATGATATCTAGTTTTGAAAACATTATGCGTTCTTATTCCGGTTATTAGCCTAGATTTACTACGTGATGCGCATAGCAAACAAGTATAGACTAAGTCGCCTAAATTGGAACGAAACATGTCATGCTTGTTTATCTGAAAATGATTTGATGGTGCTACCCGCAAGTAGGCTAAGACGTGAATTTTGCCACCCTCAAGTGGGCTTAGAAAATATAATTTTGCCACTCTCAAGTGGGCTTAAAACTTGCATTCAATGCATTGTTCCAATTTAAGTAACCTAACCTTCACCCACAGGCATTCAGGCAGTTATAACACGTAAGCATATAGCCTTATGGTAAGCATACTATCATGGCAACACTCACATTCATGCAAGGATGCCAAAACATAAATTCTTACCGAGTACTCCAAGCCAAAACAAAAAAAAAACTAGTTAGTAATCATAGGCATGATCCTAGTTCATGTTTTAAAATGGCTAATGCAACACATGCAAAGATGCAATCTAGGCAAGCTCGGCTATCCTAAACATGGCATGTGAAGTGCAACAGATAACACGTATTCAATTTAGAATTGAAATACAATGCAGTTAGCATGATACGCCGAGCCCGGTGCATGCAAGACAAATGAATGAATGCACGCATGCATAGCATAAGGATGCTAATTTAAATATGACCTAATACTAACCATCAAAAGCAGGTAAGTAAAAGGGAGTAAGAAGTGGGGGTTGGAAGACATACACACACGCACCCACACTTATTACAAATTTGCCCTCGCTCGGACGGACCGAAAGAATAATACAATTTAATTAATCTACAAGCTAATTAAATATTACAGTCCACTTAATTAATTAACAAATTAACTAAGCTAAGGAACGCAGTAAAAAGCCTTCGGAAGAGGGTCCAATGCACGCGTGCTCGGGTTTGCTTGGAAATCCAACGCCATGCACAAGCTGCCTCTGTTTACAATGCTCTGCTCCTCTGAGACTTCAACAAATCCCAAGGATGCTTCTCTGAACACTGTGGAACACCACCGGCTGCGGGAAATGACCACCGGCCAAGGGCAATGACCACCGGCCACTGATTGAGCTATCGGCCACTGATGGATGGCCGGTCGGCACTAATGATGGTCGGCCGGCCAAAGCTTCCTGCAGAAACCTGTTTTGACAGTAGCAGAGGGCAAAACATAGCATGGCAATGCATTTCAAGCAAACGTTTGCACCACCACACTCCTTATCATGTTTATGACTCAAAGGAGGATGGCCCTCGATTCTCGAACCATCAATCGCGCATTTCAATGCGTGATGACCCAAGAAACCAAGTTGTGCATTTTGATTTCAAATGAAATGCACATAAAACACCCAATAAATCCTAACCTCTATCATGATCACTCAAGAGGCAAGGAATGCATACTCAATGCAATACAACCTAGGCATGTGAGCTAGATATGCAACATGAGCATGGACACAAGCAATGTATACTAGGCACACAACCTAAGTTAACAAGCATGCTATGCATGGAATAACTATGCTAATGGCAAGCATACAAGACGCAATTAAAACATGCAAGTATGCAAGATATATGACAATATGCAACATGGTCCAAAACTCAAAGCAAGCCAAGGGGCTTAAACTATGGCTATACAAGCCAGGCCTCAAAGGGCCAAGGGGACTTAAAATAGGTCCAATGCAAGTCTAAACAAGACTAAAGACACACATAGATGGCATCTAAATTTCCAATCATGGAGCATAGGACAACCTTATATAGCATTAAAGGAGCATCAAATGCAAGCATACAAGCATGCCATGAGGACTGAAATGACATTGTAAATGACGCCAAATCACTAAAATAGTGCAAGTAAAGCATGCTAGAGGGGTTAACATTCAAAGCCTACAAGGGGGATTACATGGTAGCTATACAAAGCAAATCATGGATGACCCAAACAACCAAAAACAGTCCTCAAGCACACTAAAACATGCATAAAAGCTTCACAAAGCTAAGCCAAAACAAGTAAGCATAGTGGTCTAAATGCTAGGTACATGTCAAGGCAATTTCATGGCATTACAAGACAAGTATGCAAACCAAGCATGGTGTGTCTAAACCAATTGAAAACAGTGCTATATCATGGCAAAATAAGCACAAATAACACTTAAGACATGACCAACATGAACTTAAAAATGGTGCTCACACATGAGGCTAAAATGGCACATATTGAAGGCAACAAGGAGAGGGGATGGCCCTCTCCTTCTTAGGACCTTAAACCACCATCCTCACCACTGAAATCCCTCAAGATTTCAGTGGTGGGGAGGCCCAATCAAGGTGGTCCCGGAGCTCACCAAAATAGCACAAAAATGGGGCCAAACAAGCCCTAAGAGGGGGTAAACAACCCCAAACACAAAAGTGGTCTTAAACAAACATCAAGAGGAGCTCCAAATAAGACTTTTTTCAGTTTATGACAAAGCCCAAATATGCTTTCAAGATAGGCTAAAAGTGTGTGCAAAAACGGGAAATAAAGAGGAAAAAGAGATTACCCTTGTAGCCAAGAGGGGACAGCAGCTTCTTGGTCCAACAAAACAGTCCCTTAGCCTCTAAAAATGGCCTCCAAGATCCTTAGGTTGATGATGGAGGTGTTAGGCCAAGAGTTGGTGTGCAAAGGTGCAAGAACTAGACCCTTTTGAACCTTCTAACTCACACAAATGTAGAGAGAGAGGGAGATATAGAGAGAGAGAGTGATATATATATATCTTATATATCAGATTTTTCAACCTTTGAAATGGGAGGAGCGGCCCTCTATTTATAGAGCAAGGCAAAAGGCCTAAGCTTCTTGGAGAAGCTAAGGCAAAAGGGTCAAAGGGGGCAAGCTTCTAAGGGAAGCTAAGGTAAAGGGGACAAGCTTCTTGGAGAAGCTAGGCAAAGGGTGCAAGCTTCTCTTGGAAGCTTAGAAGGGTTCAAGCTTCTCTAAGAAGCTAAAAAGGCCAAGTTTCTTGGAGAAGCTAAAAAGGGTCAAGCTTCTTGGAGAAGCTAGAGCAAAGGGTTCAAGCTTCTTGGAGAAGCTAGACAAAGGTTCAAAAGGTTCAAGCTTCCTCAAGAAGCTAAAACCAAGGGTTCAAAAGGTTCAAGCTTCCTCAAGAAGCCAGAACCAAGGGTTCAAAAGATTCAAGCTTCCTCAAGAAGCTAAAACAGGGGTTCAAAAGGGTCAAGCCTCCCCAAAAAAAGGTCTCGGCCAGAAAAGGAGTCAATCGGCCAAATTAATGGTCGGCCGACCGAACAAAGTGCCGACCGGCCATCACCAATGGCCAGTGGCCTCAAGCCATGGCCGGTCAGGTGTTGGGGTGGCCAACAAGCCATTCCCTACCCTCAGAAGCAAAAACACAAGTCGAGAGGTCTCGAGGCAAGGCGCGTAGCCGAAACCTCTGAGAACTCAATACGAACACGAACAGGGATGATCATCGAGTGTTCAAACGATGACATCCAACTCTTGAGGACGGTCAAAAATGGGGTGTCTACAGTTGCCCCTCTTTGACAGAACTCGAAAGTCATAACAATGATGGGAGTGAATGTCAAAGCCGGAGACGACCCATTTTTGACAAGGCCGAAGACTTAGACAAAGCATACAAGCTACAGGCAAAGATATGCGCCCGAAGGCAGGGGCAAAATGCAAGACAATGTACAAAACCGAGCATAACTTATGATCATGCAAGAAACATAGGGACGTATCCCGGTGTTTTGGAAAGGTATAAGCATTGGAACGTATTCCAAATGCTCTTAACCGAAGAGGGAGAAACATAGGGACATATCCCGGTGTTTCAAAGTGGTTCAAGCATTAGAACGTATTCCAAATGCTCTTAACCAAAGAGGGAGAAACATAGGGACATATCCCAGTGTTTCAGAGTGGTTCAAGCATTGGAACGTATTCCAAATGCTCTTAACCAAAGAGGAAGAAACATAGGGACGTATCCCGGTGTTTCGGAAAGAAGGAGAAACATAGGGACGTATCCCGGTGTTTCGGAAAGAAGGAGAAACATAGGGACGTATCCCGGTGTTTCAGAAAGGGAGAAGAAACATAGGGACCTATCCCGGTGTTTCGGAAAGTGAGAGAAACATAGGGACATATCCCGGTGTTTCAGAAAGGGAGAAGAAACATAGGGATGTATCCCGGTGTTTTGGAAAGAGAGAGAAACATAGAGACATATCCCGGTGTTTCGAAAAGAGAGAAACGTAGGGACGTATCCCGGTGTTTCGAAAAGAGAGAAACGTAGGGACGTATCCCGGTGTTTCGAAAGGAGAGAAACGTAAGGACGTATCCCGGTGTTTCGGAAAAAGAGAAACATAGGGACATATCCCGGTGTTTCGAAAAGGTATAAGCATCGGAACGTATTCCAAATACTCTTAACCAAAGAAAGAGAAACATAGGGACGTATCCCGGTGTTTCGGAAAGGTATAAGTATTGGAACGTATTCCAAATGCTCTAAACCAAAGGGGAGAAACATAGGGACATATCCCGCTGTTTCGAAAAGGTATAAGCATTGGAACGTATTCCAAATGCTCTAAACCAAAGGGGGAGAAACATAGGGACATATCCTGGTGTTTCGGAAAGGCGGAAAAGGGCATGCATAACAATGCAAGTGAGGTGCACAAAAGAAGTGCGATAAAATGCATTTTCTATGCAAGTATGGGGGCATTTTCTATGCAACATGGAAAGCATATTCTATGCAATATTGAAGACATGTTCCGTGCATAAGACAAGCATATTCTAGGCAACATTGAAAGCAAGGCATATTCTATGCATGAATCATAACGATGCGCAATACGCATGTAACAGAAGTGTATATGAAAGTGCATATTCTATGCAATAGAGGGGCATCAAACATGTACTCTGATGTCTCCGATTTACCTCTCAGAGGACTTGGCAACATGCTCAGCTCAAAAGGGGACACCCTGTCTATATTGGCGAGAGATAACATCTGCAGTTGCTTTAATTGCGATTCTGACTTGAAGCAGGCTTAAGCTTGGGATTGAGATACACTCATACTCTAGAGAAATGGTGAGGCCTGAGAAGATGCACCTGGAATGCAGTCTCGGATTTTAAAACAAACTCAGATGCTCCGATTTTCCCTCTTTTCTCTTGCTTTGCAGTCTGGAACCTATATAGCTTCAGATAGGTCCTTGTTCTACTGTTCTCACATGTCGGGGGTGGACCCTACAGTTTTATGAAAGAACAAATACCGTTTTGCACAAATGTGGAGAATGGCACAGCACTCTGAGCACAAGATGATTTTTTTATTTTTTTTTTTTTTTGAAATTGAGAAATGAGTTCTTAACCGGGTATTGAGCCTACGACTGAACACAGCGAGAAAGACTCAACAATGAAAAACAAAAGGTAAACAACCTAAACACATCGAGACACGCTCAGAACGACTCAAAGCAAGAATTGAGACAAAACAAAAGACACGACACACAGACGCGTTGCAAAGATGAGAGACCTCTTAGTACACAAGGAGCCAGTTTCTCCGGGTATTATTTCCCATCCTTTTCTCATTTGTGATTCTCACATCACTCGGCCCTCAGGCTCTTTTTTCTCTCAAAACCCTTTTCTCGCTTTTTCTCTCAGCGCACATCTCTCTATTCTTCAATCTCTCATTTTTTATCCCTCCCCTAGGTGGTTGATGGATAAACAGAAAGTTGCGGGGTCTTGCCCCTAGCATTCCGCTAGATTCTTCTTCTTGTTCACAAGAGTGAGTTTCTTCCACAGAGGGGCTGCGCTACAATTAGGTGTGTGGCAAATCTACAGCTGACATCGGTCAACGATGCTCTACTGGGGAGTTTGGACGTGATCAGATCTGTTCAGATAAGGGAGTGGAATATCTTGTCACATTCCGGTTCGTGCTTCGCACTTGGCTTGATACCTCGTTGCTCGAAGGATGAGAGAGCTTTCAGCCCTTTTGCGGTCAGCTTCAGTGGTGCCCTTTTCTGGCGAATACGGTGCCCTTTCGGCAAGTGCGTTGATAAAGGGGAAAGGACAGAAAACCTGACTCAACTATGCCCCTATTTCATCATTTTGACCATTTTTTGTTTTTGCTTTCTACTAAAACAATTTTGACCAAAATGAGAGTTAGATTAACATGCTTGTTCGATTTTTGATTTGAAATCATGCGAGTCAGGTTATGAGCACTGAAAATTTTCCTTTTTGGGTCCAAGAAATGGTCCAGTTTTTTTTTTTTTAAAAATGGAGCAAATTTTCGAGAGAATTAGTCAACCTCAGTAAAAATTCTCAAAAACTATTTTTTTTGCAAACGACCACTGCTCAACGAGCACAGAACTTACTCTTGAGATGCGCAACCTCAGATCAATAGCAATTGAAAATTGCCCCTTGTCTGAAGGACACTGTACAACAACAGAAAGTTGCCCCTTGTTTGAATGGCACCGCAGCGCATCGAATGGCAACAGAAAGTTGCCCATTGTTTGAATAGCGCCGCAACATACTGTAAACAGTCCTCAAAGTGATGGTTACAACCGAACTCTCGGATTCAGAGAAGACAAAGATGATGAGAACCATTACATGGACACAATCGATTTGGAAGTGTTTGTGGCTGGACTTCAGAATGAAGTTTCCTACGTATCCCAAACATGGGAATCAAGCCTTACGTAGTTCGGGTTAAGGTACACTCGGGTATTTTAACCTTCACTTTTTTAGGCTCTAACTTTTGCCAAGGCGCCCGTTGCGGGTTTTCGACCTTGCGAGCTTCTGTTTTTCTTTTCTTTTCAATTCTTTTTCTCTTTTTTTTTGTTTTTGTTTTTGTTTTTTTTTTCCTTTTTGTATATATTTTTCCTTGCTCTAACTTTTGCCTGGGTCGCCCTTCCGGGTTTTCGGCCCAGCGAGCCTCTCAAAGGGTAAAAGTGTGACAAGTCCATGCCAAATGGTTTTAGGGTTTTGAAGCCATCTGAATCCAGGAGAATGGCTGCTGTTTGCTGATGATGCAGAAGTCCATCCAATGGGGGCTGAATTTGCCCCTAGTGTTGTGGATCGGAACTCAGTCGTCCTTTAGCGATACCTTGTTCTTTCTTCCCTTCTGGGGTTTGGCATTCTTGCCGACCTTCAAAGGGGTGCTTCTGATCTAGCTTTGCAAGCTTCTTTTGACTTTCTCGCCCCTGGTTCATGGGCCGCTTTTGATCTGGCCACATAGGCCTTACATTGTGGTTGACCGTTGAACATTCTGAATTCCAGTTGAAGTTTTGAAATCAAGAGGGGTGGAGTCTCGAGGCTGAGAGCGATCCTAGGCTGCACAATCTCAATAGCGATTCCACACAGGTCTTCGCAGGACCGCGCAAAACATTTTTTGAAAATTTTTAAGAAAGCGACAAATCGCTCGCGCTGAAGATAGTGTGGAACTAATATGGATCAAGCTAGGGTCCTTCTCAGTACTTACGTTAACAAACATGATTTCATTCATTAAGGGCTTAGCACGCCTCTCTTTCCCTTAGTTTGATCAAAGTTTTGCAAATCCTGAGGAATTCCTCCCTCTTTGTTTTCACCGCAGTGTTCAAAAAGTTTTGAAAAACTCAGGTCATTACAATGACTTCAAGGCGCAGGAGAGCATGTGAGATGCTCCGTCGTTTCATTTAGAACTTCTGGCACAACTGGCACAAGGCATAAGCGAATACAAGAATGTGAAAATCACTGTTGTTCATTCAAATCTGTTGGTATAACTGGCTCCAGGCAGAAACAGACTCAAAACAAAACGAAAAGACAAACGCAAAACAAAATGGTGATGCCCGAGGTAACACCCCCCGGAATCACCCGACCTTTTGTACAATAGGACTGACTCGATACAACAAGACAGACCCTAACTAACTCAGGATGAAAAGACTGACTCAAAACAAAGAGACAGACTCAAAACGAAACAACAGAACTGACTCAATACCCAAGCCAGAACGTACAAAACCCAGCATTCACAAATGCTCAAAATAGTGCGTGCCATACACCACATCTGAAATAAACTGAGCGCCGCTCGCAGGTGGTTCATCCCCTGATCACATCACATTATCCCCCACAAGCTCACTGATCAAGTGCCGATAGACTTTGCCGGACTTGGTGCGACGATAACCTCCTTGTCAATCAGATTTTGTATCTCGTGGCGAAGACGGACACAACTGTCGGTGTCATGACCGGTTTGTTGATGGAAAGCACAGTACTTAGCCGGGTCATGTTTTGGAGGGAGAGGATCGGGTAGAGGCCGTTGTTCTAACAGTTTCAGATGTCCTTTCCTGAGTAGGACCCCTAGAGCTTTAGACAGAGGCATATAAAGCGGGGTGAAAACCCTCTTGCCTCGGGGTAGATAGTTCGAAGTTCGGGGGTTTGGATTGGATGCACCAACAAAGGGGGTGGTTGTTTTAGGAGTGGTGGTGACCGTTCCAACTTTAGAAGATCTTGCAGCTGCATCACCACTGGTTGTTGCATTCGAACTGCGGTTGAATGCCCTCTTGGGCTGCTTTCGGTCCTGGTCAATCAGACCCTGCTTCATCACATCCTCGATCTGTACTCCCATGTCGTGCAAATCTGAAAAGGTAGAGAAGGGGAGCACGATCATTTTCTACATTAGTTTGGGCTGGAGGTTGCGCACAACCATCCGAATCTCATCTTTGTCGAAAGGCCTTGTAGTCATCATTGAGGCCTTTGCTCTCCATCTCGTCACGAACTCTGAGAAACCCTCCTTTGGCTCTTGGCGGGTGACTTCAAGATCACGAGCTGTGACCTCAATCTGTGTGTTGTACGAGTATTGATCATTGAAGGCCTCAGCCATCTCTTCCCAATTCTGTTTCACAGAGTTCTCCAATTTCGCATACCAGATTGCGGCTATCCCAGACAAGGTTCGGCCGAATAGTGACAATTTCTGGGCTGTGGTCAAACCCATTGGCCTCAAGATATCAGAAAATAGTTGGAGGTGCACCATTGGGTCTTCAGAGCCATCGAATCGATCGATATGTGGCATCTTGAACCGATCCGGTAATGTCACCACTGAGTCGGTATAACCATCCTCTATATCAGGAATAGAGTGGGCCCCCTGAGACTTTTTGAACAATTTCTCAAGCTTGCTTACTTTTAATGCTGTGGGGTCCATTTTGAACTCAAAGGGGGAGCTTGGTAGGTTGGTGGGTGTTTTAGATAGCTGGGGTAGAACCAGGGGCGAAGCTGGACCGACTGGAATGTTCCCATCATCCTGGACGTGGGTTGCCTCCCCGAGTATGGGAACTCTTGGTAGAGGAGGAGCCTAGTGTGAAGTAGATACTCCAATTTGCTGCTCTAGCCTGGCAATTGTCTCTGCCTATTGGGCTATGACCACAGCCTGTTGCTTGGCGAATTCTGCTTGACAAACAGCGTCTTGCTGCATGGCTTTCATACTATCCTGGAGTTGGCGCACCATCTCTTCTAGACTCAACATATTGTCCTGGTCTAACTGAGCAACCGGCATATCTCCCTGAGGTAAAAAAAATAGATATCTCAACCCAACTGCGCACAGGTGAGATGGATAGTGACAGCTGATCCGAAGACTGTTGAACTGATGATCTGTGCTTGACTGGCGTTTTTACCCTGCCTCTGGCAAAGGAACACTGATTGCCCTTGAACTGAATCTCTGACCCGACAAAGTCTATCAGCACAAGTCCAATGTACCTGGGGGATAGTGGAGCCTTCTGAGGCTATAGTTCCGGGACTACCTAGCAAAAGAGAAAATAGACAGCATCTCAGCTCAATTTCACTGGAACGGATATGAGCATAGCGGAATGATTGTACTCAATACTGATCACTGTTCCCCAAATAACTGTCCCAAAACTGATACCCTCAGGTAAAACTGATTCCCCAAATACTGATGCCCGCAGGCCTGATACCCAGACTTGCAAACTGATACATGCATTCCCTGTAGAGATACACTCTAAAAGCACATAGCATGTAAAAGAGAGCCAAAACACCCCTATGTTGGGGTAGGGTTTCCCTGTCCTATTTTGTCAGGAGCTAGGGTTTCACTACGCACGCAGCGGTTTCAAACAACCTATATCGAGGAAGCAACCTGTCCTAGTTTGGAATGGTCACTATGGATTCCGAACATGCACTAGGTCGAATGGTCGAAAAGGGTGCCCTGGTAAAAACCGGGGTTTGTGTTACCATACTGGCAGAGCCCGCAACCGGTCAGCCTTATGGCATGCTTTGACAAAGTCAAGCCTCCGGCAAACTGCTCAGGAATAGCAGATGGCCAACACGGTGTCCTAGGCGCACCAATGCACATACAATGCAAAGAAACACATAAGTGTAGTCAAAACAAGATATCACGAGTTCGAGTCAAGTTCTCTAATATCCCCAGCGGAGTCGCCAGAAACTGTAGACGCGCCGCATGGGCCTCAATACTACAGTTCGGACTCAAATTGTCACGGTTCTTAATCTGAACCAAAGAGTCCAAATCCGGCAAATCGTTTTGAGAAAACAGATTTTTTGTAAAGAAGTACCAAACATGGACTGTTTTGCCAGATATAGAGTCGCCACCTAAATATTTTTTTAATGGGGGAATTTAGGAAACCCTGACTCGTTGCCTAAGGCCACATGTCCGTCATCACCAAAGTTGCCTCGGCTCAGGAACTTGGGTACGATTGGGGAAGGTCAGCTATGAGCACCCCCTCTCGCCCGATCTGAAGATCGGCCTCTACTAACCATGATATCTAGTTTTGAAAACATTATGCGTTCTTATTCCGGTTATTAGCCTAGATTTACTACGTGATGCGCACAGCAAAAAAGTATAGACTAAGTCGCCTAAATTGGAACGAAACATGTCATGCTTATTTATCTGAAAATGATTTGATGGTGCTACCCGCAAGTAGGCTAAGACGTGAATTTTGCCACCCTCAAGTGGGCTTGGAAAATATAATTTTGCCACTCTCAAGTAGGCTTAAAACTTGCATTCAATGCATTGTTCCAATTTAAGTAACCCAACCTTCACCCACAGGCATTCAGGCAGTTATAACACGTAAGCATATAGCCTCATGGTAAGCATACTATCATGGCAACACTCACATTCATGCAAGGATGCTAAAACATAAATCCTTACCGAGTACTCCAAGCCAAAACAAAAAAACTAGTTAGCAATCATAGGCATGATCCTAGTTCATGTTTTAAAATGGCTAATGCAACACATGCAAAGATGCAATCTAGGCAGGCTCGGCTATCCTAAACATGGCATGTGAAGTGCAACAGATAACACGTATTCAATTTAGAATGGAACTACAATGCAGTTAGCATGATGCGCCGAGCCCGGTGCATGCAAGACAAATGAATGAATGCACGCATGCATAGCATAAGGATGCTAATTTAAATATGACCTAATACTAACCATCAAAAGCAGGTAAGTAAAAGGGAGAAAGAAGTGGGGGTTGGAAGACACGCACACACGCACCCACACTTATTACAAATTTGCCCTCGCTCGGAGGGACCGAAAGAATAATACAATTTAATTAATCTACAAGCTAATTAAATATTACAGTCCACTTAATTAATTAACAAATTAACTAAGCTAAGGAACGCAGTAAAAAGCCTTCGGAAGAGGGTCCAATGCACGCGTGCTCGGGTTTGCTCGGAAATCCACCGCCATGCACAAGCTGCCTCTGTTTACAATGCTCTGCTCCTCTGAGACTTCAACAAATCCCAAGGATGCTTCTCTGAACACTGTGGAACACCACCGGCTGCGGGAAATGACCACCGGCCAAGGGCCATGACCACCGGCCACTGACTGAGCTATCGGCCACTGATGGATGGCCGGTCGGCACTAATGATGGTCGGCCAGCCAAAGCTTCCTGCAGAAACCTGTTTTGACAGTAGCAGAGGGCAAAACATGGCATGGCAATGCATTTCAAGCAAATGTTTGCACCACCACACTCCTTATCATGTTTATGACTCAAAGGAGGATGGCCCTCGATTCTCGAACCATCAATCGCGCATTTCAATGCGTGATGACCCAAGAAACCAAGTTGTGCATTTTGATTTCAAATGAAATGCACATAAAACACCCAATAAATCCTAACCTCTATCATGATCACTCAAGAGGCAAGGAATGCGTACTCAATGTAATACAACCTAGGCATGTGAGCTAGATATGCAACATGAGCATGGACACAAGCAATGTATACTAGGCACACAACCTAAGTTAACAAACATGCTAGGCATGGAATAACTATGCTAATGGCAAGCATACAAGACGCAATTAAAACATGCAAGTATGCAAGACATATGACAATATGCAACATGGTCTAAAACTCAAAGCAAGCCAAGGGGCTTAAACTATGTCTATACAAGCCAAGCCTCAAAGGGCCAAGGGGACTTAACATAGGTCCAATGCAAGTCTAAACAAGACTAAAGACACACCTAGATGGCATCTAAATGGTCTAAACATGGAAGCACATACAAAGGTCCAATCATGGAGCATAGGACAACAACCTTATAAAGCATTAAAGGAGCATCAAATGCAAGCATACAAGCATTCCATGAGGACTGAAATGACATTATAAATGACACCAAATCACTGAAATAGTGCAAGTAAAGCATGCTAGAGGGGTCAACATTCAAGGCCCACAAGGGGGATTACATGGTAGCTATACAAAGCAAATCATGGATGACCCAAACAACCAAAAACAGTGCTCAAGCACACTAAAACATGCATAAAAGCTTCACAAAGCAAAGCCCAAACAAGTAAGCATAGTGGTCTAAATGCTAGATATAAGTCAAGGCAATTTCATGGCATTGCAAGACAAGTATGCAAAGCAAACATGGTGTGTCTAAACCAATTGAAAATAGTGCTATACCACGGCAAAATAAGCACAAATAACACTTAAGACATGGCTAACATGAACTTAAAAATGGTGCTCACACATGAGGCTAAAATGGCACATATTGAAGGCAACAAGGAGAGGGGATGGCCCTCTCCTTCTTAGGACCTTAAACCACCATCCTCACCACTGAAATCCCTCAAGATTTCAGTGGTGAGGAGGCCCAAACAAGGTGGTTCCGGAGCTCACCAAAATGGCACAAAAATGGGGCCAAACAAGCCCTAAGAGGGGGTAAAAAACCCCAAACACAAAAGTGGTCTTAAACAAACTTCAAGAGGAGCTCTAAATAAGACTTTTTTCAGTTTATGACAAAGCCCAAATATGCTTTCAAGATAGGCTAAAAGTGTGTGCAAAAACGGGGAATAAAAGAGGGAAAAGAGATTACCCTTGTAGCCAAGAGGGGACAGCAGCTTCTTGGTCCAACAAAATAGTCCCTTAGCCTCTGAAAATGGCCTCCAAGATCCTTAGGTTGATGATGGAGGTGTTAGGCCAAGAGTTGGTGTGCAAAGGTGCAAGAACTAGACCCTTTTGAACCTTCTAACCCACACAAATGTAGAGAGAGAGGGAGATATAGAGAGAGAGTGATATATATCTTATATATCAGATTTTTCGACCTTTGAAATGGGAGGAGAGGCCCTCTATTTATAGAGCAAGGCAAAAGGCCTAAGCTTCTTGGAGAAGCTAAGGCAAAAGGGTCAAAGGGGGCAAGCTTCTAAGGGAAACTAAGGTAAAGGGGCCAAGCTTCTTGGAGAAGCTAGGCAAAGGGTGCAAGCTTCTCTTGGAAGCTTAGAAGGGTTCAAGCTTCTCTAAGAAGCTAAAAAGGCCAAGCTTCCTGGAGAAGCTAAAAAGGGTCAAGCTTCTTGGAGAAGCTAGACAAAGGTTCAAAAGGTTGAAGCTTCCTCAAGAAGCTAAAACCAAGTGTTCAAAAGGTTCAAGCTTCCTTAAGAAGCCAGAACCAAGGGTTCAAAAGATTCAAGCTTCCTCAAGAAGCTAAAACAGGGGTTCAAAAGGGTCAAACCTCCCCAAAAAAAGGTCTCGGCCAGAAAAGGAGTCAATCCGCCAAATTAATGGTCGGCCGACCGAACAAAGTGCCGACCGGCCATCAGCAATGGCCAGTGGCAAGAAAAGAGGGCCGGTGGCCTCAAGCCATGGCCGGTGAGGTGTTGGGGTGGCCAACAAGCCGTTCCCTGCCTTCAGAAGCAAAAACACAAGTCGAGAGGTCTCGAGGCAAGGCGCGTAGCCGAAACCTCCGAGAATTCAAGACGAACACGAACATGGATGATCATCGAGTGTTCAAACAATGACGTCCAAGTCTTGAGGACGGTCAAAAATGGGGTGTCTACAGTATGTCTCTCTCTCTCTCTCTCCCTCTCCCTCTCTCTTTATTTTCCATGGTTGCTCAAGCTTTAAGCTTAGAGTGAGAGTTTTTAGAGTGAGATTTTGCGAAAGTGTTGTAAATGAAAGTCGGAGAGCTCATCGTGATCTTCGCAATGGTAGTCTCGGATTCATGATCGGGCAAGATTTGCCTTCCAGATCTGCTCTTCTTCATTATTTGAGGTAGGGACTTTCTTCATATTTTTACATTAAAGCTATGTTAGGGTTATTTTGAGAAAATATATCATTATGAGAGGTATTGCATATATATATTTTCAGATTTTTGTTTGGTAATTTTTGGACGAAAAATTATGTTGAACTTTTAATAATATTGGCATTTTGAGATTGATTTAGAAAAATCATTTTGTGTTCATAATTTTGCAAAAATCTGAAAATAAAATTTAATAGTTATATGATTGCATTTACATCATATTATGATTAGATGATTTATTTTGAGAAATATAAAGTTGATTTTTTTTTATCTTTGATGTGGAATTTATTTTGAGAAAAATAAATTAATGTTGATGAATATGGAATAAATGCTTAAGTAGGAATTATAGAGTTGTTTTGGCATTAAAAACTCTAAAAATGTTATATTCATGATATTTTATAAAAGATGATATGTTGATGATTAACTTGTGTACATTTTTATGAAAATTAAAATGTGAAATATGAACTTTCAAACGCATAACCTTGAAAATGTTACTATTGGGCATATTTTATAATTTTTGATGTAAATGCAATGCCCCAAATTTCTAGCCCAAATGATAATGCAACAATCATGGCTCTCTTAAAGGAAAACCAAATATAACTTCCCATACTTGTATTACATAATAATAATAGTTCCTCATACGATATTACATTGATTCAACAAGAAGTAAATAACCAAATAAGCACCCCCAAGGGTTTACAATCTTCCAAGGCTTAAGCCCGGTTACACAAAATGCTTATTCAAACTCACACATACATAGCCCTTGGCTTACAAATAGGATCACAGCAAAAGAGAACTTTAGTGCTCTCAACACACACATTTCCACGCCCTCAATTAGGCGGATTTACCACGTCTTTTCCTGCACAAAAATTTGGTAGGGTGAGTATAAAGCCCAGTAGGAAATCCTTAACAAAGTATATACATTTTATACAAGTCTCAAGAGATGAATGCACATGCCATGCCATGCCTTTTTGAAAATAAAACACATCTTCATCTTTTGAAAACCATCATGCTCAATGATGTTATGCAACTTCAACTGTTCAAAATTTATCAATTTAATTCAAGGGGCGGTAAATACAACTCTGGTAATCCCTAGGTCGGTGTCTGCAAGTAGACTATACGAGTACTACCAATTGTCATTTTTACCGGTATTAACCGGAAGGCTCGATACCTATCCGCGCGACTTTCTGTTTTCACCAAGGACACTCAGGCCAACTTAAACAATTTCATCTACACCACCTATCAAGACTTACCACCGTATTACCCCAAAACCATTTCATGAAAACCCATTTCCCAACATTCTTTTCTCAATGCAAATTTCCAAAGCTTAACATAGTCCAATGAATTGAAATGACAATGTATGATTAAAAATGCAATGCAACATTACTTCCATATTCAATTGTTCCACACAATATACTATTGTGATCAAAATTCTCAATCCTCTTTTCAACACAATTCCACAAGATGATATATATATATATACTTTTACATCCAATTCATTCAAGAGAATAACCTAATTCCTACATTTCGAGCAATCTCAACAATTTAGTCAATTCAAGATTAAATCAACATTTTGACAACAATTTCCAAAATAAACAACATTTCTCATTTTATTCACAAAATTCGTTATTTATATATATAAACAATTTTCAGAACATCCATTTATTTTGGTACACAAAATAAATATGACAACATTTTCCAAGGATTTTCGTCATCTTTCAAAAAGACCCAATTTCTAGGTTTTCTCACCAAAACCATTCATCTCCAAAATATTTAGAAGAATCTCTCCAAATCATCTTTCTTCAATCAATATGGTTCAAAACCCTCAATTTCTATTTTAAAAGGAAAAGAAAATAAACCCTCTTTCAATATCACTCATCTTCTTGTAATCAACAATCAATTTCTCAAAGCTAATCAAAGGATGATTTCGAAAATCATCTAGATCTTGCAAAAACATATATATAACTCAAAGGAAATCTCTACCTCAAGTTTGAAGAAGAAGCGAGTTAAAAACCTCAAAATCAATGACGATGACATTCAATCTCCACCGCACACAACGTAGCCCTTGCCTAGATAACCAACTTTGATGAAGAACTTCGATCTAAATCCCAATGGATTTGGAGAAATCAAAGATCTTGTGCGGTTTTTCGTAGGAAATGTAGAGAGAAGGAAGAGGAAATATTTCTAGAGAGAGAGAGAGATATACAAAAAGTGACATTCAATCAGCCCAAAGAGAGAAGAAAAGAGCAAAATTCAGATCTACCTAACTTTCCACACCTCACTCCCGCACCTGCTTTTTTAGCGGTGTACAAGCTGTGCTCTCACCTGAAATCCGCACGTGCGGCTTGCTCTCCCGCTTGAGCGGACAAGCAACTTCGAATGCATTTTGCATTTTTGTTTTGGGGGCGCTGCCCCCTGGACCCCCGCGAGCTGACTGGGCAGCTCGACCCCTGCCAGGGTGCTGCCCCCTGGACCCCCGCGAGCTGACCGAGCAGCTCGACCCCCGACCGGCCCAGTCGAAATGGCAAAACATGAAAGAAAGATTGAAACCGAAATCGCTACAGTAAATATCATGTTGGTTGAGTAATTTTAGAAAAAGTTGTGAAATTGTTATTAGTATAGAATTTGGAAAAAATATTACCTCTTTAAATGGCTTGGCATGAAAAATGGTTATGTTGAAATATAGTTATGTTTAAGGGATGAGGCATGTGAAGTTAGGTTTGGTATTATTAATTGGAAATTTTTTTGAATATAATAAACTTACTAATTTAGTGGATTAAATTAGTTTTGATTAAAAGGTTATATCCGTTATGATTAAAAGTGTGTTATTGAGATTATACCATAACTTTTGACATAGTAGGATGGAAATGGTAATATTTAATAACTAGGGATTTCCTTTGAGTTATATATATGTATCTAGATGATTTTCGAAATCATCCTATGATTTTTGAAATTTTCCTTTGATTTGTTTTGAAAATTGATTGTTGATTCAAGAAGATGAGAGATTTTTTTTAAAAGTGGGTTTACTTTCTTGTCTCTTTTAAAATAGAAATTGAGGGTTTTGAACTATGAGGATTGAAAAGAGATGTTTCTGGTGACTTTCTTTCAATAAATGGAGATGAGTGGTTTTGGTGAGAAAACCTAGAAATTGGGGGTTTTTAAGAAAGATGTTGACAATCTTTGAAGATGTTGTTATATTTATGTTGTGTGCCAAAATAAATGATGTTTGAAAAATTATTTATTTGTTTACATATAAATGATGGCTTTCATGGAATATGAGAATTATTGAAGTTTTGGAAATTGTTGTTCAAAATGTTGATATAGTCTTAAAGTGACTAAATGGTTGAGATTATTATAAGGGCATGTTTGATTGGATGGATTAGAGCATGGGATTGAGATTATTAATCTGTGAGCCCAATTATCCTATGTTTGTTTTAACATTTTGGTTTAGGATTATTAATCCAATGGATAATTAATCCAACAAATTTGTAGGATTATTAGTAATGGGGTAGGGGTGGGATTATTAATCCAATGGATAATTTATCCTATTAATCTAATTGGATAGTGAATACCACACTAATTTGATAGGATTATTAATACTTCACTATTAGTCTTGTGAATCAAAAATGGCCTAAGTGCAGAATTTTGTTGTTCCATGGATGAATTAGAATAAAAATATTTATATTCATCTTGAGAAATTATATTGAAATGAGAAATGAGAATTTTGATCACAATGGCAATATTGTGTGGAAGTATTGAAAGTGGAAGAAATATTGCATTGACATATCAATTCATTTGATAATGATTGTAATGCCCCGAAAATTGGTCAGGGTATATCTATTTATGCAACAAAACCCACCTGATAGACAGACACATATATATGGCTAATTATTCCATACATCCGTTTCTATTAAATCCCAAATGCCAAATACATGTTCACATCTCAATGCCCCAGTTCCAATCCCAAGCGTGCACTTTACAACAAGTATAAAATGGAAGCCAAACAGATAATAAGTGCCCTACAGGCTTACAAATTTATCTAAGAACATTCTTGGTTACACAAAATGGAGTTTCAACTCAACTCAAATACAACCCTAGGCTTACATTCAACAAATAACCATAAACCAAAAATGAAGCCTCAACTCCAAGTCCTCCCAAGTCAATGCCTCGGTGGAGGCATAGCACTTGTACCTAAAATGGTTTCCCTTATAGGGTGAGCCACAGCCCAGAAGAGATATACTACACGACATATGGACCATGATAAGACTAAAGAGGAGTATGCTCATGCCATGCTCATGATAAAACAGTTTCTCTCTCTTTTTTATAAAGCATGCAATACTGAGATGCAACAACAGATATAAAGTCATTTCCATTTTAAACCACATTTGTTACATGAGTACAGGCTCTGTGAATCTCTAGTGAGTGTCTGCAAGTAGGCCCTAATACACTACCACTGTTATTTTACCAGTAAACTGAAAGGCTCGACACCTAACCACGCGGTTCTTCACCAGATACCCAGATTCACCAAGTATTCATCTTTTCGTAAATAGATACATTTCCAAACATTTATCGAAAAACAGATACATTTCCAAACATTTATCGAAGAACAAATACATTTCCAATGAAATGAATGTAATGCAATGTCCAATGCAACAAATGAGGAATGTGGTTCAATTTACCTAAGTCTCATGCATTTCTACAACAATCATGACTATTCTCCACCGATAGCCCAAAACAGATATTTCTAAATAGATATTTAAACAATTAAATTCCAAAAGAAAATTCCGATAAATACAATCTATTCCACATCTTATCAAATATGAACAACTACACTAGTTTTCATATCACAATCACATCCGGTAACCTCTCAAGGTCCATTTCTAACCGTGTCGGTTTTATTCCAATAGATACATTAAGCAAAATAATACCGTTAATGCCACAAGAAAACATCATTTTCTTTCCAAATCTTTCTCCAAGCATTATTCAACTATGACATCCTATTTTGATCAAAAGCCCCAAAAGTTAAACATAATTCTTTGTTTTCTTTAAAAATGCTCTTTGGTCACAAACTAGTAAAAATTTCAAAACCGATCGAGTCGAAGTCCATTTTTATTCAAATTTAAAACATAGCTCTTTCATAACCTTACAAACAAATTCCAAGTTTACACTTTCGCAATTTGGGCATCAACTCTTTATTTTTCTCACAATTTCCCTTTTAAGCAAATAAATCACAAATTTTCAAAAATTCTAATTAAATTATATATGACTGTAAGCTCCATATAATCAAGTAAAAGTACATAAAGAAATGTAGAAAAAATCCCTACCTCAAGCCAAGAAGCTTTCAAATTTTTCGGCAGCAGAAATTAAATTTTTTTTAGAGCCAAACGACGCCTTTTCCGCCCTCTACGTTTTGATCCAAAGCACTAGGGGTCAAAAATGACTTACACTAGATCAAACCCAAGAAAAACTAACATTGGAACCCTTTCTCTTCTTTTTCACGGCAAGAATCCAAGAATTCCCAAAAGTTGGACAAAATATTCCATTTGGTCATTTTATAGATATTTCCTAAACAAATATCTAACTAAACAAATATCTAACTATATATATACACCTATATATATATATATATCAATTAAAAATACATTTCAACATCTTTAATGACAAAAGTAAATATAATATTTTCTCACCACAAAATATATTTCGTTTAATTGAACAAACAATAAATATTTACAACTCTTTTATGGTAATTAAATAATAATAATAACACTATAATAATATTACATGGTTACTAACGGGTCACGATTCAATCAATTGGGTCCAAAATGAATGGAGTTTAATAATTTAAAATAAATCTCCAACTGAGATTAAAATATAAATTCAATTTGATTCAACTCATTACAACCTTCCCCCCTTAAGGAATTTTGTCCCCGAAATTTAAACTAGATAACCTTGCTGAATCAAAATCAATTACAACCTAAGAAATGCAATCATGGCATGATAACATAACCTCCCAATTAAACATAAGAAATCCATCCTATTCCATAACATATACAATGTACATCCTAATATCAAAATAACATTTCTATTATAACTCTCAAACATCGATGAAAAGGTCCAGATACTTCTCGCGGACTTCAGCCTCACGTTCGCAAGTCGCCTCCTCAACCCCTTGGTGTCTCCACAACATTTTCACCAAGGGACAAAACAACAAAAGATACACAAACACATATGGATAAATACGGAGAAAATACACAGATACGTACATATATATAGACACATTTGGGGAATATGCCGTTACTGACAAGGAATATTCTGTCTATGGACGTCAGCGAGCATATGTCGTTACTGCGACAGAATATTCTGTTAGCTGACGTCATCGCGCGTAACCAAAACATGCAAAAGGGAAAGAAACACGAATGTAGGGATACGGGGTTTCGAACCCCCGACCTCGAGCTCAACCTCTCAATGCTTAGACGCTGAACCAAACCACTTAAAAAATAGTCGAATAAATGTATATAATACATAAATATACAATATATATACATATATGTATACAACTTTCCCGCTTCTCTCTCTTCCTTCAAAAACTACGTGTGACACGTGGCCTTGCTTTTGCGTCAGCTGGCCGACAAAAGTAGACCTCCTCGATTTGTAAACTCGCCTCGGCTCTCTCTCTCTGTCTCTCTTCGTCTTCTTCTCTTCCGTCTTCTCTTTTGTCAGCTGGCTAACAAAAGCTACCCTCCTCAATTCTCTTCCATCTCTTTTTTCTGCTTTTTTTGCCTCGACTCGCTTTCCCTCCTTGTCTTCTTCTTTTCCGTCTTCTTTTTCTTCATCACTCACTTTCGTCTACTTAATCACTCTCTTCTCCTCCTTCTTCCTTATTCCCCTTAAGAGAGACAGAATATTGAGACTGAGCGGAGAAGAAAAGCTACCCTAAAACTCAGTCTGTTCTCTGCTATTTCTCTGACTCTCCTTTCTTTTTTTTACACCTCTTACCACACATGGCCTCATCTCGTCCCCTCACTCTCTTTTCGGACCTCAATAATCCAAGCTCTCTTGGACCGAGTGCCCCTGCTCCTACTCTTCCTAACCTTCTTGGACATAGTGCCCCTGCTCCTACTCTTCTTAACTTTCCCATGATGTCAATTGAGCAAATCATGGCCGCTCAATCTGACATTGAGGCCAACCACTTCATACTGAAGTCTTGCATGGAGACAATGACTACGGTTACCAAATTGTCTCACAGGCTGTAGAATAGGATTAGTGAGGTACATCAATTAAACGCCCAGCTCTCTCTGCTCCAGCGCATGTACAAGGATGCATGAGTAGAGATTTGCGCACTGAAGGCGGAGAATAAAGAGCTGAAACGGAAGACCACCGTCATGACCCGATTCGGAGCACCTTCGTACTTTGCCTTTGACAGCCAGCAGGGAGTCAACTCTCTCGGCGGTCCTGTACACACTAGGGCAGGGCCTTCAAGGGTCTCCCAAGATGACAAAAAAGGAAGAGCTCGGCGGGAGAGTCGAGTAAGTGAAATCGGTGTATGGCCGTCATCAAAAACAAGATCCCTCGCTTTTTTTTTTTCTCTTTTTGTTTTTCATGTTGTCTCTGCAATCAGAGATGTAATTGCCTGACTTCAATAAAATCAGTTTCTTTTTTTTTTTTCACATCAATGGCGTAACTGGCATAACACTTTGAGCTTGAAAAATTTTTTTGTTTGATTAAATTTGAGAATGATTGAATTTTGAACTCTGAAGTGAACATTGATTCCGTACTGACCTAAATCAAAATCATGGCTTAACGAAAGAAAAACGAAGCAAAACAATCCAAATACACTTATAGCAAAATGAAGGATCAATATAAGGGATTCACAACTCTTACTCCAAGGATACAAAACAATCTTGTAGCTGAAGAACAAAGGATACAAAATAATCTCCATTTCCATTACATGAACCACACCATCACGACACACACCAAATTTAACCCAAAACACTCCCCTATACCTTCCATCTTCACAATTTCTAACTCATACATAAAAGTAACTGTAAAAGTTAACATCAATCACTCTCGATGGGTCAAGCATAAATTCCCATAGAAATACTCAAATTACCACCATACTAATTATCCTAGAGCACCTACTTTAGAATTATAATATCCTCACAAAGTAATCTTAAAAATTTCCTCTAAGAACATTGGTTGCTAATACAACTCCACAACATCCATCACATCATGTCCTTCAACACTCATTTATTGCACTCGAGAACATCAACAACTAACTTTGAGACAATGGACTCCACCAATCTCGAAGGCACTCGGAACTTGCCTACATGTTCTAAAATATCGACTCACGAGTCAATGTTGTTACTACTAATAATCCCATCAAATGGCGTAACCCAAATCAAATTTAATCTCATTCCAATCTCTCTCAAAATTATTTTTCTCATTTGCCCTCTTAGGATTTGCAGCAAAATTATGAATAAAACAAACTCCCTAAGAAACACATTTCTTACTACACGATATAATTTCTATCATGCTAAGACTATGTTTACTCCCAAACACTTACAAAATAATTGGCCTAGGGCCTATCACTAACCTCACAAGTAGTCCATCAAGCAAGTGATACAATCCAACTATAACTAACTTCGTCTATCCCAAGAAAATTTAGAAATAGTTTTACGTGTTCTAATGTCAACAATCCAAAGCATATTATCTTAGATTACTTTAATCATTATTAAAGTCACAACCAAACCACACTATTAGAATAAGGTTAATCTCTAACTCACTCTACTTCTAAGATTTTTTTCATCTAGTTCACTTCTACAAACTTGATATAAAATTTTAACTCCTCATAACAACAAACCAGTCGCTATACAACACAAACTCTACTATTTTAAGGTCACATTTACACCCACAATCATACAAATCCGTTAACCTATGCTTTAATACTAATATCCACAACATCTTGACCAATCATCCCGGCCATATTACTCTAGCTTACACCTTCTTCCTAAGGAAGAGGTATCCTCCTACATGAGAACATTCCGGGCACCCCAAGTGCCTCTATTACGGCCTCTCCCACTTTATGACATCTTATATAAGAGACAGAATTTAGCTCAGAAGTAAGTACTCCACACTAGTTCTAACACGCTGCATACGGATTAAACATAAACCTATATATGTCTCTACATCACATAAGGCAAACCATATAAGCACATAGTCACATAGAGCACATACGAGTTACCCCTCCAAGATATTGACTTGTTCGACAAACATTCAAAGACTTCCAAATAGAAATAGCATTGATCAGGTGCTTTTCTAAAAGGACCTCAAAGAATTTCATGGACGCAAATCACATCTCAGAAGTTTATCCCTATACCCACATAGTCACATAAACATGTTATCACATAACACATAAGATATGCAACATTTCTCACTAGCGAAATGAACCCACTGTGGTAAAAACCACTTCCCACGAGCCCCAAGTATTCGAACCCGATAGCTCTGATACCAAGTTATAACGCCCCGAAAATTGGGCAGGGTATATCTATTTATGCAACAAAACCCACCTAATAGACAATCACATATATATAGCTAACCATTCCATACATCCATTTCCTTAAATCCCAAATGCCAAATACATTTTGTTCACATCCCAATGCCCCAGTTCCAATCCCAAGCATGCATTTTACAACAAGTACGAAATGGAAGCCAAACAGATAATAAGTGCCCTATAGGCTTACAAATTTATCCAAGAACATTCTTGGTTACACAAAATAGAGTTTCAACTCAACTAAAATACAGCCCTGGGCATACATTCAACAAATAACCATAAAACAAAAATGAAGCCTCAGCTCCGAGTCCTCCCAAGTCAATGCCTTGGCGGAGGCATATCACTTGTACCTAAAATGGTTTCCCTTATAGGGTGAACCACAGCCCAATAGAGATATACTACACAACATATGGACCATGACAAGACTAAAGAGGAGTATGCTCATGCCATGCTCATGATAAAACAGTTTATCCCTCTTTTTATAAAGCATGCAATGCTGAGATGCAACAACAGATATAAAGCCATTTCCATTTTAAACCACATCTGTTACATGAATACAGGCTCTGTGAATCTCTAGGTGAGTGTCTGCAAGTAGGCCCTAATACACTACCACTGTTATTTTTACCAGTAAACTGAAAGGCTCGACACCTAACTGCGCGATTCTACGCCCCATACCCAGATTCACCAAGTATTCATCTTTTCGCAAATAGATATATTTCCAAACATTTATCAAAGAACATATACATTTCCAATGAAATGAATGCAATGCAATGTCCAATGCAACAAATAAGGAATGTGGTTCAATTTACCTAAGTCTCGTGCATTTCTACAATAATCATGGCTATTCTCCACCGATAGCCCAAAACAAATATTTCTAAATAGATATTTAAACAATTAAATTTCAAAAACAATTCTGATAAATACAGTCTATTCTACATCTTATCAACTATGAACAACTATACTAGTTTTCATATCACAATCACGTCCGGTAACCTCTCAAGGGCCATATCTAACCGTGTTGGTTTTATTCCAACAGATACATTAACTAAGATAATACCGTTAATGCCCAAGAAAACATCATTTTCTTTCCAAACGCATTCTCCAAGCATTATTCAACTATGACATCCTATTTTGATCAAAAGCCCCAAAAGTTAAACATAATTCCTTTGTTTTCTTTAAAAATGCTCTTTTGGTCACAAACCGGTAAAAATTTCAAAACCGGTCGAGTCGAAGTTCGTTTTTATTCAAATTTAAAACATAGTTCTTTCATAACCTTACAAACATATTCCAAGTTTACACTTTCGCAATTTGGGCATCAACTCTTTATTTTTCTCAAAATTTCCCTTTTAAGCAAATAAATCACAAATTTTTCAAAAATTCTAATTAAATTATATACAACTCTAAGCTCCATATAATCAAGTAAAAGCACATAAAGAAATGTAGGAAAAATTCCTACCTCAAACCAAGAAGCTTTCAAATTTTTCGGCAACAGAAATTAAATTTTTTTTTAGAGCCAAACGACGCCATTTCCGCCCTCTACCTTTTGGTACAAAGCACTAGGGGTCAAAAATGACTCACACTAGATCAAACCCAAGAAAAACTAACATTGGAACCCTTTTCTCTTCTTTTTTCACGGCAAGAACTCCAAGAATTCCCAAAAGTTGGACAAAATATTCCATTTGGTCACTTTTATAGATATTTCCTAAACGTATATCTAACTAAACAAATATCTAACTATATATTTACACCTATATATATATATATCAATTAAAAATACATTTCAACATCTTTAATGACAAAAGTAAATATAATATTTTCTCACTACAAAATATATTTTGTTTAATTGAACACACCATAAATATTCACAACTCTTTTATGGTAATTAAATAATAATAATAATAAAACCACAACAATATTACATAATTACTAACGGGTCACGATTCAATCAATTGGGTCCAAAGTGAATGGAGTTTAATAATTTAAAATAAATCCCCAACTGAGATTAAAATATAAATTCAATTTGATTCAACTCGTTACAATGATGAACTTTGAAATTTGATTTGAAAACTTTGCATTGAGAAAGGAATGTTGGAAAATAAGTTTTCATGAAATGATTTTGGGGTAAATACGATGGTAAGTCTTGAAAGGTGGCGTAGATTGTTAGGACCCTTTGTTGTCAAATTCCATGGAAAAACCTAAGTTTGTACTCAAGTTGTTTTTTCCAGTTTTCCAGTTTTGGTCTTCCCGCTCGAGCGGGGAAAGTGACGCTCGAGCGGGGTTTGCACTCTCACAGCATCTCTGTTATAAGTCTGCAAAAATACTGGACGTTGTGATTCTACGCTCGAGCGTGGGATCTTCCGCTCGAGCGTGAACCCTGTATGAATCACGGAATATGAAGTCTCCGCTCGAGCGGGCATTTCCACGCTCGAGCCGACCGCGCGATCTCAGATACTATATATTCGCGTGTTGGGTCTATTCTAGGGTTACTTCTCCTAGATCTTGTTTAAGGTTTTTAGGGTTTTGTTTGAGGTCTTCATTTGAAGTTTTTGGTGAGTTTTCCTTGATATATTTGAGAGGGTTTGTAACCTATGATCTAAGATACATACATCAAGGAGTTTGGTTCTTCATAATTAAGAGAGTTCTTCTTCGGTGGATTCCAAAGATTCAAACGTGGAGTTTCAAAGGAGTTTGATTTTGTACGTAGTCGTTGATTCGACAAGTGAAGTTGTGGATTCAACTTCAGATTAATCAGTTCCGAGACGAGGGCTTGGTGAAAGAGTTACAGAAGGTTTGAAGACGAATTGACTGAGTTCGGTAATTTGTGTGTTATCTTTGTAGTCTTTCTTTCTTCAGTAGTGGATTGATTAGTGGCGGTTCACCCGCGGTTTTTTATTACAATTGAAGGTTCTTCAATTGTGGTTTTTCTACGTAAAAATCGTTTGTGTCGATTGATTATTTATTCCGAAAACAACAATCTAAATCACTTTCGTAAGTGCTTGATGATTTAGATTGTGTGTTTTGAATAATTGGGAATTGGAATATTTTAATCTTGATCTAATCACGAATCACTTAGGATTTTTAATTTGTATCAGAGCGGGTCACTCTTTGTTTTTATCAAAACTATAGAGTGTGATTTTGTGTGACTAGTGATATGGATTCTATTCGTGAAGGTAACTCGACCCATAGACCTCCTTTTCTTATTGGAAAGCTTGTATGTGAGCGTTTTTAAAATCCATTGATGAGAAAGTTTGGCACTGCGTGATCTATGGGTGGAGTGAACCTATTGTCACCATTGATGGTGTTGATATTCCTAAACCCCTTGATAAATGGGACACAACTGATTACCAAAACTCGAGTTGGAACAGTAAGGCTCTCAATTCCCTTTTTTGCTCCGTCACACCGAAAGAATTTTGTCGTATCTGCACATGTGAGGTAGCAAAAGAGGCTTGGGACATTCTTGAAACGATTCACGAAGGTACTACTTTTGTCAAAAGGTCAAAACTTCAACGTCTCACCTCCGCCTTTGAAACTCTTTTTATGCGTGATGATGAGACGTTTGATGATTTCGATGCAAAACTTAGTGATATCATGAATTCCTGTTTCACACTCGGTGAAAAAATCCCTGAAGCTAAAGTTGTTGGAAATTTTTTGAGGTCATTACCTGAGAGGTTCCAATCAAAAGTGACAGCCATTGAGGAGGCTCAGAATATTGATACCCTCAAGCTTGATCAGTTGGTTGGAAACTTGCAGACTTATGAAGCCCACCACATTTCAAAGAAAAAACAAAAACATAGTGTGGCTTTCACTAGTGCTCATGAGACTGCAAAAACTCTGGAGACTGAATTTGATTTAGAGTCTGAGATGACGGCTATGTTTCCTAAACAGTTTAAAAAAATTTTGAAGAAAAAGAAGCCTAATTTCAGAGACCCTATTTCAAAAGACAAGAGTCATGAAAAACCCAAAACTTTTCCACCAAAACTTGCTCCAAAAACTGAAAAGAAGATTGTAAAGGGGCAAGGGGTCAAGTTCTATGAATGTCAAGGGTTTGGCCATACTGCCCTTGAATGTCCTTCGAAAAAGAATCGAAAGAAAGTCTACACTGTGACTTGGGATTATGAAAGCGGGTCAGGGCAAGAACCCGAAGAACCTGAATCCGATGCAGACGGGGATAGTGCTTTCCTGGCATTTTGGTCCACTTTCACTCAACCTCTTCCAAAGCCAGCGGAATTAGCTCGTGGTCAGAACCTGCATCATGCTCCCACCTTTGATGGGAGTAACTACTTGTATTGGAAGATCAGAATGAGGGCGTTTCTGAGAGCCTTTGACCCAGAAGGCTGGCAAGCCATTGAAGAAGATACAGAAAGTGCTGACAATCCGAGCAATCAGAGAGCCCTGATTACTATTCGTAGAGCAATTTCTGATGAATAACAGCAACGGGTTGCTCACTGCACAAAGGCTAAAGATGCATGGGAAATTCTGAGCCAATTTTATGAAAGAGGAGATTCACCTTCACCGCCATCCAGCAACTTTCCTAACTTAGTTGCTAGATTGGATGAGGTCAAGGAGAATGAAGAGCAAAAAGAGGATGATGAAACATCAGAAGACAATGATGAGATTAATGGTGATGAACTACAACGAGCTTACGAAAAGCTTCACGAGGAATCTCTGAATTTGTCCAAAATCAATGACAAACTCTCTCTCAAGCTCAAATCATGTGAAAGTGAGAATGTCAAGCTAAAAGGAGAACTTGTAGCAGCAAAGCAGAATGTCATCAAGATCTCAAGTGACAGGCAAGACTTATGTGGAAAACTTTTATCCTGCGAAACTGAGAGGAATGAACTTCTGAAAGTGTATTCCACATATGAAGAAAAGCTTGAAAGCCTTGAGATGTCACAAGCTACATTGGAAGAGATAGTCTGTCAGAAAGATGAAGAACTCCGTATTGCTAGAGCCACAATTGCCTTGTGGAACAAAGGTTCCAAATCATTAGAAGACATCCTCGGGTCTCAACAAATGGGTTGTCACAAAAGTGGGCTAGGCTATGGTGCGACAGCTCACAAGGGACAGGCCTCTACTTCACATGACCTGAAGACTCGAGCAAAGGGAAAGTTGAAGGTAGACCAGGGTGATCCCTCTCTTCATCTACCTAAAGGGGGTAAGATCAACAAAAGGGAGGTAAAACCTGTTTTTATTTGTCATCACTCCACATTCGTCCTTATTGCTTTGAATTGTTTGGTAAGGTGTCTCAAAATGATAGAAATTCGAATACTTTTTAGGTTAGGAGACAACCTTACATGTCTAGGTGGAATACCAAGATTCACGAGGGTGTTCACAACGGCAAGACATTTATCAAGACCAAAAAGATTTGGGTGAGAAAAGATGATTTGACTTGTTTAGTTGTTCACACTGCTTTAAAAGCACGTGACTCACACATGTGGTATCTTGATAGTGGGTGCTCTCGTCACATGTCCGATAACAAATCCTACTTCACCTCCCTTGAAAAACATAAAGGAGGAATTGTTACCTTTGGAGATGGCGGCACTTCTAGAGTCATTGGTAAGGGCTCTATAAGTGTTGTTGGTTTTCCCAAGCTGGAAAATGCTCTACTTGTTGATGGTCTTAAAGAAAATCTTCTGAGCATTAGTCAAATGTGTGATTCCCATCATGAAGTATTGTTTTCAAAAAATAAATGTGAAATTTTGGATAAAAAGGGAAATACTGTCTTGTATGGGGTTCCCATATCTGATAACTGCTCTGGGATTGTTACTACTAATGATCTCACTTGTCACTCAGCCATCATAAGTAACATTGATTTGTGGCATCAAAGATTAGGTCACATGAATTTCAAAGACCTAACTAAGATAGCCAACAAAGAGCTTGTGAGAGGAGTACCTAAATTGGTAAGAGTCTAAATCATGTGTGTAGACCATGTCAGCTTGGAAACAAACCCGTGCCCCTCATAAAAAGGTGAACAGCTTTACAACCAAACGTCCTCTTGAATTGGTTCACATGGATTTAATGGGTCCTACTCGCACTGAAAGCATTGGAGGTAAAAGATATATTTTTTTAACTGTTGATGATTTTACTCGATTTTCGTAGGTAAATTTTTTAAGGAAAAATCTGATACGTTTGATGCTTTCCAGGCCTTAGTCCTTAAAATCCAAAATAAACAGGGTGTTTCCATTGGGCGTATCATAAGAATCCAAACTGATCATGGTCGTGAATTTGAAAATAGTTCGTTTTCGGATTTTTGTGATATGCATGGAATTAAGCATGAATTTTCTGCACCTATTACTCCACAGCAAAATGGAGTGGTTGAGAGGAAGAACAGAGTTGTTCAAGAAATGGCTAGGGTCATGCTCGTTAGTAAGAAACTTCCTCCAAAGTTTTGGGCTAATACTCTTTTGCCTCGACAATCAACAGAAGCATAATTGGTTGCCAACCAATCCATTCCAAGAATTATGTCAAAGTCCCACATATCTAAAACAGTTAAGTCTACAAGCAATTTCCTGTCATCTATACCAACCACACGAGATTTGCAAATTAAGTCAGCAACCATAACACCTCCTATCGTGGTTTCAACACATAAGTCAATCTCTCTAGAGACACATTTCCATCCATGTTTCTCAACAAATCCCATAGACACAAATGAATTTGTAGC
This sequence comes from Camellia japonica, assembly GCA_030407325.1. Taxonomy (NCBI): domain Eukaryota; kingdom Viridiplantae; phylum Streptophyta; class Magnoliopsida; order Ericales; family Theaceae; genus Camellia; species Camellia japonica. The sequence goes on along the minus strand of JAPPVO010000016.1, from coordinate 132,923,469 downwards.
GCCAGAATCAAATAACACATGTGCATAAATAGAAGACACTAAAACAGTACCTAACACCACCGTGTTGGAAGTCTGGACATCTTGTTGTGTGAGTGCGTATACTCGACCCTGAGTCCTTGGCTTATGACCCCCATTTTTCTTTTGATTTCCTAAAGACCCTCTGTCTGTTGATGTTCCTTTATTTGTCCATGCTTTCTGTTTAGTCTCACGCCCCTTCCGGTTAGGGCAATCAGCTATCCTGTGCCCCTGTTGCCCGCAGGAGAAACAGGCCGCAGTATTCCAGCGACACTCACTATCTCGATGGAACCCATTACATCTAGTGCACTGTATCCAATCATTCTTCTTATCAACACTACCACTCATAGTTCGACTTCCCCAACTCCCAACCGAAGAAGTGTTTTGTCTCTTAGTATTGCCCTTCGAACTGTTGTTAGTTTGGAAGTTGAAGAACTAGGCCTCTTCTTATAATTCTCTTCTTTCTCTTCTTGGGCTCTAGTGAGGCCACTCTTAACCAACAAAGCCTTATTCAACACTGCTCCAAAAGTAGGTAACTCGAAAGGAACCACCTGTTGCATAATGTTTGTTCTTAGCCCACCTTCGAACTTTCATGCTCTGCTATCCTCGTCTGCTTCAAATGCTGATGCAAATTTAGACAACTTCGTAAACTCGGCTTCATATTCTGCAACCGTCTTATTCCCTTGCTCTAACTTTGAAAATTCCCTCTGTTTTTGTAGACGAACACTCCTAGGGAAGTATTTCTCATTGAATGCATTCTTAAACCTTTCCCATGTATAGGGGTTGGCATCATGCTCATGTATGCGCTTCTCGATCTGCCACCAATCGTTAGCTATCCCTTGCAGCATAAACGTAGCATAGGTCACCTTTTGATCATCCATACACTCAAAAGCAGGAAACAACTTTTCCATTTCTGTCAACCATTTTTCAGCCTCCAAAGGGTCTGTGGCTCCGTCAAATGCTAAGGCTATCTTCTTAAACTCAGTAATGTTACAACGTGGCCTCGGTTGTGGCCCAACACCTGGCTGCATCCATTGTTGTTGCTCCATAAGTCTAGTCAAGTTATTCCCTATGGTGGTTTATTGTTGCACCACCCCGGCCAAAGTCTCAAGCACTTGAACCATTCCAACTGGATTGGGGATTGCAGCTTGTTCTTGTTGTCCCAACTCTTGCCCCTGATTTCCTTCGACTGCTTGAGAACCACTACCATTATTAGTCACATTCCCTCACCGATTGCTATTACCAGTTCGCCGATTCGTTTGACCCTGGCGTGTATTCCTAGCCATATTTCCCAATGTCTCCTCATGTTCCATTGCAACCTAAATGCATCAATAAAAAACCTCATCTTATTCTATTCTCAAGTCCCTATAACATGTAAATAAAATTAACATTATATCAAATTATAAGTGTTCCCAATACTACATCTACCCAATCTCACCACTATTCTATACCAGCCTTTAAAATTATAACATGGCTCTGATACCACAAAATTGTCACGCCCCAAGCTCCGTGACAACGCCGCACACTCATTTAAGTGAGCATGCAAGGCTACGAGTCCAACACATAACCAACAATGTAAAATACTCAAATAAAATCCTTAATTGTCATAATACCAAAATCCATAAAAATAAATAATTCTTATATGAAAATGTCCACCAAGTCCACCAATTTAATCCACTAACAAAACAATAATCCAAGTACTTAAATTATAGTCCTACTCTCGGCACTCTCACAAGTAAAAACCCCGCGCAGCTCTATTCCTCAGAATCTGAAAAAAAATAAAATAAGGGTAAGCTAGACAGCCCAGTAAATAACCAACCATCACTACTAGCTGGATCAAGTATACAAAAAAAAGTAAATAAATAGTCGATAACCAATAAATATAATTTTTGCTACAATTCAATAAATGAACAATTATTTGTAAGATGATTTCATAGCTAAAAATAAACAATGTACAATACATTTTAATTGAAAAGGCAACGAGATAATTCAAAGTAACTTTGTTGTTCAAATCGATGGTTCGATATTCAGATGGTTCAATGATTTGATTCACAAAATCCAAGTCTTAATGACTACGGTCACTTAGCCCGTGACAAGGCCCAGAACCACACATAGGCCGGTGGTAAAGCCCCAAAAGAAACTAGTTTCTGTGCCAATAAATAACCCCCATTGGCTAGGGTCCAAATCATAGTCAGACTAGAGTGATGTTCAAAATTCAAACAATACACAAATTTTAAATAAAACATTCGATATTTTCAGAATAAATGTTTAGTACAATTTTTAGAATAGTTTCACCAAATATTCAAATAATTTTCATAATAATATTCGATGTTGTTTTATACTTGACCCATATTTTATTTTAAGAGAACATGAAGGCTATAAATAAATATTTATGATTTTAAACGATTCGATAGGAATAAAAATGAACCAACAGTGATAGAGGGTTACTTACCTCAAACAGCTAAAATAATATTTCCCAAGCTAATCTCAAATTACCAAGATCCACCTCAATCTCACAAACCTAATAAAATATTACACCGCATAAACAATTATTATGTGCACCCATATTTCTCTTCTTGTAACAACAATAGAATAAATTAACCCAATCACCTATTAGGAACTCCCAGAATTTAGCATCAAAACAAAGCCATCACGGCTTCAGAAATTCTCAACCCATATTATTCTATTGTTGTTTATATACATGTAAAAATTTGTAATTGCTTGTAGTCAATCTTGTATCCCACAAACACACCACCATTAAACCTAACCTATCACATATTAATCTCAAAATATGAACCACCCAAACGGAATGCAAAATACACTCTAAAATTGAGCAAAATCGAGAACCCCAACATAGACTACATCAATATAATTATTTAATCATATATGCCCATAAAATCATCTATTGATATATTAACACTAAAATCATAGATAGGAATACAGTAAAATAAATCTTACCTAAGTGGTGAATAAAGCAAAACCACCACTCTTATGAATCCTCCCTCTTCCTTTTGGTTTTGGTTTCTTTTCTTTAATTCTTTTTGAAACCCTTGCTGAGTATCCACGCCTCCCTTTTTCTTTTCTTTTTTTCTTCTACTTTTCAAACCCTGCGCAACCTTCGAAATAATGCTCCTGAGCCCTCTGTTTTTTGTTCTTCTCCTAGACTTGAAGCAAAACATGTGGGTTTATTAACCTAGTTTCTCAAACTTACAAAATTGCCCATCTATGTTATAGAAATTATGATACCATCTCATAACTAATTCCTTGATATTACTAAATGACCCATATAAATTAATTTAATTACCAATCTATCCAAAAATAATAATATACAAAACTTGGGTTTTACTCGAGCAACATACACAGACTCCCACTCGATCGTGAAACCCTGCGCTCGAGCGTAAAATATGCTCCTCCAGTACATTTTGCAAACAGAGACCCCGCTCGAGCGCCTGAATGCCCGCTCGAGCGTACAGCAAAATTTTAGAATCCTGCTCGAGCGCAAGAATACCTGCTCGAGCGGAGAGCCAAATTTATGGGCAACCAAAAGAGTTTGGAAAAACAAGCACCCAACCTTTTCCAAACACACACTACAACCCAATAAACAACAATGAGGGGAAGACAAGGGAGACAAGACATGAACCACCATTCAACCCATACAAACCCGAGTTCGGAACACCAAAAGGGACGGGTCAAAACCAGGGTCGCTATAACCTTCCCCCTTAAAGAATTTCGTCCCCGAAATTACAATTTCAAATCAAAGTCAAAATTGAACCATTTACAATAATGTTATTTCCACAAATTCATACCATGACCCATTCTCCGGTCACCTATTCTCATCGTCTCAATTCACAGGTCCCAAATCAAAACGAAATTTTCAATTTCCCAAAACATTTACAATGTTTAAATCGAGTCCAAATTTTTAAAAAAATGTACACAACATATACACTGCTTTCCAAAAATGATACAACATCATTAACCTTCCATATTACTTTCATGCACTTAAACCTAAAGCTGAGTTATTGTCTTCTTTCAAGTTTGGATACAGTTAACACCAATACTTCAGTAGTCCCCTCTCCCAAAAAAGGAAAAAGAAAAAAAAGAAAAGCCCTAATTGGTTGCTAGGAAAACATAGGTAAACATAAAACAATGGAAAGAAAATATGTAAATAATATATATACAGGTATATATTGTTGGAACTTCTAATTTGGGAAGATTTTCTTGTAATCCTAGATCCAACGGGGGTTTCAATCATATAATTTCTTTTTTTCTTTTTATAAATTTGCTTGGTAAACAAACAGAGGATATAATATAACTCGAAATAAAACACCAATGATTTGTCCATAAATACCCAATAAAATATTATTAAACAACCCATATACAAAAAGAAGAACAACCCATTACACAAAAAAATAGAAAAAAAACAATAACCAAACAAACAAGAAAGAAAATTGAGAAATATATATATACTTCATGGTGGTGTGTCAGAGGTGTGTTGAAGAAGCAAGAGATTTGGAAGTGGATCTTGGAAAGAAAAGACAATGAAATTTGGAGGTCCTAACAGTCCTAATCTTAAATGGAGTGGATGCGAGAGAGAGAGAGAGAGAGAGGGGAGGGAATCCAAACATACCTGAGATTTTTTACAGATCGAAGAGAAGAACCAGTCTCGCTGCTGAACCATCAAGCCGTCAAACCAGTCTCGAACCGTCAAGTGCTGCTGCTGCCAAACTAGTCTCGCCAAACCGCCAATCGCTTCCATCGTTGATCATTCTCCTTCGAAATCTGGCGCTGCTAAGCCACTGTCCCCTTCAAACCCTCTCTCTTCTCCATCTCTTCTAGGTTATCCGATTTATAGCTTCCTAACTTCCTTTTAGAACCGAATTAGAAGCCAGAATTTGTATATATTTTGATACCAAAAAAAAAATCTAATATATTTTTGGTCATTGGCGCTTTTTTTTTTTTTTCATATCATTCACGACATAAATTGTGTATCGTGAAAAATAAAAAATGAAATTTTGAGAGTGACGAGGGGTTTACCTATCCTAGAAAAAAAGAGGAAATTTTGGGAGGTAACTTTCCACCGCCTTAATTTTTAGAGGCAAATCACCAGGAAAAAAAAATTAAAAATAAAAATAATTTTTATTTTTTTAAATTAAAACTAATTTGAGAACTATAAAAATCAAAAATATATTTTTAAAATTTTAAAAATTATTTATGACCTCCTAAAAGATAAAATTATACAAAAATAATAAGTATTTTTTTTTAAATTTTTTCACCGATTATTTTTATTTATTTATTTATTTTTTAGTTTTTCAGAAGAAAAAAAAAATATGAAACAAGTTTTTGAAAATAAAACCAAACATATTGAAATTAATAATCTAACATTATTTGGAAAAGTTTAAATTATCTCAAATTAGCTATCTCAACTTAAGAGTGTATTTGGGCTTGATGGGTTCATTTTGTGATCTAATTCGATGATTACTTTAATTTTACAATTCAATAACTACAATATTTAAAACTCTTTGAAAAGTTATAATAAAAACACAAATCACTAAATCACCTCATTTTAGCAAAACTTTTACCGACAAATAGTGTTATCGTCGCTAAATGTTTAACTCTTTGCCCACGCCAACTTGTCGTCGCCAAAAGTAAGCACACTAATAGTGACGCTTATTGCATTGCTAAAAAATAAGCCTCGTAGCTAAATTTTTTGAAATTTTGGTGCCTAGTGAATGTTATGCTTTTTTAGCGACGGTAATAAATTGCGTCAGTAAAAGTCTACTTTTACCAACGAAATTAATCACTGTGTAGCCAAAAATATAGTTTTGCATATGAAAATTTGATGTCGTCACCAAAAGTACTCACCAAACGTGCAATTTCTTGTAGTGACATGTGGAGAATTCATGAATGTTGTTATTGTTATATTGTCTCTTAGGAAACATATACTATGATGTTTTATTGATAAGAGAGGTGGAAATTTGATTACAATGGAGGATTGTGTGGATGAATGGAGAAACTGAGAAATTTCAAGGCATTGATATAGAAATATATTGCACTGGTACTTGATTTAATTATCATCACCTTTCGAATTGACATTGTTGAGATGTTTAAATCGAACCTTATTATTGCATTGGGCATTTGTATAGTCATTCAATTTTGTCATTGATACAATCGAATTTGAATATTGCTTTGGAAAAAGGTATTGTTTTAAGAAAGGAAATTATTTTGTGAATCAAGATCATATTGATTTGTTTTTGGGATAAATACGTTGGTAGGTTCGGATGGGGGGTGTAGTTGGTATTGGTTAAGTTGGCCTGAGTGTCCATGGTGAAAGATAAAAAACACGCTTGGAAGAGGTACCACGTGCCTTCCGGTTAGTTACCGGTAAAGTAGGGATTGATAGTGCTTATTATGCCTACTTGCAGACATCAACTTAGGGATTACCTGACTCGTATTTACCGCCCCTTTGAATTACATTGAAATTACTGAATTGTTAAATTCTCAAGATTGCATTGTGCACAAAAGTTTCAAACAATAAAGATTTATGTTTTTGAACATGGCATGGCATATGCATTCATCCCATGAGATTGTATAAAATGTATATACTTTGTTAAGATTTTCCTACTGGGTTTTGTAGTCACCCTTATAGGATTTTGTGCATGAAATGATGTGGTGGTCCCGCCGAGTTAGAGGTGTGGGATACGTTCTGAGTGCAAAAGGCTCTTTTCATTGTTGTAATTATTTTTGATAAGCCAAGGACTTTATATGTATGGGTTTGAAAACCACTTTTGTGTAACCGGGCTTAAGCTTTGGAATTTATAGCTCTTGAGGGCATTTATTTGTACTTGACTTGTTATGCTACATGCTTTAGATTCATATACTATGGAAGTTGAATGTATATTTGCATGTGGAATACCTTTTGTAAATCTTTTAATGATCAATGAATACAAATGTTGGAGATTTATAGATGATGTTAATATTGAAAACTTACTTATGTTTACATTTAACAATGGGAGTTGGTGAATCTTTATTGTGTAAATTTTCGGGGCGTGACTGTAGCACTTGTACCATTTTAAAATATTTGGGAAGTGTATTTTAATCCTTTATTTTATTTTGGAAATCTTTGGTGTTGTTGTATCTTGGTTTTGGATGAGTGAAAATCGATTTAAACTTGTTGGGATTGTTTGTTCACGCCTGTTTACGTTGAAAAGTTGTTTGGGAACTTAGATATCTTGTTCAGTGGTCGACACCAATCTTGGTGGTGTCAACACTTGCCTTTTGTTGTTGGCCTTAAGGGTCGACACCAGTCTGGGAAGGGTCGACCCTTGTATATTGCAAAATCTTTGTGTTAATTCCTGTCTAAGGGTCGACCCCTTGCTTGCTGCCAAATTGTCTTTTCTACCTGAAGAGTCGACCCCTCTGCCCGAAGGGTCGACCCCTGCGTGTTTTTTTTCCAGAATTTTGGGGATCGAATGGGCCCTACTTGTTGGGGGGTTTTTGACTTGTCCTTTTTATTTCACTTTAGGGCAATTCTCTACTACTATAAATAGACCCAAACCACTTTTTTCTTATTAATTTTTCTCATCTTTTCATCTTAAACCATGATTTTTCTCCTCTCTCTAAAACTTGACTTTTCGCACCTAGATCTCTAGATCTACTCACCTAGAGTGATCCTTTCACCATGGTCCTTTGAGAAAGGTTGTAGATCTTGTCAAGGGCTTTCTATTGATCCAAGTAGTTCGTGGTTTCGTAGCCGGTGATTTTTGTGTTGTTTTCTCTTCGCTTCAAGAGATAGGGATTTCTTTGCTCCTTTCCAATACTTCGTCTATAGACAGATATGTGGTAGATTTTATTACATAAAAACCATATTCATTATGGATTTTCTTGAAAGCCATGAAAGGGGATCTAGGGTTTGATATTTGTGATTGGAGTTGTGAAGTTGTTTGTTATTGGGTTATTTGGGAAATGATTTATTATGTTTGTGAAGAGAGGGAGGAAAATCCTAATTTAATATTATCGATATAATGGATTTAAAAGGGAGGAAGTTGAATAATCTTTATATTTTGCTATTATGGGCTGTATAATTGTGTTTATATCAAAAGAAAATAAAAAGAGAAGTAACCACGGTGTTGGTATGGTTTTAGACTAATCACGTGAAGTTGAGTTGAGTTCTGGTTTTGATACCAATGGAATTGGTTTTGTAAAATAAAGAGGATGGATTTGGTTTTGGTTTTGTAAAATGACGAGAATGAATTCTTAGAAAATGATTGGAGTTGTGAGGATTGGAAAATAAAGAAAAGTGGTCTTTTTGAAAGAAAATGAAATCATCACCCTTTGTAAATTGATAATGAACTTGAGGTCGGATTTTGGAACCTTTTCATATTATCACTTTTATTGGACTGAAAGTCTTGCGAGAATTGGATTGTTGTCCTATGAGTATTTAATACCTTTACTTAGAAGTTTTTTTCTGTGGTCATCGGTTGTAACAATCCAAATTTCTAGCCCAAATGATAATACAACAATCATGGCTCTTTCAAGGAAAACCGAATATAAATCTCCAAACTTATATTACATGATACAATAGTTCTTCATGCAACAATACATTAATCCACCAACAAGTAAATAAATAAATAAATACCTCCAAGGGTTTACAAGTTTCCAAGGCTTGAGCTTGATTACACAAAACTGTTATTCAAACCCACACACATACAACCCTTGGCTTACACACAGAGTCATAGCAAAATGAGAGTCTCGTACTCTCAACACACATTTCCTCGCCTTTAGTTAGGCGGCATCACCATATCTTTTCATGCACAAAAATCTCGTAGGGTGAGCATAAAGTCGAGTAGGAAATTCTTAACAAAGTATATACATTTTATACGAGTCTCAAGAGATGAAATGCATATGCCATGCTATGCTCTTTTGAAAGAAAATCACATCTTCATCTTTGAAAACCCTCATGCTCAATGATGTCATGCAATTTCAATTCTTCAAAACTTAACAATTCATTCCAAGAGCGGTAAATACGACTCTGGTAATTCCTAGGTCGGTGTCTGCAAATAGACTATACAAGTACTACCAATTTGTCATTTTTATCGGTATTAACCGGAAGGCTCGACACCTATTTGCGCGGGTTTTCGGTCTTTCATCCCGGACTCTCAGGCCAACTTATTCAATATCATCTACACCACCTATCAAGACTTACCAATGTATTTACCCCAAAACCATTCCATGAAAACTTATTTCTCAACATTCTTTTCTCAATGCAAGTTTTTAAATCAACTTTCAAAGTGTAATGTAATCAAATGAATTGTTATGCCAATAACACAAGATGAATATAAATACTTTTATTCCGATTCATCATCCAAAAAATAACACAATTCCCTCTTCTCAAATATCCTCAACAATTAGTCATTTCAAGACTATTTCAATGTTTTGAACAACAATTTTCAAAATGAACAATAATTCTCATATTCCTTGAAATTCATCATTTATATAAATATAAATAAGAAATTTTCCGAACACCCATTTATTTTGACACACAAAATAAATATAACAATATCATTCATGGATTTTCAGTCTCTTAAAAAAAATCCCCAAATTCTAGGTTTTCTTACCAAAACTATACAATTCAAATCATTTGAAAGAAAACTTTCCAAAATCATCTGTTCTTCAATCAACGAAGATCAAAACCCATAAGGTCATTTAAAAAAAACAAGAGACAAACCCACTTTCAAAATCGCTCAACTTCTTGAATCAACAATCAATTTTCAAAGCAATCAAAAGTTGATTTCAAAAATCATATAGATCTTGCAAAAACATATATATAACTCTAAGAAAATCCCTACCTCAAGTTTTGAAGAAGAAATAAGATGAAACCCCCAAAATCAACGGTGTCAAAACTCGATCTTCACTGCACACAACGAAGCCCTCGAGAAGTTAACCAGCTTTGATGAAGAACCTCTGGCAGAACTCTAACGGATCTTGAGAAATCAAGGTTTTGATCCAATTCGGCGTAGGGAAAAGTAGAGAGAAGGGAGAGGAAATGTTTTTAGAGAGAGAGATATACAAAAGTGATCTGGAATATCAGATTCACGAATTGATATAACATGGTCCGCTCAAGCATAGAAAGCCTCGCTCGAGCATTGAATACACCTTCCCAGTACTTTTGCAGACAGGTCAAACTTCTATAACCAAACATTCTCTACTCGACCCTCGACCGGCCTAGTCGAAGTGGCAAAACATGAAAGAAGGATCAAAATCGGGATTGCTACAACCTTCTCCCCTTAAAGAATTTCGTCCTCGAAATTTCAAATCAAACTACCCAAACAAAGGGGTTTCTAGCGATCATAGTCACGCTATTTCATTTTCAAATCACAACACTAACTCTCAACCAAATTCCACCATTTCCACCATGGTTATCTCATTAACAACAACCTCCGAAATATGCATAAACATGAAATTTCCTAAAAGGTAATGGCAACTCTCAACAACTTTATGCTTAAAACAACAACGCACATATCAATATGTGGTTAACAACTTTAAATACGTTTCCCTCAATACTAGGTAATATTACAAAGAAAAGCAACTTAAGCATTTTCAAACAAATCTGGATATTTGGAGTGGACTTCCGCCTCCCGTTCCCACGTCGCTTCTTCAACCCCATGGTGTCTCCATAACACCTTTACCAACAGTATAGTTTTGCCCCGTAGCACTTGCTCCCGGGTATCTAATATTTGAACCGGTCGTTCTTCGTAAGAGGCATCCTCATCTACCTCCAAGTCAACCCAATCAAGAACATGAGAAGGGTCGGGTTCATACTTCCTAACCATAGATACATGAAATACATTGTAAACTCCCGAAAGTTATGGCGGTAAAGCTAACCAGTATGCCACTTCCCCAATTCGCTCTAAGATCTCAAAAGGCCTAATGAGCCTTGGAGATAATTTACCACTCTTACCAAATCTCATCAAACACTGCCTTGGTGAGATTTTTAGAAACACATGGTCACCAACTTCAAAAGATAAAGGTCGTCTCCTCTTATCGGCATAACTCTTTTGTCGGCTTTGGGCCGTAGCTAACCTCTTTCGAATGAGAACAACTTTCTTGGTTGTCTCTCTAACAATTTCCGGACCCAGTAACGGTGCATCACCCACTTCAGCCCAACAAACCGGTGATCTACAAGGTCGGCCATACAAGGCCTCAAATGGTGCCATGCCAAGACTAGCTTGGTATTGTTGTAAGAAAACTCAATCAATGGTAAGTGCCTTTCCCAAGGCCCCTTAAAATCAAGGACACAAGCTCTAAGCATGTCCTCCAAAATCTGAATGGTACGTTCCGACTGTCCATCGGTTTGAGGATGATAAGCGGTGCTAAGAGTCAACTTAGTTCCCAACGCCTCTTGAAGGCTTTGCCATAACCAGGCAGTAAAACGAGGATCCCTATCTGACACAATAGTCACAGGGACTCCATGAATTCGAACTATCTCTTTAATGTACAACTCTGCCAAGCGTTCAACTAAGTCGCTGGTGCACATCGAAATGAAATGTGTAGACTTAGTCAACCTATCAACAATCACCCAAACGACATCATTGCCTCGTTGTGTTCTAGGAAGCCCAATTACAAAATCCATGGTAACACGCTCCCATTTCCACTCGGCTATCGGTAAGGGTTGTAACAAACCCACTAGTCTTTGGTGTTCGGCCTTCATTTGTTGACAAGTGAGGCACTTTGATACAAATAAAGCAACATCCCGTTTCATACCCCTCCACCAAAATAGAAGACTAAGATCATGATACATTTTAGTGCCTCCCAGGTGTACCGCAAAGTGTGAGTGATGGAATTCCCGAAGTACTTCCTCTCTACAAGATTCTCTTACAAACAAACGGTCTAGGTAACGTACTGTAGACACCCCATTTTTGACCATCCTCAAGACTTGGACGTCATCATTTGAACACTCGATGATCATCCATGCTCGTGTTCGTTTTGAGTTCCTGAAGGTCTCGGCTGCGCGCCTTGCCTTGGAACCTCTCAACTTGTCTGTTTTGTGCTTGGTTGTGGACCAAGAACTTGTGGTTTTGTTTCTGAGGGAAGAGGGTGGCTTGTTGGCCAACCCTGCAACCCATCGGCCAGGCCTCATGCCTATCGGCTGTGTCCTCTCTCCATCGGCCATTAGTGGTGGCCGGTCGACACCTTTGATGGCCGGTCGGCACCTTTCTTGGCCGGTCGGCCATGTTTGTTGGCCGAGGCCTTTTTATTTGCTTTTGCAGATATTTCTTTGCCAGCTGTGACAACTGGTGAGCACAAAACTCATCCTTCATACACGTGTATGGAGGGATTGAACCAAGCCTCTAGCTTGTTCAACAAGCTTGAGACTTGGATTTCTATAAGAAGGGAGGTCCCTCTCCCTTTCCAGAGGTTCTGAAAATTTGAGATACAAAACATATATATCTCTCTATATTTCTCTCTCTCTATATATATATATATATTTGCACTTGTTTATGCTCAAAAGTGTCATTTCTTCACACTTTTGCACTAAAGCACCTAGTGAAACACCTTCACTATTGAGCTGAGGTTCTTGGAGGTTGCATTTTGGTGGTTTAAACTTGGTTTTTGCCTCTGAAGTTGCTGTTCTAAAGAGGTTCTTCAAGGGTGAGTCTCTTACCTCTTTAAAGCTTTGTTTTCATAGCTTATTTGGCCATACTCGTATGCTTCTTTTGGCTTAACTTTCAACTGTAAAAAGTTTCATATTTAAGTGCTTAAAGTGTTGTTTTGAGGCACCTTTGGTGTTGGAGGTGGTCTACCCCCCCTTTTGTGCCTTGTTTGGCCTTGTTTTGTGCCCTCCTTTTAGGCCTTCGAGATCAACCTCTCTTGGCCTTTTAGCCACTGAAATCCAGTGGATTTTCAGTGGTAGAAAGTGTGTTTTGAGGCCCCAAATAGGTGGGGGTTGTCCCCCCTTCTCTTCCTTTGTTTGCTTGTGTTAATGGCTCATCAAAGTAGCCTATCTTTCTAGCATGTTTTTGGCTCCATTCGAGCAAACGTTTACTCATGTTTTGCCATGCTTAAGCTCTGTTTTAAGTTGTTTTGGTCATGCATGCCTTGCTTTGTATAGCTATAGTTCAATCTTGCTCACTAGCTTTGAGTTTCCAAGTCACTAGCATGCATTGCTTGGGCCATTTACATGATTTAGAATCATTTGGTATGTGATTTCAGTGTGTGTAGTGTGGTCATGCCTTCACATCTTTCACTCTTTCAATGCTTTGGAAGATTGGTGTTTTATGCCTTAAGTATGAGCCAATATGTATCCCATCTTGCCTAAGCTTTTGGGCCGCCATATCAGTGTGTTTTTGGTGTTGTTTTGCCATGATACAAGTCTGCTTTTTGTTGGTGAAGTCATCTCATGCTTGGCTTTGGTAGGTGTAGTGTAACCATGCTCATTGGCCAAACTTTACTTGATGTTTTGGCCCTTCATGCTAGATTGTCTTGGCTATACTCTATACATGTTTTAGCATTATTTTTACATGCTTTAGGACTGTTTTGGTTGTTCTTGGCCTTTTGAGGCTCGCTTTGTATAGCTATGGTGTTAATGCCTTGACTAGCTTTGAGTTTTGAGGTATCTTGCATACTTGACTTGAGGTATATGCATGTTTTGGCATCATTTGGAACGATATTTTAGAGCATAAAGTGTTGCCACACTTCCATGTTTGTTACTTCTTCATCATGTTTAAGAATTGTATTCTTATGCCTAGTTGGTGAGCCATCACATGAGCATATGCTCTTGGCCCTTTTGTGCTTGAGTCTTGGTGTGTTGGCCACTGTTTTGGACCCTCTTAGGTCTGTTCATATGTGATTTGACCATTCGAGCATTGTAGTGTTGGCTTCATGTGTGATGCACTCCATTTGCCTTGAGGCCTTACCTTTTAAAATTGCCATGCATGCATTGTCCGCATGATAGAATCTTGTGCATGCCATTAACATTGGTAGATAGCATGTTGTTTCCATGTTCTTGCATTGCATGTTGTTTGTATGTTGTCTTTGCATAGTGCTTTGGATTAGACGTTAATCCAAAAACGAGGAACGAGGGACGTTTCATACTCAAAGTGATGAAACGTGCCTCATTCCTTAGGTCATCAACACCTTTGATCATGCATGATAAGGTGGAGGTTCATCGAGTCCTTATGTGTTATTTGGGTGCATTCATTGATATTGATTTGTGGAACTCGGCCTCTTTGGCCATCATGCATTGAGATGCGTGATTGGTGGCTCGAGAGCCGAGTACCGCCCTCCCTTGAGCTTAAGAAATGATAGGGAGGGTGGTCATGCACACATTTCCTTGTAAATACACTACCATACCTCTGTTTGTGCTCTGCTGCAGCAAAAGGAGAAGTTGCAGGAATCAATGGCCGATCGACCATCAAAGCTGCTGATCAGCTATCAATTTTGGCCGATAGCTATCAACTTTAGCCGATGGCCATCAACTTTGGCCGATGGCCATCCCTCTTGGCCGACCATCCTTCAGCATGTTCCTAAGGTGGGTCTGAATTTTCAGAAGTACAAAAAGTGTAAAAACAGAGGCATCTTGAGGCAAGGTGGTGGATTTCCGGGAGGATGCGACCGAGCATGCATCCTTCATTGTTCAAGGGGGAGCTGTGGCAGCCTAATTTAGATGCTTTTCATACTTAGTTGGTTTTGTAACTTAATTAATTTGATTAATTAGTTGGTTTGTAATTAATTAGCTTAGCGTAGCTAGTTAGTTGATTTATTTGGACCCTTCGTCGAGAGGGCGAATTTTGTAATAAGTGTGCGTGTGTGTGTGAATGTCTTCCAACCCCACGTCTTTCTCCCTTTTATTTACCAGCTTTCGATGGTTAGTTTTAGGGCATGTTTCAATTAGCATCCTTATGCTTCGCATGTTTGCATTCATTCATCTGTCTTGCATGCACCGGGCTCAGCGCATCATACAAACTGCATTGTATTTCAATACCAATTTGAATACATGTTATCTAGTTGCATTCACATGACATCTTAGAATAGCTGAGCCTATCTTAGTTGCATTTTTGCATGTGTTGCATTAGGCATTGTTGACATAGCTAGGATCATGCATTGATTACTAACTAGCTTTTGTTTTAGCTTGGAGTACTAGGTAAGTGTTTATGCTTTAGCATCCTTGCATGAGTGTGAGTGTTGCCATGGTAGCATGGTTGCCATGAGGCTATGTGCTTGACTGCTATAACTGCTTGAATGCTTGTGGATGAAGGCTCGATTGCCTGAATTGGAACAACTCGATGATTGTGAGTTTTAATCCCACTTGAAGTGGCAAAATCATGTTTTTCTAAGCCCACTTGAAGGTGGCAAATCCGTGCTTTAGCCTACTTGCAAGTAGCACTTTCAAATCACTTTCAAAAACAAACATGAGTTGTTTTGTTCCAATCCGTGTGATTGAGTCTATACTTGTATGCTATGCGCATCACATAGTAAGCTAGCTAATAAACCGGAATAAGAACGCATGTGTTTTCCAAAAACAACATATCTTGTTAGTAGAGGCCGATCTTTGATCGGGCGAGCGGGGGTGCTCATTTCATGACCTTCCCCCCTCGTACCCAAGTTCCCGAGCCGAGGCAACTTTGGTGATGACGGACACGTGGCCTTAGGCACGAGTTAGGGTTTCCTAAATTTCCCAAAAAATAAAATATTTAGGTGGCGACTCTGAAATCTGGCAAAACAATCCATGTTTGGCGCTTTTTGTTTAAAATCAATTTTCCAAAACGATTTGCCAGATTTAGACTCTTTGGTGATTTATCAGTCTTACATTGCACTTTGTGAGATTAGATTCAGAACCGTGACAAGAGTCTTAATTGTAGTAGCTAGAACCACAATTCGCGCCCTTGCATGCAGAGCGGAGTTCAGGTGGTCTACAGTTTCTGGCGACTCTGCTGGGGATTTAGAGAACTTGACTCAAACTCATGATATCTTGTTTTATCTACACTTATATGTTTCTTTGCATTGCATTTGCATTGGCGTGCCTAGGACATCGTGTTTACCGTCTGCTATTCCTGAACAGTTTGCCGGAGGCTTGCTTGGAAAAGCATGCCATAAGGCTAACCGTTTGCGGGCTCTGCCACGACGGGAACACAAACCTCGGTTTTCACCAAGGCACCCTTTTTGACCATTCGACCTAGTGCATATCAGAATCCATAGTGACCATTCCAAACTAGGATAGGTTACTTACCCGATTGTAGGTTGTTTGAAACCGCTGTGTGCGTAGTAAAACCCTAGCTCCTGACAAGATAGGACAGGGAAACCCTACCCCTCCATAGGGGTGTTTTGGCTCTTACTTGCTTGATATGTGCTGTCAGAGTGTGTCTCTACAGGTTGTATGTATCAGTTTGTAAGTCTAGGTATCAGGCCTGCGGGCGTCAGTATTTGAAGAATCAATTTTACCTGAGGGTATCAGATCTGAGGTAGTGATTTGGGAACAGTAATCAGTGTTTGAGAACGGTTCTTTCAGCTTGTGAATGTCAACTGTGTGTTGTCTTAATTTAAGCCGAAGTGCTGTCCGTTTTTCTGCTTATTGTTTCCTTATTATGCTTTATTTATCTTTTTACAAGGTAGTTTAGCATCATTGCTTCCGACCAGGCAGATATTCCCCAATCACTTTGGATCAGAGGTCGAAGACTTCATCGATCCGAGGATCTGATAGACGGAAAACCAATGTTCCTTTCATTACCCCCGGTTACTAGACGGAGGTTAGTTAGGCGCAGTTCATCACTACAGCGTTACCAGATCAGCGGTCCTTATCCACCCCACCAGTGAGTAGTCAGGCTGAGGTTTCCGTTTCTACCGCAGAGAGAGATAAACCTGTTGTTCAGTTAGATCAGCACCATATGGCAACTATGGAGGAGATGATGCGTCAGCTCCAAGAGACTATGCAAGCCATGCAGCAGGATGCTGCCCGCCAGGTAGAGTTTGCCATGCGTCAGGCTGAGGTTGTAGCCCAGCAAACAAAGTTGATTGCCAGACTTCAGCAATAATAGCAACCGCAACCACAGCAAGCCGGAGCATCTGCTTCGCGTCCACCCCCGCCCTCGCCTAGAGTTCCAACACTTGAGGATACTACAAACATCTAGGAAGATACGGACGCTCCAACTGGGCCAGTCCCGCTACCAGTTCTACCGTAGATTTCAAAAACACCGGCCTTCTCAACCGATACACCATTTGAATCTGAGATGGACCCAACCGCTCTGAAGGTCAGTAAGTTTGAAAAGCTATTCAAGAGGGCTCAAGGTGTGAATTCCATTCTAGACATAGAGGATGGTTACACCGATTCGGCGGTGACTTTGCCAGACCGGTTTAAGATGCCCCACATAGATCATTTTGACGGTTCGGGCGACCCTATGGTTCATCTGAGGCTGTTCTCGGATATTTTGCGCCCGATGGCCTTGATGAGACTGCAAAAGCTTTCACTCTTCGGCCGGACCCTGTCGGGTGTTGCGACTATTTGGTACGCAAAGCTGGAGGACTCTGTCAAGAGAAGCTGGAAGTAGATGGCTGAGGCCTTTATACCTCAATACTTCTACAACACACAGATTGAGATCACAACTCGTGATCTCGAGACAACGAGGCAGGAGCCAAAAGAGAGCTTCTCTGACTTTGTAACCCGTTGGAGGGCCAAAGCTTCTATGATGACTACCAGGCCGGTCGACAAAGACCAAATATGGATGGTTGTGCACAACCTCCAACCCAAACTGATGCAAAAGATGATCGTCTTACCCATCCCTACCTTTACTGATTTACATGAGATTGGGGTACAGATCGATGACGCCATGAAACAGGGTCTTATTGGCCATGAGAGAGAGCAGCCCAAGAGGGCATTTACACGTAGTTCGAATGCAGGCACGAGTAGTGCTGCAGCTACCAGAACTTCAGATGTGGGCATGGTCACCACAACCACACCAAAAACAGCAACCCCATTCACCGGTGCGTCCGGTACCAGCTCACAAACAGCCAGATATCCACCCAAAGGCCAAAGAGCCTTTACTCCACTATACATGCCCCTGTCCAAAGCTCTGGGGGTTCTAATCAAGAAGGGGCATCTGAAGCCTCTAGAGCCGTGACCATTACCAAATAACCTCCCACCAACCCATAACCCCGCCAAATATTGTGCCTTTCACCAACAGCATGGTCATGACACCAACCAGTGCTTCAGACTACGTCATGAGATTCAGGATCTCATCGACAACAAGGTGATCGTGCCTTCAGAAAAGCCGAATGTCACCACCAACCCACTCCCACCACATAACCAAGCTCCACCACCCAAACACATCAACCTAATCCAAACCGCAGCCATTCCATATGACCCAAGTATATACATCACACCCTCCCACCTACCCATGCCTGAGGTGTTCATCCCAAACAGCACGGACTTGTGCATGTTGAGCACCTCCCAAACCCAACCTGAACCGGTGGTGGTGACTATCGAAGATAGAATTAGGTCGACTTTGGAGGCAGATGGGAATGTTGATTCAGAGCCTGAGGGGTCTGGGAGCTTTGCGTACAACCTGAGTGGTTACATCACATCAACAGGCCAAGCTAAGCCGAGGGTAGAATTGCCAGTTGGGGCAGAGATCAACGTGGTTCGGGAGGATGGACCTAGTCAGGGGTTAGATGACCTAGCAGAGCTAGAAGAAGATATTTCCAATCTACAGTTCTTCAACGAGCAGGACTCGGGGGATGTGGACATCAACTGGTTCGACTTGGATGGATCGGCAGAGATTACTGGGTGGCTCAGCGACGAGCCAGATGTTGTTGGGGTGTCTTAGCCAGAACAGGGGCAATCAGAAGCCAGAATATCAACAGTTGCCGGAATGGCCGAGAATCAAGAAGCATCGCCGGAGAGCACCGTGCTAAGAATTTTTCTCAGGGATCTGGGCAGTGTGAGTACAGAAGCTACTGAACAGCAGGCTGCGCTGAAGCAGTTTGCACAGGAAAAGATCGAGGATCTTGAGAGAGCTAGGAAGGCCAAAGCCCCTGGGGGATGGAGTGTGCTGTGAGCACAGAAACAGTTGCAACGGGACTAGACAGCTGTCTGTCGGTTGCCGACGGTATGTGGTGGGAAGACAACGACTTACGTCTTGCCCACACTGACGAAGATTGGGGACAGAACTAACCGGACGACACCTGGTACGTTGAAGAGGTGGACCATATGACTAGAAGTGGGCGTGTAGACACCCCATTTTTGACCGTCCTCAAGACTTGGACGTCATCGTTTGAAGACTCGATGATCATCTGTACTCGTCTTCGTTTTGAGTTCCTGGAGGTCTCGGCCGCGCGCCTTGCCTCAAGATCTCTCAACTTGACTATTTTGTGCTTGGTTGTGGACCAAGAACTTGTGTTTTTGCTTTTAAGGGAATAGGGTGGCTTGTTGGCCATTTCCTCAACCCATTAGCCAAGGCATGAAGCCATCGGCCCCTTTTTCTTGCTATCGGCCAAGGGTGTTGGCCGATCGGCACTGTTTTTGGTCGGTCAGCCACTTTTGTTGGTCAATCGGCCATATTTTCCAGCCGACCCCTTTCCATCTACTTTTGGCAGATATTTTGTGCCAGCTGGCACAGTTGGCACGCACAATTCCCCCCCTCCATACATGTTTATGGAGGGATTTGAGCCTTGCTTAGCTTCTCCAAGAAGCTTTGCAAAATTGGTTTTCTATAAAAGGAGAGCCCCCTCTCCCTTTCCAGGGGTTCTAAAAATCTGATATACAAGTTAGATATATCTCTCTATATCTCCCTCTCTCTAGATTTGTGTGTGTGTTTGAGCTCAAAAGTGTGTTTTGTTCTTACTATTGCATACAAACACCTAGCACTACAATATCCTTGGTTGCTGAGACACTAGAAGGTTGATATTAGAGTTCTTGGGCTATTTTTGATCCAAGAAGATTGCTGGAGTTGTGTTCTTGAAGTTGTTCTTCAAGGGTGAGTCAACTTGCTTTTGATACCCCACTTTGGCTTAAGCTTTTAGAGTTACTTGCATATTGTTTTAAGCTTAGCTCTAAAGTACAAAAAGTTCTGATTTTATATGCTTGTTTTAGTTGCTTAAGGTCACTTTTTGGTTGGGAGTTGTCTCCCCCCTCTTAGGCCTTGTTTGGCCCTATTTTGTGCCTTTCTTCTTGAGCTTTGGTATCATCTTATTTTGACCTTCTGACCACTGAAATCCAGAGGATTTTTAGTGGTGGAGAAGTGGTTTTGGAGTCTTGTATAGGAAAGGGACCCCCCTCTCTCCTTATGTCTCATATGCTTATATTGTTGGCTTATAAGAGTAGCATATTTACTTAGCATGTCTTGGTTCTATTTCAGGACTTTTTAGTGGCTTTTAGGACCTGGCTTAACTCTATTCCATGTTGGTTTGATGGCATCTTGCATGCTTCACATACTTGTAGAGTAATCTTGCATGTTTGCATAACATGCATCTTGTGTTTGGACCACTATTCTTGCATGTTTTGGCTCGACTCCAAGGAGCTTTCCCTCATGTTTTACCATGATTAAACTCTATTCGGTGTTGTCTTGGTCATGCATGCATTGTTTTGCATAGCCTTGGTTCATTCTAGCTTGTAAGCTTTGTGCCTTGAGTTCATTAGCATGTGTTACTTGAAGTATTTTCATGATTCGGCATCATGTGAAATGTGATTTCAGTCCATGTTTCATGGTCACGCACTTGCATTTATCACCTATTCCATGCTTTGGATAGTTTGTGTTCCAGGCCTTAAGAATAGGTCATTGTGCATGCCATCATACTTAGGCTTTTGGGATGCCATCTAAGTAGGTTTTTGGGCTCATTTTAACATGCCATAACTCTGATTTTATTGGCCTAAGTTGTAATACCCCTATTCCGTAATATGTTAATTGGTCCTTAATATGAGTATGATTGTGTGTTTAATATGATTTTGTGTGCCATTATGTGGTCTTGGATTTCTATCTGTTTACCATAGGAATATTTGTTTGATTTATCTGCTTTGGAAATTTAATTGGAGGCCTTATCAGCCACAGAACCTGAAATTGATTACGTCATTGTGATTGGCATAATTTTTGGAACCTATGGTGAAATTTAATTGAAAATTGATTCGGGTCAGATTAAATCGATTAAATCGGTGAATTAGAGCCCAATTATCTTATTAATATTATATTGGCCTTAGTGGGTTTTGTTGTGAAGTCACTACACTCTCTATCCTCTCTTTTTCACTTCATTTTGGCTGAATTTGGGACTCAAAATAGAGAGAACCGGCTGTAGAGAGAGAGAATGAGAGAATTGTGTAATTTTTGGCTCAAGCTTGGGAATTTGAAGATTAAGCTCAAGATTTGGCTAGAACTTGAGTGTTTAAGGCTCCTAGGTGAGTAATTAACCCTTGAATCATGGGTTTTTGTTTGCTATTTGTAAATTCAGAGTTGAATAAGAATAGAGAACATGAATTTAATTGAGTATGATGAAACTGAATTTGTTTTGTTGAATTGAAGGCTAAATTGTGCATGCATGTAAGAAATTGTCTTAAATTTGCATGTTTGAGCTTGAAATACATGATTCATGTAGAGTTTTGGTTAAAGCTCATGATGTAATCACCAATTGTATTATCTAAGTTGAGAATCACTGCATGCATGTACAAATTATAAGGTTGAATGCATGACATTGTTATGTTGGTAATGAGTTTGGTGGAAAATGAGCCATGCATGTGTTTGATTCATGAGATTAAGCTCCATGTTGATGTATTCTGGTGTTAGTACCATGTTAGTACAAATATACGTGAGATTGGAGCCATTGTATGCAAGAAAAATTGGTTGCAGGTCGAATTGGAGTTCAAGAACACGATTTGGGAAACCCAGAATTTTGATGTCCGCTTGAGCGGGGGAAGTGTTGCTCAAGCGGGAAATACGTGCTCCCAGTACTTTTTGCAGACTTAGTATCCGCTCGAGCGGGGTATTTCACGCTCGAGCGGGAGAGCTTTGTAGACAGGCCTTCCGCTCGAGCACTCTATTTAACGGTCGAGCGTATTTTTCATGCAACCAGTACTTTTGCAGGCCTTAAGGGTCCGCTCGAGCGGGGTATTTCACGCTCGAGCGGGGACCCTGTTTTCTGAAACTTTGAAAATGCATTCTGTGTTCTGTTTTTCCGTTCCCTTTCACTTCCAAGCACTCTTAGGCATACATTGAGCATTGTAATTGAGTTAAAGAAATAAGAATGAAGCCTAAAGAGGAATATGTGAATTAAAGAACGGATTGAAATATTTGTGACCCATATGTGTTATGTGATATGTAAGGTCAAGCTCCAGGGCAATTCAACCAACCGATCACTGTGACTAATATCTGACATATGTTATTGTCCAATGGCTACTTCTATGTAAGTTTTGTAAAGTTCATTAATTTGAATGGTGGACACAGTTTGATGTGAAAGGCCTATGAGCCAGTTTGATATAAATATGGACCGAAGGTCGTTTTGGCATAATTGAATGGACCGAAGGTCGTTTTGGCATAAATGAACGGACTGAAGGTCGTTTTGGCATAAATGAACGGACCGAAGGTCGTTTTGGCATAAATGAATGGACCGAAGGTCGTTTTGGCATAAATGAATGGACCGATGGTCATTTTGACATGAATGAATGGGCCAGAGGCCATTCTGTCATGAATGAAAGTCTGAATAGGCCAAAGGCCAGTTTGTCATTTAGATGGGCCAAAGGCCAGTTTGTCACTTGAGTGGGCCAAAGGCCAGTTTGACACGAATGATAGTTTGACATAAATAATAGTTTGACACGAATGATAGTTTAACATAAATAATAGTTTGACACGAATAACAGTTCGATCTGAATAATAGAATGAATGGGCCAAAGGCCGTTTTGACATGAATGAATGGGCCAAAGGCCGTTTTGACATGAACGAAAGTCTGAATGGACCAAGGGCCAGTTTGTTATGGAAAGATAAATGGGCCAAAGACCAGTATGTTTGGAACCACAGTCGCTTGACTTAAATTGTATATATACATGTTAAATGGAAATATGAATTGGGCCTAAGGCCGTTCGGAATATGTTGTTCTACATATTGTTGTATCTTCTCATTTGATATTATTCACTGGGCTTTCGCTCACGCTCATTCATGTGTTTGTAGGTGAGCTAAGAGAGGTCCAGACCCAGCCCCAGTGAAGCCAGTGTGGAACAACCAAGTTTTTGAGAGTCAGCCCCTACGTCTCACGCACGAGACTCGTCTTCGCCCTTTCATTTGGTATTTATATTTTGTCGTATTGGCGAGGACTCTGTATCTGTTATGTACAGTTTTGACGGGGTGGCTTAGACTAATGATCCTGTCTGTACAGAACCTTTTGTTACTGTATTTTCTGATGTGAGTTGTTAACATATTTGTGTCTGGAATGTTATGACGTGCATATAAGCACAGCTCTATGGACAAAGTTTTAAATTGCTTCCGTTTGGCCCCCATTAACTCTGTTAAAATACGTTTGGTTTGGTTTGAGGCCATAGGTAATCTCATGATTACTGGCCGGTTACGTCCTTAACCCACGGGGACGGGTTCAGGTCGTGACATAAGTCATGCCATGTTTGGTTATAAAAGGTGTAGTGCAATTGCCCCTTTTGACCTTGTACGTGTCTTGTTTTGTGCTCACCTTTCTAGCATATTTTGGCCTCATCCCATGCATGTTCTGGCCTTGTTTTGGCATGCTTTGGGACTGTTTTGGGTCACCTTGGTCCTTTGGGGCTTGCCTTGCATGGCCATGGTTCAAGTCCCTTGGCTAGCTTTGAACTTGAAGTCCATTAGCATGCCTTGCTTGTGTTATGTGTTTGATTTGGCATCACTCTTAACAGAATTTCAGAGCTTATGGTGTCACCATACTATTATGATTGTTACCCCTAGCTCATGTTTGGGTGTTGTGGCCTTATGCCTTAACTCTTGGACCTTTGCATGTGCATGCTTATTGTGCATTTCATTCTATCGCTTCATCATTTTGGCCACTGTTTTTAGTGTGGATGAGGCCTATCCATTTTCAGTGTAAGTCCATGGATCATGCGTTTTGTGTGTCGTTGCATGTTTATCGCATTGCATGTTATCGCATCCTTGTTGTTGGTATTGTTGTCGCATGCCTATTACATTACATATTTGTACGTTTAGGTTGCATTTTGCATGCTTGCTAGTTTGCATTTTGTCACATACTTGATTAGGTTGCATTGCATTTGGCATGCTTGTTACCTTAGCCTTGTGTGCACGCTCGAGTCCTATTGCATTTGGCATGCTTAGGTTGCATATCATTGCATTTCCATGTTGCATTGTATTTGGCATACTTGCTTGCATTACATTGTGTTTGGTTTGGGGTGTCAAACCAAACACGAGGAGCTAGGAACGTTCGTACTTGAAGTGACGAAACGTGCCTCAATCCTTAGTCACCGACGCTCTTGATCCAACATGATAGAGTGTGAGGCCTTCATGTGTTTTGTGCATTCATTCCATATTGATTTGCACACTTGGCTCCTTTGGCTGTCATGCATTGAAATGCGTGATTGATGGCCCGGGGTCGAGAACCATACTCCCTTGAGGTCGTGACATGATAGGAAGGGTGGTTGTGCACACATTGCTTTGAAAATGCATTGCCATGCTCTGTTTGTCCTCTGCTGTAGCAAATAGCATTCTGCAGGAAGAGATGGCCAGCCGGCCATCTTCAGTGTCGGTCGGCTACAAATTGTTGGCCGAAATCCTCACAAATGGTCGATGACCAATTCCACATGGCCGATGTTCCTATATTTTGGCCAGTGACATCCCATAGTGCTCAGGGAGTGGTTCAGAAGCATCCTTGGGACTTGTACAGTTTTCAGAGGTGTAAAAAAGTGCAAACAGAGGCAACATGTGGCATGGCAATGGGTTTCCGAGCGAGGCGATCGAGCATGCATCATTCAATCATTCCGAGGCAGGGCTGCGGCGGCCTCTTTAGTTTCATAGCTTCGTTAATTTGTTTAATTAGTTAAGAGTTTTGTAATAATTAATTAGCTAGGATAGTTAGTTAATTAGTTGGTTTGTATTATTTATTCGAACCCTCCGTCAAGAGGGCGAATTTTGTAATAAGTGTGCGTAAGTGTGTGCATGTCTTCCAACCCCACGTCTTTCTCCCTTTTACTTACCTGCTTTCAGTGGTTAGTTTTAGCTCATGTTTTAATTAGCATTCCTTATGCTCGCGTGTTTGCATCATTCATCTGTATTGCATGCACCGGGCTCGGCGCATCATACTAACTGCATTGTATTTCAATTCCTACTTGAATACATGATTATCAAGTTGCATCTCATATGCCATCTTAGAATAGCCGAGCCTATTTCTAGTTGCATTTTGCATGTGTTGCATTAGCCATCTAAACATAGCTAGGATCATGCATTGATTACTAACTAGTTGTTGTTTTGACTTGGAGTACTAGGTAAGCTTTTATGCTTTAGCATCTTGCATGGGTGTGAGTGTTGCCATAACAGCATGCTTGCCATGAGGTTATTTGCTTATATGATATAACTGCCTGAATGCCTGTGGGTGAAGGTTGGATTGCTTGAAATGGAACAATTTATCGAAATGCGAGTTTCAAGCCCACTTGAGAGTGGCAAAATCATGTTTTCTAAGCCCACTTGAGGGTGGCAAATCCACGTCTTAGCCTACTTGCGAGTAGCACCTTCAAACCATTTTCAAACAAACAAACATGCGATGCTTTGTTCCAACTTAGGCGATCTAGTCCATACTTGTGTGCTGTGCGCATCACATAGTAATTCTAGCTAATTAATCGGAATAAGAACGCATGTGTTTTCAAAAACAAAATATCATGCTTAGTACAGGCCAATCTTTGATTGGGCGAGCGGGGGTGCTCATAGATGACCTTCCCCAATCGTACCCAAGTTCCCGAGCTGAGGCAACTTTGGTGATGACGGACACGTGGCCTTAGGCACGAGTCAGGGTTTCCTAAGTTTCCCCCAAAATAAAATATTTAGGTGGCGATTCTGTATCTGGCAAAGCAGTCTATGTTTGGCACTTCTTTACAAAAATCAGTTTTCCAAAATGATTTGCCGAATTTGGACTCTTTGGTGATTTAATAATCTCACATCGCACATTGTGAGATCAGATTAAGAACCGTGACATTTGAGTCCGAACTGTAGCATGAAGCCCTCAGGGGCGCGTCTACAGGGCGGTACTTCAAGCCCCCACACTTGGATCAACCAGAGGCGTCCGGAAAGGACAAAGAAGCGGAGAGGCAGAAGGAAAAACTGCTTGAAGAGGAGGCTGTACTGAAACAGCTTAAGAAAATCCAAGCAGACATCTCCATCTGGGGATTGCTTATGGCCTCAAGAGTTCACAGGACAGGGCAAAACTTTCAATTGATACCACACCCGAGCAGTTGGTAGGGTTGGTTTTCCCGGGAGGAGCTTCCCCGACCTTGACCTTCACTGACAAGGAATTGCAGCCTGAGGGCTCAAATCATAACAAACCGCTCTATATCTCTGTCAAGTGTAGAGAGAAATGGGTACCAGTGGTTCTTGTTGACATAGGATCTGCTATCAACGTGTGTCCGTCGAGAACGGCATATGCTATCGGGTTGAAGCCCACGAATTTTGTGCCTACAGCCCAGGTGATACGGGCCTACGACAATACAAGCAAAGAGGTGATGAGGACTGTGCAGATTCGGACTCAGGTTTGTCCGGGGCAATGGGACGTTGAGTTTCATGTCTTGGACGTTCCCGCAACCTTTAATCTACTCCTGGGGTGGCCGTGGTTGCACCAGGTGAAGGCTGTCTCTTCCACCCTACAGCAAATGCTGAAGTACCCCCACGGGAAGGGGGTGGCAATCTTTTTGGGAATTCTTCGATACATCCACCGCTAGAGGTTTCTACACCAGTTTTGGAGATTGAGCATGGCGCGGAGGACGTATTTTTGTCAGGATTCACCATAGCTGAGGCCCGGGTTGTACAGAATATCCTAGCTGTTGATGAGGGGCTATACGTCAGTGCACAGTCTCTCTACCTTATGAACAAGCTCCAGCATATCCCCGGAATGGGATTAGGGCGAAGTGGCCGGATAGGCGTTGCAGCATCAGCCGAAGTGCCGCATAACCCACATACCTTTGGTTTAGGTTATCTACCTACCAAGGAGGATTGGGTGAGGAAAGGGAGAGAAATCGCCGGAAGAGCCAGAGCCAAACAAGCTGAGAAGCCTTATGAGTTGGTGCACCGGCCTATCCAGGGGACCCTGAACAGGCGCTTTGTTCAGGAGGGGAAAGACTTCCCATTCTGCGGCTTTCCAGAGCCATGGCTAAATGCAGAGAGGCGGCGCTTGCCGAGGTTTGAGATTTTCTTCGACTTGCAATTGTCCGGGGATGATGTTGCCGAGGAGCAGACAAACCCACCAGCTGAGGCTGAGCAGTGCAAGGAGGAGGGTTCCAAGAGCACAGAAATCGAGCGGGTGGCACTGGCTTGTCTACTCTCAGATCCTCAGATCGTACAGGAGTGCTTGGGGTATAGCTTCTCAGTGTCCATGATCGGGAATAAAGCGGCTGTGGGCCCATCTTCAAACATTCTGGATGCATCCATCGCACCCTCCTTCATCTGGCAATATGAGGAGGGCTTTCTATCGAGCTGCACCGGGTCAGGTAGCGAGCCAGAATCTGATTCCACCGAGTTTGTGGAGTCGGAATCCGGTTCCAGCTCGTTTGAGTCTGAGTCCGGTATTATTGGGGGTGATAACCCTGATGCCACTGTTCTGTCCAGGTCGTCTTTTTCTTTTTCCTTTGAGTCTGTTGTAACAGAGGAATCAGGCAGACTACATGTTATTAATGAGAATGGTACGGTTGTGGCTTCCGAGTACTTTTCTATGCCTTTAATTTATTGCATTAATCAAGACTTTCAAAATTTTGATGAAAACGATGAGGAAGAAATTCCTCCGGTTTTACAACATTTGATTGATCAAGCACAGGAGAGGTTTGTAAAACCTTTGGTTGATGAAATCACCACAATTAATGTTGGTACTGAGAAGGACCCACGGTTGGTCCAGATCGGGTCCACGTTGTCTTCAGAGGAGCATGAGCACTTAGTCGCTTTATTAAAAGATTTCAAAGATGTTTTCGCGTAGTCCTACGAAAACATGACTAGAATTGATCCTGAGATTGTACAGCACCAGATCGCCCTTGACCTAGAGGCCCGACCTGTTAAGCAGAAGCTCCAAAGGATCCGCCCGAACTGGGCTCTAAAGATCAAAGAAGAGGTCACCAAGCAAATTGACGCAGGGTTCCTGTTGGTATCTGAATACCCTACTTGGTTGGCCAATATCGTTCCAGTACCGAAGAAGGATGGCAGAATTCGGGTATGTGTGGACTTTAGGGATTTGAATAAAGCCAGTCCGAAGGACGACTTTCCTCTACCGCATATCGACGAATTAGTGGACTTCACTACTGGGCATGCGCTGCTCTCGTTCATGGATGGGTTTTCAGGCTACAATTAGATCTTGATGGCACCCGAAGACAGGGAGAAGACTACTTTTACCACCACGTGGGGAACCTATTGTTATCGGGTGATGCCGTTTGGGCTGAAGAATGCTGGGGCTACGTATCAACGGGCTGCGACCACGATTTTGCATGATATGATCCATAAAGAGGTTGAGGTGTACGTGGACGACATGATTGTCAAGTCCAAGGAAAGAGAGGGCCACTACACCGCCTTGCAGAAATTCTTCCAAAGGATCAGAGAGTATCGGTTGCGGCTGAATCCTCAGAAATGTACATTGGTGTTACAGCAAGGAAAATGCTGGGGTTCTTGATCACACAGAGAGGTATCGAGGTCGATCCTTCCAAAATCAAGGCCATCTTAGAAATGCCACCACCGAGGACTGAAAATGAGGTGCGAGGCTTTCTAGGTAAAGTGCAATTCATAAGATGGTTTATTGCAAAATTAAGTTTGACTTGTGAACGACTGTTTGGCCTCCTGAAGAAAGGAAAGAAGTTCCAATGGGACGACCGATGCCAAGTTGCTTTCGAGCAGATCAAGCAATATTTACAGAACCCACTTGTGTTGTCACCGCCTGAGCCGGGGAAACCGTTGATTCTGTATCTTTCAGTGACTGAAACGACAATGGCCTGCATGCTTGCACAGGAGTCTGAGGACAAAGTGGAGAAGGCTATCTACTACCTGAGCAAGAAAATGCTGGATTACGAGACCCGTTACACTCTGCTGGAGAAGGCTTGTTTGGCCTTGGTATGGGCTACCAGGAAATTGAGGCACTACCTGTTAGCTCACTCTGTAATACCGGTTTCGAGATTAGATCCCATCAAATACCTCTTTGAGAAACCAACACTTACGGGTAGGCTTGCCCGTTGGTTGCTTCTGCTTTCCGAATTTGATCTGAAGTACATGACGCGCAAGTCAATAAAAGGGAGAGCAGTAGTGGAGTTCCTAGCTGATCACCCAGTTGAAGGGGATGAAGCAGTTGAGTTCTGTTTTCAGATGAGGCCATTCTGCATGTTGAAGAAGAGACTTGGACGATGTACTTTGACGGAGCGTCAAACCAATACGGGTATGGGATAGGGGTGTTGTTGATAGCACCTGACAATTCCCGCATACCCTTAGCATTCAAACTCCGGTTCAAAGTGTCGAACAATGAGGCAGAATATGAGGCATGTATTGCTAGACTAGAAGCCACCCTGGAACTAGGGGGAAAATGGTTGGATGTCATCGGGGACTCGAACCTTGTTGTATCTCAAGCTAAAGGAGATTGGAAAGTTAAAGAAGAAAATATGAGAATCTATCACCAGACCTTGGACGTTCTGATTCCTCGGTTTGAGAAACTGAATTTCGCCCATCTGTTGAGAGAGAACAATAGATTCGCTGATTCATTAGCAACTCTATCTTCTATGATAGACATCCCTTTCAGAGTCCGGATGCATCCGGTCATCATTAAATAGAAATTCGTGCCGGCCTACGAGCTGATTGTTACCATAGATGAGGTACAAAATGAGAACCCCTGGTATTACGACGTTTGGAACTTCTTGGAAAAGGAAGCATATCCACCAGGGGCAAATGCCAAAAATAAGAGGGCAATTCGAAGACTGGCTGCTCAGTTCATCGTCTGTGGGGGTAAACTGTACAAGAGGGGTCATCTCGGGATGCATAAACTATGTGTTGATGCTGAAGAATCCATGCACCTGATGGAGGCCATCCATGGAGGAGAGTGCGGAGCACATATGAGTGGAGTGATGCTAGCCCGGAAGATCCTTAGACAAGGTTATTACTAGTGCACCATGGAGGAGGATTGTATTGGCTTTGTTTGGTGATGCCACAAATGTCAGATCCATGCAAACCGCATGAACATTCCGCCGTCGAAGCTGTACAACATGACTTCACCATGGCCGTTTTCAATCTGGGGGATTGATGTAATTGGGGCTGTCACTCCAAAGGAGTCCAACGGGCATGAGTACATTCTGGTAGCGATAAACTACTTTACGAAGTGGGTTGAGGCCCAATCTTACGATGTGTTGAAGGCGTCGCATGTTGCTAAGTTCATCAGGAACAACATCATCTGTCGCTACGAGGTCCCGAATGAGATTATTTCGGATAATAGTTCCCATTTCCAGAAGGAGGTGATCGACTTGTTGGAGAAGTACAACGTGGCTTTTCATAAGTCATCTACATATCGGCTGCAAACTAACGGAGCTATTGAGGCCGCCAACAAGAACATCAAGCACATTCTGCAGAAGATGGTGGAAACCTACCGGGACTGGCCAGATAAGCTACCATTCGCTCTTTGGGGCTACCGAACATCAATTCGAACTTCTACTGGAGCAACTCTGTATTCCTTGGTTTATGGGATGGAGGCTGTTCTACCTATCGAAGTTGAGGTTTCGTCATTACGGGTATTGGCTGAGTGTCAGATAGTTGAGGCAGATTAGTAGCAAAGTAGGTTTGAAGAACTCATGCTCTTTGATGAAAGAAGGCTGAAAGTACTGTATCACGTCCAGGGTTATCAAATAAGAATTGCCAGGGCTTTCAACAAGAAGGTTAAGTCCAGGAATTTGAAAGAAGGGGATCTAGTGCTCAAAGACAACCGAGCTCCCATCCACGACCCTAGGGGCAAGTTCAGACCCAATTGGACTGGCCCTTACATCATCAAGTCTATCTGGTCGGGTGGAGCTGTCGTTCTGATGGACCTAGATGGCCTAGAGTTCTCCCAGCCGATCAACATGGACAAGTTGAAGAAATACTTTCCCTGAGTGGCTCGCTAGGCCGAAAACCCGAAAGGGCGACCTAGGCAAAAGTTAGAGCACAGAAAATTTGAAATAATAAAAACTGAGCTCGCAAGGTTGAAAACCCAGAAAGGGCGGCCTTTGCAAAAGTTAGAGCGCAAAAGGAGAGTGTTAATACATGAGGGAACCTTAAACCGAACTACGTAAGGCTTGATTCCCATCTTTGGGATACGTAGGCAACTTCATTCTGAAGTCCAGCCATAAACACTTCCAAATCAACTTTGTCCATGTGATCATATTGGTCATCTTTGTATATTTTGCATTCAAGAGCTCAGTTGTGATCTTCAGTGCAGTGCTATTCAGACTAGGGGCAACTTTCCAGTTGCTGGGATCCGGGGTTGTACATCTCAGTGATAGATCTCGGGCGTGTCCAGTTGTGATCCAAAATGGTTTTTAATAAAAGTTGATTTTGCTCAAATTAATCTTTTTACAACTTAGACCATTTTTGGACCAAACGGAAAATTTTCAGTACCCACAACCTTCAATTACATTGATTTCAGTACAGAGTTCTCCTACTCTTGAATACAAATTGAAGTTGCTTTTTATTACATTCATAAAGAAAACTTGAAAGTACTGATTAAAGCAATAAATTCGGGGCATAATGAAGTCAAGTGTTCCTGCGCCCCTTTCCAGAGGTTGTGGAAGCCTCTGATGCCAAAGTAGGCCCAACCTGCGCCTCTTCATCAAGCCAAGCTATGCACTCATCAGAGAGGCTGCAACTGAAAGTGGGAGCGGGGGCCAGAAGCTCTCTCGTCCTCCATGCTGTGGCATACCGAGCTAGCTGTGCGCCTCGGACTGGAAATGCAGCAGGGTACTCTATTCCCTCCTCCGGGCAAGTCTGATCATGTTCAAATTGGCGCCGAAATCAGAATGGGAAATAAAGGACACAGTGTGTCAGGCCGATCAACTGAATCCCGGGCTGGCGAGACATGCTGTAGCTCATCGCCGGTAAATTAAGCCAAGGGCGACGCCAAGCAATGTCGACAGCAGACAAACTGCACATCCATTCGCACCACCATCCCTCATTAGGGGCATCGACTAGACGTCGCCGGAAGAAATAGCTGCGAGCTGAATATGCTGGGCATGAGTCCACAACCTTCAACTTATCCATCAACCATATCTGGGGAGGGATGAAAAATGAGAGATTAAAGAATAGAGAGGTGTACGTGGAGAGAAAAGTGAGAAAAGGGTTTTGAGAGAAAAACCGAGCCTGAGGGCCGAGTGATGTGAGAAATATATGTGAGATAGGGTGGGAAACATTACCTGCAGCAGTAGTGGACTCCCCGCGAATCTAGTCGTCTCTCGGCAATCGAAAGCGTCCAAATCCATCAATGTCTCAGCTAGCGTCATGGCAATGCAGTTCTTGCCCTCTTTCAAGCCCTGGGCAACCTCAATCAAGCGGATGCTAGAGCCATTGGAGCCTGGGGCAAGCAAGAAATGAGACAACATGCACAAGCAAAGGGCGTGTCGCCGAAAACCCTGCCACTCATGATCGCCGCGGTCACTGGCATCGGAAAACCGACGAATCAAGCTCGGAACGTCCAGCTCCCCATCGCGAATCAATGACCGAGCGTCATGCAAAGTGAGCCCACACATCCGTCCTAACGCTTGGATGTGGCCGAAGCAGAATTGGGGCAAGATTTCTTCATCGCGCTCAGATTCCATTAAAGCTTGGAAGTCTTCGAAAGTGGGACATATCTCTTGTCCGCTAAAGCTAAAAACATGCGTAATCAGATTCCAATACCTTACCGCGGCATGAAGGAACGAAAAATGCAGTGGGGTGCGGCTCAGCGTGAATAGTGCATTTATTCCGAAGCCCTGGAAATTCAGCTTTTCCGAGCCATCCAAGTTAGCAACCCAATTTGTGAGATTTTGGACAAGAAATGCCTCTATTTGGTGCAAAAACAGTGTTGAAATGGAGAAACTACGAAGCTGGGGCTTTTGTAGAAGATAAGGTGTTGAATGGAAGACAAGTGTCAACAATCTGGGCACTTTCTGCATTGTTGGCTAACCGGCCAATTTGATGGCCGACCGACCATCTTTGTAGCCGATCGGCTAGTGTTGGTGGCCGATGGCTTTCTACTATGGCCGATGGCCACCCCTTTTTGTTCTCTGAGCTGTCCATGCCTTGGGAGTGTTGAGAACTTATGTCTTGTTCCATTTCAAGTGCCTTTTTGTGACGATTTTGTGAAGTCGTGCCTGTGTTACTTTAATTTGTTTATCGAGTTGTTGCATTTTTGTTTATCGAGTTGTATTTTGCGTTGTTATTAAGTTCTTGTCTTGCTTATCGAGTTGTATTCACATTTGGTTAGCATATCAAGTCCTCGTTTTTCTTATCGAGTTGTTTTGTCCTTTCAATCGTTAGTTGGTTCACTACCTGATTAAGGTAATGCAATTCGAGTGTGCAATTTTCAAACAAAGTCCAATCTCATTTACATGTTGTGTGATGCGATGCGATGCTTAGAATGTAAAACGTAACAATTTTTCAATCAAAAGCTGCTTTCATTCCGTCATGATTTCATTTGCAAAAGGACAAAGTTTAAAGAAAATAAACCTGCCTGAGGCAGTACAATGTGCAAAAAACTACAAGTAAAAAGAGAAATAAAGAAAAAATAAAACATCTAAATCGGCGCCAGTTGCCTCAAGAGTGGGAACCCCTCCTCGCCCTCTTCCTCGACGAAGGCCCGGAACCACCGCCGTCAGCTCCGCTACTAGCGTCTGAACCCGAGCCATCTCCAGCCTCATCTCCATCCTGAGAAGACTCTAACTGTGGACTCATTGCCTCCTCATCAGACTCGTCATCCTCTGGGGTAGGCGCCCGTGAACTACTCCCAGTATGAGCACGCCCGGCTCTGCTACGGCTGTGCGCTGGAGTCCCTCGTCTCGCTCTCCCTGCTGCTCGGGGAGGTACTGAAGGTCCCGCTGAGGCACCCGTTGTGACTGGTATCTGGAATGGGGCCTGAAAAGAAAAAAATGGCAAATGCATCAGTTATGCTATGCGAAGCTAGTATGGTATCAAATGCAGTGTATGATTACAGTGTATGATTGCTGTGAGCAGTATATGAATGACGTGAGAGGTGAATGATTACAGTGTGTGAGGGCCGTGGCCAATATATTAGATGTAGTGTATCGATGCTGTCATGTATATATGAATGTGGTGTATCAAATGCAGTATTGATAATGTGATGCGTCAGATCAATATGGAACAGATTACAAAAGGTTTTGGGACAGAGGTTGGAAGAACTTACCGGAATACCATAAATACTAAGCAAATCCATGCTCCTCTGTAGCATCCCCATCACCGAAGCTGACAGCTCCAAAGCCTGCCAAATGTACTCTATCGAAGCCTGCAAAAGTGTTAAGGTAATTAGTAATCTGCGGGATATCAATGGAAATGAAATGAATGAACAGAATGCAAAGTATAGCATATACTGGGGTCGAGCCTCAAACTCCGACGAGCTCATGATCAGTCGGGGAGGAGCGATAGGTATCTGATAAGTCTCTCCAGCCCCTCCTCGGCATGTCATGGTAGTGGGCAGGTCTGGCCACTTCACCCTCTGTTCCCTCCGGGAACCCCTTCTATCATGGGCCTGGGCCACCCTCGGTGCTCCTACTCCTCCCACTAGAGCTGCAGGTCTTTCTCTCTCACCTTGGCGAACACCGGGTAGAGCCGGCATGAGATATGTCTCGATGAAGACAGTGTAGTCGCCCTCGA
This sequence comes from Camellia japonica, assembly GCA_030407325.1. Lineage (NCBI taxonomy): Eukaryota > Viridiplantae > Streptophyta > Magnoliopsida > Ericales > Theaceae > Camellia > Camellia japonica. The sequence goes on along the minus strand of JAPPVO010000016.1, from coordinate 132,888,448 downwards.
GCTTGAAAAATTCAGCATCCCAACCGATCGTGTAATCAGTCATCTCCTGCGGGGTGTACGTCGTTGTATGCCTCATGTGCAAGGGAGGCGGCATCGGGACTATCTGCTTAGGCAAACCAAGGCTCTGCCGCAAGAAGCGCTCTCCCAAGTACCATGCTCGGCAGACCGGACCCTTAAGCAAAACCCGAAATCGCGCAGTCTCTCGAGCGCCCATGTACTGGTCTCTAACTGCGTCAGGTAGCACTGCCCAGGGTTGCCAAGTGATCTGCAAATGACGGGATATACAGGTTGTTATCTGCTATCGAAAGTGCAAAATGAAGCAAAGCTCAAATGAACTGTAAGGTTTGAAGTACCTCTGCTGCGACTGCAGTGTCAAAATATCTGCGGAAGAACAAGAAAGACTCTCGCGGCCTCCGCTGCATCTCTCATCATATCGATGTGAATATGGAACCATAGGGGGCATCTCTACCTCCGGTTCTGGAGCAAGCCTAGGGAAGTAGGCATATACCCACAACTACAGAATGTAAAGGGGCAATAGTGAGTATGTTTATCAGTAAAGCAGTATGCAGATAAAGCAGAAATCATAAAATGGTGTGTGGTGTATTGTGCAGTGTGTGCAGTGAACAGCCAGTGTAAAGCAGATTGCATGTTATGCAGTGTGTGCAGTGTACAGATAAAGTAAAGTAGAACTGTAAACCAGAAGGGAAAGATGTACCTCCTAGGCTCGCCAATAGCCTCCTAGCAGGTGCCCGCTCCGGCGAGATGAGGAACTCATATATCCATACAGTGTGGCCAGGCCTGTGCCGCCCCAATCATAGCGCCAGATACGAGTCATGTCCACCAGTGCAGTCAAGAGGTAGAGGCCAACGGTGTTCGCCCGATCGGCGAATAGAGTAGTGCCCAGCATGAACATGAGGAACCCCCGGACATAGCTGTACATGTCCCCGAACGCCCCGGGAGGATGACTCCCGTTCTGTTCGTTTTGTGGGTGTACTACAGTTCAGGACTCAATTTGTCACGGTTCTTAATCTGAACCAAAGAGTCCAAATCCGGCAAATCGTTTTGAGAAAACAGATTTTGAAAGAAGTGCCAAACATGGACTGCTTTGCCAGATACAGAGTCGCCACCTAAATATTTTTTAATGGGGGAATTTAGGAAACCCTGACTTGGTGCCAAAGGCCACGTGTCCGTCATCACCAAAGTTGCCTCGGCTCGGGAACTTGGGTACGATTGGGGAAGGTCAACTATGAGCACCCCCTCTCGCCCGATCAAAGATCGGCCTCTACTAATCGTGATATCTTATTTTGAAAACATTATGTGCTCTTATTCCGGTTATTAGCCTAGAATTACTACGTTATGCGCACAGCAAACAAGTATAGACCAAATCGCCTAAATTGGAACAAAACATTTCATGTTTGTTTTGAAAATGATTTGCTACTCGCAAGTAGGCTAAAATGTAGGTTTTGCCACCCTCAAGTGGGCTTTTAGAAAAGATAGTTTTGCCACTATCAAGTGGGCTCTAAAACTTGCAGTTTTAATGCATTATTCCAATTTAGGTAACTCGACCTCCATCCACAGGCATTCGAGCAGTTATATCACATAAGCAACTAGCCTCATGGTAAGCATGCTGTCTTGGTAGCATTCACACGCATGCGTTATGCTAAAGCATAAAATACTTACATCGTACTCCGTGCCAAAACAAGAACGTGTTAGCAATCAATGCATGATCCAAGTCCATGTTAAGTGCCTAATGCATCGCACACAAAATGTCACTTATAATAGGCTCGGCTAATCTAAGGATGACATGTGAAATGTACAAGTAGCATGTATTCAAATTTGTTTTGAAATATAATGCAATTAGCATGATGCGCCGAGCCCGGTGCATGCAATACTGATGAATGATGAACGCATGCATAGCATAGAATATGCTAAAGTAAACATGCCCTAATACTAACCATGAAAGCAGGTAAGTAAAAGGGAGAAAGAAGTGAGGGTTGGAAGACATACACACACTCACCCACACTTATTACAAATTTGCCCTCGCTCGGAGGGACCAAAAGAATAATACAATTCGAATAATGAATTAACTATCCTATCTAATTAATTATTACAGACCAACTAAATTAATTAAGCAAATTAATTAATCTAAGAAAGCAATAAACAGTAGCCTCGGGGAGAGGGCTCGATGCATGCGCGCTCGGTTTCGCCCGGAAATCCGCTGTCATGCTCAAGATGCCTCTGTTTTCCCTGCTCTGCTCCTCTGATGACTGCCAAGGTCTCAGGGTTGCTTCTCTGAGTACTGTGAGATACCACCGGCTGAGGGAGAACACCATCGACCATGTAGAATGGTCACCGGCCACAACTTTGATCCATCGGCCAACAATGGTGGCCGGTCGGCACTAAGTGTGGCCAGTCGGACAAAAGTTCCTGCAGAATCTGGTTTGACAGTAGCAGAGGACAATACTTGGCATGGCAATGCATTTCAAGCAATGTATGCACCAATCATATCCCTTATCATGTTTATGACTCAAAGGGACATGGACCTCGATTCTCGGACCACCAATCACGCATTTCCATGCATGATGGCCCAAAGAATCAAGTATGCATTTTCAATTTCAAATGAATGCAAACCAAATAAACACACAAGGAGGCCCAACCTCTATCATACTTATTTCAAGAGGTCTAGCACGTATGCTTATGCAATGCAATCCTAAGCATGTTGGCTAGCATGCAACATAGAAATGCAAAGAAGCATACAAAACATGCAAGGCATGAGACAATGCAACCAACAAGCATGCAAGGTACAATGTAGGTGTTTAAGCATGCAAGCAAGCATGTGACTTCATTCAATCATGCAAGTTCAAACATGCAACAACTCACCAATATGCTACAACATACAAGGAGCATATGCAACAAGCAAAGAGATGGACTTAAACATGATTTAGGCAGCCCTAACTAGGCCTAAAACAATGGCCAAAAGCTCAAGAAATGGGACCAAACACACATGCAAGAATGCATATGTTAATGAGCCAACACTTAAGCAAACAAAGGCAACTTTCAAGCACACTTGAAAGAGGCTAAGCATGGACTAAAGACATGCAATATAAGCTCTGAAATCATGTTAAGATGGTGCCAAACCAAGCAAACAAGATAGGCTAAACATGCAACAATGGTCCAAAACTTAAGGCTAACAAGCCAAAATGCAAAAGAACTATACAATGGGAGTCTTGGTCGACCAAAATAGCCAAGGACAGAGCTTAAACATGGCAAAACAAGTGCAAAAGCTTCACAAAGCTAGGCCTAACACATGCTTGAATAAGGGTTAAAACCTAGATGTATGTTAAGGCAACAAAATGGCATTACAAGGCATGTATGCTAAGCAAGCATGGTGTACCAAAACCAACTAAAAACAGAGGCATATTATGACATAATAAGCACAAAAATCAGCTAAGGCATGGCTAACACACACTTAAACATGGTGCTCCCTCAAGAGGCAAAAATGGTCCTTTTCAAGGACAACAAGAAGAGGGGGTGGCCCTCTCCTTCCTAGGACCTCAAGGCACCATCCTCACCTCTGAAATCCCTCAAGATTTCAGTGGTGAGGAGGCCCAAACACTATGGTCCCGGAGCTCACACAAAATAGCACAAAACAAGGGCCAAACAAGCTTAAGAGGGGTCAAACAACCCCAAAGCTTAAAACACTCTTAACAAACTATTTAGAGGCCTTAAAAATAGAACTTTTATGTGTTATATGTAAAGCCAAAAAACAGCTACAAGATAGGTAGAAAAGCTTTGCAAAAATGGGGAATAAAAGGACAAGCATCTTACCTTTGAAGACCCTCTTCAACAATGGAGCTCCAGCAGCTTCTTTAGGTTGAACCCAGCTCCAAAACTCTAAAAATAACCCTCAAGGCCTTCAGCTCCAAGAGATGGTGTGATGGTGGGTGTTTATGAGCAAAAATAAGACAAAACACACACAAGAGAGAGAGATAGAGATAGGATATAAACCAAAACCCTAACCCTAGAACTCAAACCCTAAAAATGGCTGTCGAAAATGTCTCTCTTTTTTGTCCAACCCCTTACAAGAGAGAAGACCCTCTCTTTTATAGACAATTCTCTTGTAAAGCTTCCAAAGGAAGCTAATAAGAGGGAAATCCCTCCATACACGTGTATGGAGGGGGTGGCAGTGTATGCCAGCTGCCAAAAAATATCTGTAAAAGCAGATGCACAGTAGTCGGCCGGCCAAAAATGCATTTGACCAAAAAAAGATAGCCGGCCGGCCATCTATAGTACCGGCCGGCCAAACATTTGGCCGATGGCCACAAAACACAGCCGGTGGCCTCAAACCCTGGCCGGTGATGGGTGGGGATGGTCTACAAGCCCTACCCTGCCTCTCAAAAGCAAAACACAACTATTTGGTGCAAAACCATACACAAAACAGTCGAGTCGAGAGATCCTGAGGTGAGGCGCGTTGCCAAGGCTTCCGGGAATTCAAGACGAACACAAACAAGAGTGATCACTGAGTGTTCAATCAGTGACGTCCAAGTCTTGAGGACGGTCAAAAATGGCGTGTCTACAATAGCGCTCGACCTCCTCCTGGGTCGTCGGTGTCTGCTCCCTGAACTGGTACTCGAACCATGAATATCTCACGAACCCTCGTCGGGAGAGAGGTGGGCAAATGCCGAGCAAAAAGATCTGTGTAGCATCCCACTCGCCCATATCAGTGTCGAAAGGGATCGGAGCACCCCCTACTCTGATGCCAGTGAGCATGGAGAAGTCGAAGGAAGTCATTGTCATCTCCCATGCTATAGAAAGGTGGAAGGAATTGGTGGTGTCCCACCACCTCTCTACTAAGGCGTCTAGAAGAGGCTGACTAGCAATGAGGCGCGAAAGTCCCTTGCAGAATATGCCAAAACCGGCCTCGTCGACGATGTGACGAACCTCATCGGGTAACTCCATGTACCAATCTTGTGCAATGGTGTTCCCATACCCATGGAAGGCATGGGAATCACCCTGTGTGCAAAGACAAACAGATGCGAAGCAGTGTTAGCAATACAGTGTATGCATGTGTTCAGAATTGACAGAAATGCAGTGTGTGCATATGTTCGGGTCGACATAGGTATCATGTATAAATGTGCTCAGGGTGAACTCGTCATGTGATGTACAAGTGTGTTTGGGTTGATCAGATAAAGAGTAGTATTGGCTATCCAAGATATATGACATACATTGCAGAAAGTAGAGGGAAAGAGTATACCTCAGCGGCGCCAAAGGATAAGTGCGACTCTGGCTCGCGTAGCAGGAGGCCCTCCGAAGCACCTCGTGCAAAGCTCCTGAACTAACGAATACTGTCGGGAGGCAACACATGTACCTCGGGCTGGTACGTCGCCGGGTCAAAAGGCCGAACACTGAGCGGCAAGGGCTCGAACTCGGGATCCATCTCCATCCCTGGGGAAGCCCCACCATGTGGAATGTCATCCGCCATCTCAAGAAGAGTGAGAAAATGGTCGAAGGTATGGAAAATGGGCAAGAATGCCAAAAGTCAGCCGAAAGTCAACTCCAAGGGGTGAAAAATGGAAGAAAAGGTTGAAGTGCGGAAGAAGGCATGGAAACCAAGGGTAACTCGGGGGAAACAAACCCCAAGTTATGGAAATCAAGAAAGAGGCACCGAATACACTTTTCAATCGGTTCAAAATGTTGAAAACTACAAGGGTTTCGCGAATCAAAGGTTTGTGGGATGATCAAAAATGCGTTTGGAGCACGAATCTAATGGGGAAAATGATCTAGAGAGAGAGAGGGATGTTTTTCGGCAAGGGAGAAGTGAAAGAATAGGGTTTGGAACCCTATACTTAAAGACCTGAGGCAAATGGACAAAACTGCCCCGAATCTGCCACATTTGGCCGATCGGCCAAATTGTTGGCCGGCCGGCCAAATTATTGGCCGATAAGCTTGTTTGATGGCTGATGGATGGCCGATGGCTCCCACTTGTGGTCGATGGACCTTCAATGCCCTTGTTTAGGGTTCTTCTGTTGATTTTTACCTTCATCTCTCAAGAAAATGCAAGAAAATACACTTTTGAAGCTTAAGCGGCCTCCGTGGTAACCTCAAATTGTGTCTTCCATGTGCGGCACTTGATATACATGAATGTATCCTTTTCGTATCCTTTTTGTATATCGCAAGATTCAAAAATTGTTTTTGAGAATGTTACGTTCCAATGTCCTTGTCAAGATTGCAAGGTTGGCATTTGTTATATACCTTTTACTCTCGCATTGAATGCGCATCAACTCGTTTTTAGGTTGCTTTATTGCATGGAATATGCATCATCGCACTTACATAGTATGTGCATTTTTGTATTGAATATGTGTTCATGATTATATTGCATAGAGTATGCATGTCGTGTTGAACATTCATTTTGTTGTTTCGCATAGAATATGCATCGCTCACTTTTGCATAAAATACGCGTCTTGATGTGGCATTGAGCATGCATTCGCTACGTTTGCATAGAATTTGTACTTCTCACACTTGCATAGAATATGCACCCCTTTATATTCGCATGGAACATGCACTTGGAAGTTAGCATAGGACATGCTGTTGATTTTACATAGAACATGCATTCCTATTGCATTGTACCTGTGAAGCTTCTTTCCTTTGTAGGCATGATATTGTATGTATGGTTCATTTGAAGTTGGCGCAACCAAGCGATATTGGATGTGCGTTTCATTCAGAGGAATTCTAGGTTAGACCTTTCCTGTCCTTTGAGTTTGTCTTGTCTCGGTTAGAAGCATTCGGGTACGCCTGACGTTATACCACTCCTTTAGTTAGAAGTGTTTGGAACGTGTGTCCGACACTTATACTACCTTGTTGGTTAGAAACACCGGGTCCACTCGGTGTTTACGTCTACCCTTGTTAGAAGCATTGGGACGCACTCTGATGTTTATAAACTCCTCAGTGTTTGTACTGTTGTTGTTTTCTCTCTTGCGTGTGATACGCTGAGAGACGTGCCTTTTCCTCTCTTGCGTGTGATACATTGAGAGATGTGTGCTCTTTCCTCTCTTGCGTGTGATACGCTGAGAGACGTTTGCTCTTTCTCTCTGCATGCATGTGATACGCTGAGAGAGGTTGCTCTTTCCTCTCTTGCGTGTGATACGCTGAGAGACGTTGCTCTTTCCTCTCTTGCATGTGATACGCTGAGAGAGGTTGCTCTTTCCTCTCTTGCGTATGATACGCTAAGAGATGTTGCTCTTTCCTCTCTTGCGTGTGATACACTGAGAGATGTTGCTCTTTCCTCTCCTGCGTGTGATACGCTGAGAGACGTTGCCTTTTCCTCTCTTGCGTGTGATACACTGAGAGACGTTTCCTTTTCCTCTCTTGCGTGTGATACGCTGAGAAGCGTACCTTTCCTTTCTCGCGTATGATATGCTGAAAGGTGTACCTTTCCTCTCTCGCGTGTGATACGCTGAGAGATGTTGCCTTTTTCTCTCTTGCGTGTGATACACTGAGAGATGTGGCTTTCCCCTCTCCCACGTGTGATATGCTGAGAAATGTTGTGTTTGAGACTCCGGGTATTCTCGGTAGTCGCTTTTGGCTTTCTCTGCGTGAGACGTAGTGAGAACTATAATTTTTTTACATCCTTTCTGTTGGAATGTGTGAGACTGTTGTTTCTTATTCGCTTGCTTAAAATGTTGTATTTATTTTGCATGAATGCTTTATTACAGCCCTCTTTGCATAATCATAAGTTATGTTCTGCATTGTGCATGTTATTTGCATCTTGCCCCTGCCTGCGGGCGCATCTTATTATTATCTTGTATGTTTGTCTAAGTCTTTGGCCTTGTCAAAAATGGGTCGTCTTTGGGCTTTGACATCCACTCCCGTCATCTTATGACTTTCAAGTTCTGTCAAAGAGGGACAACTGTAGACACCCCATTTTTGACCATCCTCAAGACTTGGACGTCATCGTTTGAACACTCGATGATCATCCATGCTCGTGTTCGTTTTGAGTTCCTGAAGGTCTCTGCCCACCTTGCCTTGGAACCTCTCAACTTGTTTGTTTTGTGCTTGGTTGTGGACCAAGAACTTGTGGTTTTGTTTCCGAGGGAAGAGGGTGGCTTGTTGGCCAACCCTGCAACCCATCAGCCAGGCCTCATGCCTATCGGTCGTGTCCTCTCTCCATCGGCCATCAGTGGTGGCCGGTCGGCACCTTTCTTGGCCGGTCGGCCATGTTTGTTGGCCGAGGCCTTTTTATTTGCTTTTGCAGATATTTCTTTGCCAGCTATGACAGCTGGTGAGCACAGAACTCATCCTCCATACACGTGTATGGAGAGATTGAACCAAGCCTCTAGCTTGTTCAACAAGCTTGAGACTTGGATTTCTATAAGAAGGGACGTCCCTCTCCCTTTCCAGAGGTTCTGAAAATTTGAGATACAAAACATATCTCTCTATATATATATATTTCTCCCACTCTCTCTATATTTGCACTTGTTCATGCTCAAAAGTGTCATTTCTTCACACTTTTTCACTAAAGCGCCTAGTGAAACACCTTCACTACTGAGCTGAGGTTCTTGGAGGTTGCATTTGGGTGATTTAAACTTGGTTTTTGCCTCTGAAGTTGCTGTTTTAAAGAGGTTCTTCAAGGGTGAGTCTCTTACCTCTTTAAAGCTTTGTTTTCATAGCTTATTTGGCCCTACTCGCATGCTTCTTTTGGCTTAACTTTCAACTGTAAAAAGTTTCATATTTAAGTGCTTAAAGTGTTGTTTTGAGGCACCTTTGGTGTTGGAGGTGGTCTACCCCCTTTTATGACTTGTTTGGCCTTGTTTTGTGCCCTCCTTTTAGGCCTTCAAGATCAACCTCTCTTGGCCTTTTAGCCACTGAAATCCAGTGGATTTTCAGTGGTAGAAAGTGTGTTTTGAGGCCCCAAATAGGTGGGGGTTGTCCCCCCTCCTCTTCCTTTGTTTGCTTGTGTTAATGGCTTATCAAAGTAGCCTATCTTTCTAGCATGTTTTTGGCTCCATTCCAGCAAACTTTTACTCATGTTTTGCCATGCTTAAGCTCTGTTTTAAGTTGTTTTGGTCATGCATGCATTGCTTTGTATAGCCATAGTTCAATCTTGCTCACTAACTTTGAGTTTCCAAGTCACTAGCATGCATTGCTTGGGCCATTTACATGATTTAGCATCATTTGGTATGTGATTTCAATGTGTGTAGTGTGGTCATGCCTTCACATCTTTCACTCTTTCAATGCTTTGGAAGATTGGTGTTTTATGCCTTAAGTATGAGCCAATATGTAAGCCATCTTGCCTAAGCTTTTGGGCTGCCATATCAGTGTGTTTTTGGTGTTGTTTTGCCATGATATAGCTCTGACTTTTGTTGGTGAAGTCATCTCATGCTTGGCTTTGGTAGGTGTAGTGTAACCATGCTCATTGGCCTAGCTTTACTTGATGTTTTGGCCCTTCATGCTAGATTGTCTTGGCTATACTCTATACATGTTTTAGCATTATTTTACATGCTTTAGGACTGTTTTGGTTGTTCTTGGCCTTTTGAGGCTCGCTTTGTATAGCTATGGTGTTAATGCCTTGACTAGCTTTGAGTTTTGAGGTATCTTGCATACTTGACTTGAGGTATATGCATGTTTTGGCATCATTTGGAACGATATTTTAGAGCATATAGTGTTGCCACACTTCCATGTTTGTTACTTCTTCATCATGTTTAAGAGTTGTATTCTTATGCCTAGTTGGTGAGCCATCACATGAGCATGTGTTCTTGGCCCTTTTGTGCTTGAGTCTTGGTGTGTTGGCCACTGTTTTGGACCCTCTTAGGTCTGTTCATATGTGGTTTGACCATTCGAGCATTGTAGTGTTGGCTTCATGTGTGATGCACTCCATTTGCCTTGAGGCCTTACCTTTTAAAATTGCCATGCATGCATTGTCCGCATGATAGAATCTTGTGCATGCCATTAACATTGGTAGATAGCATGTTGTTTCCATGTTCTTGCATTGCATGTTGTTTGTATGTTGTCTTTGCATAGTGCTTTGGATTAGACGTTAATCCAAACACGAGGAACGAGGGACGTTTCATACTCAAAGTGATGAAACGTGCCTCATTCCTTAGGTCATCAACACCTTTGATCATGCATGATAAGGTGGAGGTTCATCGAGTCCTTATGTGTTATTTGTGTGCATTCATTGACATTGATTTGTGCAACTCGGCCTCTTTGGCCATCATGCATTGAGATGCATGATTGGTGGCTCGAGAGCCGAGTACCGCCCTTCCTTGAGCTTAAGAAATGATAGGGAGGGTGGTCGTGCACACATTTCCTTGTAAATACACTGTCATGCCTCTGTTTGTGCTCTGCTACAACAAAAGGAGAAGTTGCAGGAATCAATGGCCGATCGACCATCAAAGCTGCCGATCGGCTATCAATTTTGGCCGATAGCTATCAACTTTGGCCAATGGCCATCAACTTTGGCCGATGGCCATCCCTCTTGGCCGACCATCCTTCAGCATGTTCCTAAGGTGGGTCTGAATTTTTAGAAGTACAGAAAGTGTACAAACAGAGGCATCTTGAGGCAAGGTGGTGGATTTCTGGGAGGACGCGACTGAGCATGCATCCTTCATTGTTCAAGGCGGAGCTGTGGTAGCCTAATTTAGATGCTTTTCATACTTAGTTGGTTTTGTAACTTAATTAATTTGATTAATTAGTTGGTTTGTAATTAATTAGCTTAGCGTAGCTAGTTAGTTGATTTATTCGGACCCTCTGTCGAGAGGGTCAATTTTGTAATAAGTGTGCGTGTGTGTGTGTGTGAATGTCTTCCAACCCCACGTCTTTCTCCCTTTTATTTACCAGCTTTCGATGGTTAATTTTAGGGCATGTTTCAATTAGCATCCTTATGCTTCGCATGTTTGCATTCATTCATTTGTCTTGCATGCACCGGGCTCGGCGCATCATACAAACTGCATTGTATTTCAGTACCAATTTGAATACATGTTATCTAGTTGCATTCACATGACATCTTAGAATAGCCGAGCCTATCTTAGTTGCATTTTTGCATGTGTTGCATTAGGCATTGTTGACATAGCTAGGATCATGCATTGATTACTAACTAGCTTTTGTTTTGGCTCGGAGTACTAGGTAAGTGTTTATGTTTTAGCATCCTTGCATGAGTGTGAGTGTTGCCATGATAGTATGGTTGCCATGAGGCTATGTGCTTAACTGCTATAACTGCTTGAATGCCTGTGAATGAAGGCTCGATTTCCTGAATTGGAACAACTCGATGATTGTGAGTTTTAAGCCCACTTGAAGTGGCAAAATCATGTTTTTCTAAGCCCACTTGAGGGTGGCAAATCCGAGCTTTAGCCTACTTGCGAGTAGCACTTTCAAATCACTTTTAAAAACAAACATGAGCTGTTTTGTTCCAATCCGCGTGATTGAGTCTATATTTGTATGCTGTGCGCATCACATAGTAAGCTAGCTAATAAACCGGAATAAGAACGCATGTGTTTTCCAAAAACAACATATCTTGTTAGTAGAGGCCGATCTTTGATTGGGCAAGCGGGGGTGCTCATTTCATGACCTTCCCCCCTCGTACCCAAGTTCCCGAGCCGAGGCAACTTTGGTGATGACGGACACGTGGCCTTAGGCACGAGTCAGGGTTTCCTAAATTTCCCAAAAATAAAATATTTAGGTGGCGACTCTGAAATCTGGCAAAGCAATCCATGTTTGGCGCTTTTTGTTTAAAATTGATTTTCCAAAACGATTTGTCGGATTTAGACTCTTTGGTGATTTATCAGTCTTACATTGCACTTTGTGAGATTAGATTCAGAATCATGACAGGAGTCCGAACTATAGTAGCTAGAACCACAATTCACGCCCTCGCGCGCGAAGTGAAGTTCGGGCGGTCTACACGTGCACTCAGATCCGAGTGAACGTTCAAACCTTTCTCTTCCTTTCCATTGGAAATCTTAACACGGATTGATTCCACATCACGGTCTCCTCGTTGTGCCTCTGTGACCTTACTAACCAAGGTAGGTTGAGCATTCAAAGTAATCAAGGTAGCACTCTCTCTGGACTCACCCAAGTGCAAATCAAACTTGCCAATAACATCTAGCATATCTTATTCTCGAATGGCCACACTTGCCAAACTACTCACATATTTTCGACTCAAAGCATCGGCCACCACATTAGCTTTCCCTGGATGATAGTGTAACTCAAAGTCATAATCTTCCATAAATTCCATCCACCTCCGTTGTCGTAAATTCAAGTCTTTTTGAGAAAACAAATACTTTAGACTCTCATGATCAGAGAAAACCTCAAACTTCTCACCATACAAGTAATGCCTCCAAATTTTCAAGGCAAAAATCATCGCCGCTAATTCTAAATCATGGGTGGGGTAATTCTTCTCGTGAGTTTTCAATTATTGTGATCCGTAGGCCACAACTTGTCCTTCTTGCATCAAGGCACAACCAAGTCCATCCCCGGACGCATCACAATAGACAGTGTAATTCAAACCCCTTTCCGGAATTATCGAAACCGATGTGGTAGTCAATCTAGTCTTAAGCTCTTGGAATGACTTTTCACAAGCCTCACTCTACACAAATGTGATACCCTTTCTAGTCAACCTAGTCAAAGGTGCAGCTAGTCCAGAGAAGTCCCTTACAAAACGTCGATAATATCCCACTAATCCCAAGAAACTCCGGATTTCAAAAACATTCTTGGGTTGTTCCCAATCCTGTACGACATCTATCTTTGAGGAGTCCACAGTCACTCCCTCTCTAGACACTACATGCCCCAAAAACTTCACCTCCGTTAACCAAAACTCGCATTTTTCAAATTTGGCATACAATTGGTGCTCACTAAGTAAACCCAGCACTACCCGCAAAGGAGTCTCGTGTTCCTCTTCAGAGGTTGAATAAATCAAGATGTTGTCCACAAAGACGACCACAAAACAGTCCAAGTATTCCCGAAAAATTCTGTCCATCAAATCCATAAAGGAAGCCGGTGCATTGGTCAACCCAAAAGGCATTACAAGGAATTCATAGTGGTCATAATGAGTATGAAAGGCCGTCTTCTGAATGTCCTCCTCCCGGACTCTCAACTGATGGTACCCCGACCTCAAATCTATTTTTGACAAGTAACGAGACCCTCTAAGTTGGTGAAACAAATCATCTATTCTAGGTAGGGGATACTTGTTCTTAATTGTAACTCTATTCAACTTGCGGTAATCAATACACAACCACAAGGACCCATCCTTCTTCTTCGCAAAGAGAGCCGGCACTCCCCAAGGCGATGTACTAGGGCGAATGAAGCCCTTGTCTAAAAGTTCCTGGAGTTGAATCTTCAACTCATGCAATTCGGCGGGTGCAAATCTATACGGTGACATGGAAATCGGTGCCGTGCCAGGCACTAATTCAATGGAGAACTCGATCTCCCGTTGAGGTGGTAAACTAGTAAGATCTTCTGGAAAGACATCCGGGTATTTACAAACTACCCTTGGTAACTCAACACGAGCCCTGTCACTCTCACTATCCAAGAGAGTGGCAAGAAGGCCACTAAGCTTGCTCCTACTACAAGGGTCAACAACTGGTGACAAGGCTCTATCAACTCGGTTCCCCAAAAAATAGAAATGATCACCACCCGAAGTGCACACCGTAACTCTCTGACGGTAACAATCAATCACAGCTTGATATGAACACAACCAATCCATGCCTAAAATGACATCAAAACTCGACATATCTAGCAACACAAAAACAAACAGAAGTCGACGCCCGGCAACTTCTATTTCACAATCACGACAACCCTGGTTTAAATCAGCTGTACCCCCAACAGGTGACTTTACTCTGAGTGGAGGCACTAACTGTGCTACCTTTAACCCCAATGCATAAGCAAATGCAGTAGATATAAATAAATGAGACACACCAGTGTCTATTAATACATTAGCCAAAGAATTATACACAACAAAAATACCTCTCACAACTGAGGATTCTGGCAACTGCTCTGGCACGGTAACAGCATACACACGCCCTTGTGGCCCCTGATTAACTTGCTCCCCTCTCGGAGCATAGGCCTGTTGTATTGACTGAGCCGAAGTGGCTCCTTGATTAACTCGTGAAGCTTGGACTGATTGAGCCAGCTGGTGGCTCTGAGTCTATTTTGACCCTGATGCCCCAGATGCGCCTCCCAACTGTGGGCAGGTTCTCTTCATATACCCCGACTGATCACACTGATAACAATTAAACCCTTGACCTTTATTCTGAGTCTGAGACTGAGACTGACTTTGAGATCGATTAGGTGGTGGTAACATTAACTGCCCTCCTCCCTTCTGTGGGCATGAGAAGGATTTATGACCCGGTTGGCCACACTTGAAACACGAGAAGCTACTCGATGCACTTTTTCCCGGACCCGCACTAGGCAAAGGAAAAGTGGATCTAGGCTGCTGTGGTTGGGACTGGGATGGATAGGTGTTCCTGCTCTTCTTGTTCTGCCTATAGTCTCCTTGAGACTCTTGGCCCCTAGACCTTGAACTCCGAAGCCTCTCCTCCTCAGCTTGTATGGAAATTTCTACGTGTGTCGTCGTCTCCACAAGACAGTCATATTCCCAAATCATATTTCCAACAAGCTTGAACATAATTTTTGTTTTCAATTTCTTTTCAAATTCAATGCAACAGCGCTCTTCCGTTGCCACCAACTCTGGTGCAAATCTGGACAAACTAGATAAAACCACCTCAAACTCGGCCACGGGCATGTTGAGTTGTTTGAGGTCTTTAAACTCTTGCCTCAATCTCTCCCTAGCAATGGGAGGTATGTACTTATCTTTGAAAGCAACTGCAAAGGCTTCCCATGTCGGCTCCACTCTACCCTTGGCATATTTCAACCATTAACCCGCGTCTCCCTTTAGGTAGTAACTCGCTAGAGTCACTCTTCGTTCACTATCTTCGATGTGAAGCATCTCAAATGTCTTCATAGTTTGTTCGAGCCACTCATCTGCTTTCTTGGGCTCGGGACCACCATGGAACTCATTCGGTTTGGCCCGCAAGAACTCTCTAGTAAGAAAACTCACCCTTGACTCTGCGGTGTTCTCTCGGGCTTGATTCTCCACCCTCAACAAGTTCATAGACTCCCTTAAAGCCCCTGCCATTTCTCGAGCTAGGGCTCCCATTGCGGTTTGACCCCCTTGTCCCACCTGCTCGGCCATATTAGCTTGGCCGAACCCTTCTTCTTGCACCGGAACCCTATGGACTGATACATCATGCACACCTCAGCGAGCCCTACCATGCCTCCCGCCTCTACCACCACAGACTTGACCCATTCCTGACATCCTAACAAAAGACACAAGAGAAATAATTTAGCACATTAACTCATATGTGTTCGTAACTTGACTCACACATTCGACTACAACAATTCCATATATTTCTCTACCATATACACAATTCAATTTCACTCCACATAAGCACTTAGTCATGTAAACACATACGGACTATTCTTTTACGATGAAATCCGTTCCACGAAAAACCAAGAATTCTTAGTAGAACGAGTACTGATCAAGTACCCTTCAAATAAGACCTCAAGGAATTTAACAAGCACAAACAACATCCCAAAAGTCCAGTCCCATACCCATTTAGTCACATAAGCTTGTTATCACATAGTCACAAAATGCATAACACTTCCTAAGCATGCTAAATGAACCCATTGTGGTTAAACAACCACTTCCCACGAGCTCCAAGTATTCCAACCTGGCAGCTCTGATACCAAGTTGTAACGCCCCAAATTTCTAGCCTAAATGATAATACAACAATCATGGCTCTTTCAAGGAAAACCGAATATAAATCTCCAAATTTACATTACATGATACAATAGTTCTTCATGCAACAATACATTAATCCAACAACAAGTAAATAAACAAATAAATACCCCCAAGGGTTTACAAGTTTCCAAGGCTTGAGCCTGGTTACACAAAATAGTTATTCAATCCCACACACATATAGCCCTTAGCTTACACACAGAGTCATAGCAAAATGAGAGTCTCGTACTCTCAACACACATTTCCTCGCCTTTAGTTAGGCGGCATCACCACATCTTTTTCTGCACAAAAATCCCGTAGGGTGAGCATAAAGCCCAGTAGGAAATCCTTAACAAAGTATATACATTTTATACAAGTCTCAAGAGATGAAATATAGCGATTCGGGTTTTACCCCAACTTCTATTTTGTTCCGGACTCGGGTTCCGTGATTGTATATTGTTGTCTATGTCTTGTTTCCTCCCTTTAATTCTTTGTATTTGAGTTTTTAGACTTGTTGGACGAGTTTGGGACAGGTTGGTTGTCTTTTGGCACAAATAGTTCTTGCACAGAATTTGGCCTCTTCGCTCGAGCGAGGCTTCTTGCGCTCGAGCGAGCCCTGTGAATATGTTTCTTTGCTTGAGCAAGAGATCTTGCACTCGAGCGTGCGTCTACGTTTTTGTGAAACCTAAAGGTTGGTATTCTTCGCTCGAGCGAGCCTTCTTGCGCTAGAGTGTGCTTCTGCGTTGCAGACCTGAAGCTTTGCATTCTACGCTCAAGCGACACTTGTTACACTCGAGCGAGACGACCTTTTTATGTCTGGCCGCTCGAGGGAGAACTCCTTCGCTCGAGCAAGCCTGTTCATATTAGATCGTGAATGTGACATTTTAGGTCACTTTTACAGCTCCTTCTCTCTCAAAAACTCTCCAAAACACAGGTCTTCATCCTCTCTCTCTCTCTAGAATACACCTTCTCTCTAAGATTTCATCTAGATCCGTTGTGTTCTTGACCCTATTGTCTTTCAGAATAAGGTAGAGGGCGTCAAGAGCTTCGTTTTGATCCAAGAAGAAATTGGTTTCATCATCTTTGAAGTTCCACCTTGTTGCTTGGGTTTTCTACACTCTAATATGGCTTTTAGCTTAGTTATTTGCTATTGTGTATAGATGATGAGATTTGGTTGTGGTTTGGGCAAATCTAAGTTTTGGGTGTCATATGAAAAGAGGGGTTTTTGATGAAATTGGCATAAATGGGTTTGAGGTTTGAATACAAGGTTGTATTGTACCAAAATAGTTGTTTTTGGTGTTTGGGCTGGTATTGGGTAAAAATGGGAATTTTTCCCTAATTTGATTAAATCATTATTTTGCATAAATAATGGGGATTAACATTTAAAATGTGAATTGGAAGGTTGCGGTTATAAATGGTGATATTGGATATGTACTATCTCACCTATGGAAGTTTTGAATAAACTATTTATTCCAATATTGAACATCTCTTTGGAAATAATTGTATTGGGCTATCGGTGAAAGATAGTTATGATTGTTGTAGAAATTACATGAGGATTAAGCGATTTAATGCTAGTCTATTGTTGGTGTCATTGAATATGACCATGTTATAAATACATTGTATATGTATGTTTATTGGGAGGAGAAATGGGATGTACTCCAAGTGTGGCAGTGTTTATAAAATACATTGCATATATATGTATTTGTTTGGGAGGAGAAAGGGGATGTATTCCATATGTACTTATGCTCATAAATATATAGCATATGTATATTCATTAGGGAGGAGAAAGGGGATAGACTCCATTAAAAGCAAGTTGGCCGGAGTGTCTAAGATGAAAGACCCGAAAACTTATATATAAATGGGTGTCGGTTCCTTCGGATGAAATATCCGTAAAATGGCAAGTTTGAAGTGTTTATATGTGTTTTGCCAAATTGGAAAACCATTGAATTGTAGTCTTATGTAGGTTGTTGAAAGATAATGAATTTAACTCATGAATTGAGTAGCATATATGAATTGGAAATGATTTGATGGAAAATGGAATAAGATTGGCCTTAGTGGCATATGGATATGCAGGCTTTGTGGATGCTTCCATAATCGGTATTATTTATGTACGTGGTATTTATATCTTTGCTAAACCTCATAAATTGTGTTAGATTATTTCTACTGGGTTGTTGGCTCACCCTATATGGGAATACCATTTTCAGGTGCAGGTGAGATGGTTCCTCCAAGGCAATAGCGCGGATGGACTTTCGGGAAGCATGAGCTTCTTATTTTTGTCTTCATGTGTGTATGTTTGTCATTTGTAAAGCCAAGGGCTTAAGATGTAATGAGCGAGACTCAATTTGTGTAACCAAGCAGTGACTTAGAAAGATGTAAGCCTACATGGCACTTAACTGGTTGTTAAACGGTAAACTCTGATGAATGAAAGTATTGTATTTCTGTTATATTCTTCCGCATGATAGACAAGTTTATTGTATTTTTTTGGGGGCGTTACAACTTGGTATCAGAGCGTACCGGGTTTGAGTACTTTGGGTACGTAGGAAGTGGTTAGTACCACAATGGGTTTGTCTCGCTTGATTGAGACGTTAGCATGCATTGTATGCTTATGTGATAACATGCTTATGTGCTTATGTGAGTATGGGATTTGATTCCTAAGATGTTGATTGAGTCTACGGTTTTCTAGAAGTCCTATTGGAAAAGCACTTGATCACTGCTATTTCTAATATGAACTCTAGCAACGCCGTGGGTCGGTCATTATCTAGGAAGGAAATTCGTATGTGTTTATGTGATTACATGTCTATGTGGAGTGATTTATTGTTGTCCAATGTATTAGGCCGCGAGTGAGTTAAATTTGGCACGTTTATAAATGTGCTAATCTTGTTGTTACCTTTATTAGGATGTCAAGACGTGGACGTGGTGGTAATAGGCGTGGTAGGCCTAAAAGGCATGAGGTGCCCATACCGGGTGATATTCCGGCACAGGAAGAAGGGGTTTGTCAGGCTAATGTGGCCGAACCAGTGGGTCAGCAGGTGTAGACGCGCCCTCGGGCTGCTCGCTACAGTTCGGATTCAATATGTCACGGTTCTGAATCTAGTCTCACAAAGTGCAATGCAAGACCGATAAATCACCAAAGAGTCCAAATCCGGCAAATCATTTTGGAAAACTGATTTTTAGAAAGAAGTGTCAAACATGGACTGCTTTGCCAGATACAGAGTCGCCACCTAAATATTTTATTTTTGGGGAAATTTAGGAAACCCTGACTCGTGCCTAAGGCCACGTGTCCGTCATCACCAAAGTTGCCTCAGCTCGGGAACTTGGGTACGATTGGGGAAGGTCATGCAATGAGCACCCCCGCTCGCCCGATCAAAGATCGGCCACTACTAAACATGATATCTCGTTTTTGAAAACACATGCGCTCTTATTCCGATTGATTAGCTAACCTTACTATGTGATGCGCACAACACACAAATATAGACTAGATCGCCTAATTTGGAACAAAGCATTGCATATTCGTTTATTTGAAAATGGTTTGAAGTTTGCTACCCGTAAGTAGGCTAAATCGAGGATCTCAATGAATTGTTCCAATTCAAGCAATCCAACCTCCGCCCACAGGCATTCAGGCAGTTATACACTTAAGCAAATAGCCTCATGGCAAGCATGCTATCATGGTAACATTAACACATATGCAGGGATGCTAAAGCATAAATACTTACAGAGTACTCCGAGCCAAAACAGAAACTAGTTAGTAATCAGTGCATGATCCTAGTTCATGTTAAGATGGCTAATGCAACACATGCGAAATGCAACTAGAAATAGGCTCGGCTATTCTAAGATGTCATGTGAAATGCAACAATTGATACATGTATTCAACTTGGAATTGAAATACGATGCAGTTTGTATGATGCGCTGAGCCTGGTGCATACAATACGAATGAATGGATGAACGCACGCATAGCATAAGGATGCTAATTGAAACATGCCCTAAAACTAACCATCGTAAGCAGTTAAGTAAAAGGGAGAAAGACGTGGGGTTGGAGGACATTCACACACTCATGCACACTTATTACAAAATTGTACCCTCTCGACGGAGGGTCCAAATGAATAATACAAACCAACTAATTAACTAACTAACAAGCTAATTAATTATTACAATACCAAATTGAATAACTAGCTACAACTAATTATTACAAAACTTAATTAATTAACAAATTAACTAATTTGAATTGAAGCTAACTAACAAGTAAGCATTAAACTAAGCTGCTCCAGCTCTGTTTGAAGATGAAGAGGATGCATGCTCGGTTGCCGTCCCGGAAAAGCTCTCCGGTTGCTCTCAAGAGGCTCTGTCTGCAGGGTGTCCTCAAGGAATTCCTGCTGGATCTTACCAAAACCAATCTGGGGAATACACCAGTGGCCTGCCGGCCATGGGGAGCCACTGCCGACCCTTCTGCTGACCAATCATGGGCACTGCTGGCCAAGGATGTAAGGGTGCTGGCCATCTGCAAGGCACTGACGGCCACTGATGTGCTGTGACACCAAGCTGCAGTAGAGCACAAAATAGAGAAAAGGGAGGGTCTCCCAAGGGTATGTATGCACTATGCCACTCCATATCACCTCAAAACATCAAGGGGGAGGCATAGTTGGATCCACGACCATCAATCACGCATCCCGATGCATGATGGCAAAAGATCCAACTTGTGCAAATCAATATGAAATGAATGCACAAATAAACACATAAAGCCTAAAACTCTATCATGTGTGATCAAGAGCGTCAGTGACCAAGAATTGAGACACGTTTCATCACTTGAAATATGAAACGTCCCTCGTTTCTGGTGCTCGGATTAACACTTAATCCAAACAACAATGCAACACAAGCATGGCAAATACAATGCAATGCATGCAAACATGTAATGCAATATGAACAACCTAACAAGGCTAATGGCATACACAATACTAATACATGCGACAACTAAACATACACAATGCAAAGCAACCTAGACATGCAAACATACGATAAACCAAGCATGCAACAACATACAAGGTGACAAGCATGCTACAACATGCAAAGATGGACTTAAACCAAGATGGGCAGACCTCAGCTATACCCAAATCAGTGGCCAGAGGTGTTGAAATGATGGTATGAAAAGCATGAGAAGGCAAGACAAACATGCATGCCAATTGGCTCAAGGGCTAAGGCACAAAGATGCAACTCTTAAGCACACTTAAGGAGTGAAAAGCATGAAAGCATGACAATACTATGTGCTCTGAAATGAAGTATTAAATGATGCCAAATCATCTAAATAGCTCAAAGATAACATGCATGAGGTATCAAAACACAAAGCTAGCAAGGCCAATTGCACTACAACTATACAAAGCATGAAGTATATGGCAAAGGCAACCCAAAACAGTCCTAAATCATGTGAAAATGAGTCTAAAACATGCATAGAAGGAAGCCAAAACAAGCTATCATGGTGAGCATGAGGCATGATGCATACAAGGCAAATAAGGTGGATTACACTACACATATTAAGACCAAGCATGGGATGACTCATCCAACAAAAATCAAAGTTATATCATGGCATAATAACCCCAAAAAACCACTGAGAGGGCATCCCAAAGACATAAGCATAGAGGCATGCACAATGATCCATTCATGAGGCATAAAACACAAACTCTCCAAGGCATTGATAACATGTCAAATGCAAGTGTGTGACCACATTACATGGACTGAAATAACATTGCAAGTGATGCCAAATCATTGAAATAGGTCAAGTAACACATGCTAGTGGACTTGATACATAAAGCTAGCAAGCTAGAATATACTATAGCTACTAAAACAACCAAAATCAGACCTTAAACATGGTAAAACATGAACAAAGTCTTCTCGGAGCTAAGCCAAAAGCATGCTAGAATGACATGTTAAAGCATGAGACATACTAGGCTAATTCATGAAAATGCTCTACAAGTGCATGGAGCATGCAAGGGCTAACCAAACCAAACCAAAATAGAGGTATGACATGGCAAAACATCACCAAAAACATGCTGAAATGGACTCAACATAAGCTAGAATGACATGCTCAAACATGAGGCATACAAGACTAGTTTAAGAGATTTACACTACAAGTGTATTATACATGCATGGAGTGACAAAACCAAGTAAAAACAAATCTAGGGCATGTCAAATGATGGCCAAAAACCTACTAAAATGGAGTCCATACATGCAAGAAAGACATGCTACTTTGATGACCCACAAATGGGATTACACTACACATACATAAAGCATGCCAGGAGTGACCAAACCAGCCATGGACAGAGGCATGCCATGCTAAAATAAGCCTAAATACAAGCTAATATATGGCCCACATAAACTTACCAAAGGTGCTCACATGAGGCAGTCAAAGCAAGTAAACAAGGCACAAAGGAGAGGGGATGACCCTCTCCTATTTAGGACACCAAAACCACCTTTCTACCACTGAATTTCAGTGGTAGAAAGGTCATGCAAAGGGTTTAACAAGAGCCTAGAGGGATGGCTCAAAATAAGGCCTAACAGGGCCTAATAGGGGGTAAACAACCCCCAACAAAAAAATGACCTTAAACAAAGATCTAAAACACCTGAAAAAAGAAATTTTTTCAGTTGACAGCAAGGCCTAAAACAATATGCAAACATGGCCAAAATGAGGTACAAATAAATGCTAAAAAGGGGAATATACTCACCCTTGAAGTTCAACTTCGAAACCAGCAACCTCAGAGGCTAGAAACCAAGTTTCAGAGCTCAAGTAGCACTCCCAAGAACCTCAACCCAAAGATGGTGGTGTATCTCTATGTGTTGTAGTGCAAAAGTGCAAGAAAAATGGACTTTAGAGCACAAACAAACACAATATAGAGAGAGAGAGAGAGTGAGTGAGTGAGAAATAGAGAGAGAGAGAGAGAGAGAGAGAGAGAGATACAACTCCTCCAAAATTTTCTTCAACCTCTGATATAGAGGAAGGCCCCCTCCTTATATAGAAGAATGCAAGAAGAAGCTTGTTAAACAAGCTTGGCAAGAGCTTCATCCCTCTATACACGTGTATGGAGGGGAGAGGAGTGAAAACCAGCTGGCTCAAAAGATCTGGCGTGAAACCTGCTGAGACAGGGGTTCTGCCGGCCATCAGTGGTGGCCGGCAGTGGCTCATTAATGGCCGGCAGGCATCATCAATGGCCGGCAGTAACAAAGGCATGGCCGACAGGGCCAAAACGTGGTTGGCAATGCTTTCCAAAAAGCATGCAGAAAGGGCCAATACAAGGTCCAGAAATGGGGCAGGAAGGATACAGGGTATGGAAAGCTCAAACCTGTGACGTTCCGCCGCGACAGTCGAGTACTCTGCGAGCAATCGAACTAGTTGTTGGGTGTACCTACAAGCACAACCAAGTCTTGAGGACGGTCAAAAATGGGGTGTCTACAGCAGGCTATGGGCTCCTTAGCTCACAAAATAGCTAGAGCATTTAGGGAGTCTATAGACATTCTCTGAGCTGAGAATCAAGTCCAGGCCCAAGTAGCTGAAGTAGGGCCATCCTTCTTAAAGAGGGAGTTTTTCCTGTCAAATCTGGATGAATTTGTGGGTGATCCTAGAGAGCCATTGAAGGTAGATGAATGGCTAGAGCAATTGTTGAAAACATTTGGGATGCTTGACATCGAGGATGACCATTTAAGGGTGACCTTGGCATCGTTCTAGTTAAAGGGAGATGCGGGTTAGTGGTGGAAGTATGCGCGTGGACGCATTGAGATGACTTGGGAGGCCTTTGTCAATACTTTCCAAGACAAGTTTCTACCTCCCACAGTTAGAGAGAAGTTGAGAGATCAATTCTCTAGATTAGCACAGTTGGGTGCACCTATGGCTGAATTTGAGGCAACCTTTACTAGCTTGTCTAGGTTCGCACCGGAGTTGGTGGCGACTGAAGAGCGCCGTTGTCTAGAATTTGAGAAGCTGTTGAGGACCGGACTCAAACTTCGAGTAACCGGGTCCATGATTAGATATTTTAGGCGCCTTGTGGAGGCAGCAGCCTATCTTGAGATTGTTATGCAAGAAAATGAGGAAATGAGGGGCTCTAGGAGGAGTCAGAATAGTCAAGGGGACAGTAAGAGGTAGAGGGGTTCTAACTCTCAGCAGTCCTAGAGGTTTCAATCGGGGTCCACTTTTTCAGTACCGAGTTCGGGTTCTGGGAGGGGTGGCCAGGGAAATTTCACTTGCTTTAAGTGTGGTCAGTTAGGCCACAAGTCTCCAGCTTGTCCTCAGAGAGGGGGAGGGCAGCAAGCAGCATCATCTTCAGCTCGTTTTTAGAGCCAAA
Organism: Camellia japonica; assembly: GCA_030407325.1. Classification (NCBI taxonomy): domain Eukaryota; kingdom Viridiplantae; phylum Streptophyta; class Magnoliopsida; order Ericales; family Theaceae; genus Camellia; species Camellia japonica. The sequence continues at coordinate 132,864,361 of JAPPVO010000016.1, read as the reverse complement.
GTCAAAGGAAAGGCCAGCCGCTCACTTGTTACCAGTGCGGGCAGGCAGGGCATCTGAAGAGGTTTTGCCCATAGTTGAGTGGCACACCTGGTGCGTCTGGTTCGAGACAGACACAGAGTCACCAGCCAGCATAGTCAGTACAAGCCTCGAGGGCTAATCAGGGAGCTTCTTCAGCTTAGTCAGTGCATCAGGCTTATGCTCCGAGAGGTGAGCAGGTTGAGCAGAGGCCTACTGGACGTATGTATACGGCTGTAGGGCCAGATCTTGTACTTGCTCCTTCTGTAGTGAGAGGTACCTTCTTAATTTGCAATTCAATTGCTAATGTGTTGATTGATACGGGTGCATCCTATTCCTTTATTTCGTCTACATTTGCATTTGTTTTGGGTTTGGAGTTGGCACAGTTAGCATCTCCCATTTGTGTAGAGTCGCCAATTGGTGGTGAGATTATTTTGAAACAAGGATGTCGAGGTTGTGACATGAAGATTGCTGGTCGTCAATTACCATTCGCATTTGTACTGCTTGACATGTATAGTTGTGATTTCATATTGGGTATGGACTGGTTATCATCATACCGGGCTGTTATGGATTGCTACCATCAGAAGGTTACTGTATGTACCTTGAGCGGTGATTGTTTTTATTTCTTGGCGGACCGTGTGGATAGAGTCTTATCACCGGTATATGATCCGCGTGGGCAGAGTGAACTTAGTTGTCCCCTTGCTAGCTTTTTGAGTAGTGAGTGTGATGAAATTCGGGTTGAATTGCCGAGAGTAGTTTGTGAATACTAGGATGTCGTTCCCGAGGATCTTGTCAGTTTACCGTCTCACCAAGAGATCGAGTTCTCTATTGATTTAGTGCCTGGAACGGCACCGGTTTCTATGGCTCCATATAGATTTGCACCTACCGAATTGAGTGAGTTGAAGATTCAACTCCAGGAATTGTTAGATAAGGGTTTTATTCGCCCTACTACTTCACCTTGGGGAGCGCCGGCTCTCTTTGCTAAAAATAAAGATGGAGCATTACAGCTTTGTATTGATTACAGAAAGTTGAACCGGGTTACTGTTAAGAATAAGTACCCAATGTCTCGTATAGATGATCTGTTTGATCAGTTGAAGGGGTCTTGTTGTTTCTCTAAGATAGACCTGAGATCTGGTTATCATCAGTTGAGGGTAAGGGAGGAGGATATCCCGAAGACGGCATTCCGTACACGGTATGGCCATTATGAGTTTCTTGTGATGTGATGCCTTTAATGAATCGGCTGAACTAATGCTGCAGCTGTCGATTTAATGAATCGGATCTTCCGTGAATTCTTATGTAGTTGTCTTTGTAGATGACATTTTGATTTATTCACCTTCTGAGGAGGAACACGAGGAACATTTATGAGTAGTACTTGAGTTACTTAGAGCCCATAAGTTGTATGCTAAGTTTGGGAAATGTGACTTTTGGCTGGAAGAGGTTAAATTCCTAGGACATGTAATGTCAAGGGAAGGAGTGGCTGTAGATTCATCCAAGATAGAGGCAGTGCAAGATTGGGCATAACCTAAGAATGCTTTCGAGATTCGTAGTTTCTTGGGGTTGGCCGGGTATTACCGTCGGTTTGTGAAAGATTTCTGTAGACTAGCTTCACCTTTGACTAAGTTTACTAGAAAGGAAATCAAGTTTGTGTGGAGAGAGACTTGTGAAAGGTCATTCCAAGAGCTCAACATTAGACTCACCACTGCTCCAGTATTGATTATACTGGAGAGGGGTTTGAGTTACTCGATTTATTGTGATGCTTCACGGGAAGGTCTAGGTTGTGTGTTGATGCAAGAGGGTAAAGTGGTAGCCTATGGTTCACAGCAATTGAAAATACATGAGAGGAATTACCCTACTCATGACCTAGAGTTAGCAGCAGTGATATTTGCCTTGAAGATTTGGAGGCACTATCTGTATGGTGAGAAATTTGAAGTGTTCTCTGATCACAAGAGTTTGAATATCTATTTACATAGAAAGACTTGAATCTGAGACAGAGGAGGTAGATGGAATTCATAGAGGATTATGATTTTGAGTTGCTTTATCATCCTGGGAAGGCCAATGTTGTGGCCGATACTTTGAGTAGAAAGCCAGTTAGCAGTGTAGCTTCTATCGCCATCCGAGAATGGGAAATGTTGGGTACTCTTAATGAGTTTGACTTGTAACTGGGCGAGTCTGTTGAATTCGCAGCTTTGTTTTCAGTAGTTGCACAACCTACACTTGTGAATCGAGTGTTGAAGCGCAAAAGGGTGACCTTGAGGTGAAATCGTTCCGAGAGAAGATTTCCAATGGGAATGTAGAAAGAGGTTTGACTATGTATCCCGACCTAACTGTGAGATACCTTGATCGCTCGTTTGTACCGGAGTCTTGTCGAGAGGAAGTGCTCCGAGAGTTTCACTATTTGCGCCTTATGGTGCATCCGGGATGCATAAAGATGTATCATGACCTTAGTCGCCAGTTTTGGTGGAGAGGTATGAAAAAGGATGTGGCTGTGTTTGTATCAAAATGCCTTACTTGTCAACAAGTGAAGGCTGAGCATTAGAGGCTAGCGGGTTTGTTGCAACCCTTGCCTATAGCTAAGTGGAAGTGGGAGCATGTTACGATGGACTTCGTTGTGGGCCTTCCGAGGACTCAACAGGGTAGTGATGCCATTTGGGTGGTCGTTGACCGGTTGACTAAATCAGTGCATTTTGTTCCTATACGCGTAAGTGACTCGATAGATTATCTGGCCGACTTGTACATTAGGGACATAGTGAGGTTGCACGGGGTCCCTATGACGATTGTTTCGGATAGAGATCTGCATTTCACTGCTCAGTTGTGGCAGATTTTGCAAAGTGCCTTGGGCACTAGATTGACTTTTAGTACTGCGTATCATCCTCAGACTGATGGGCAGTCCGAGCGTACTATTCAGATCCTTGAGGATATGCTTAGAGGTTGTGTCCTTGATTTTAAGGGGTCGTGGGAGAGACACCTACCCTTAGTGGAATTTGCCTATAACAATAGTTTCCAATCGAGTATTGGCATGGCACCGTTTGAGGCCTTATATGGTCGACCGTGTAGATCTCCAGTGTGTTGGGCCGAGGTGGGTGATGCACCTTTGTTAGGTCCAGAGTTGGTTCGAGAAACTACGGAGAAAGTTGCACTTATCCGTAAGAGGCTAGCCACGACTCAGAGTCGCCAAAAAAGTTATGCCGACCGTAAGAGGAGACCTTTGTCTTTTGAGGTGGGAGATCATGTCTTTCTGAAAATATCACCTAGACGGGGTTTGATGAGGTTTGGGAAGAGTGGGAACTTGTCCCCTTGGTTTATTGGCCCTTTTGAGATCCTTGAACGGATTGGGGAGGTTGCTTATCGTTTGGCGTTACCGCCATAGCTTTTCGGGGTGCATGACATGTTTCATATTTGTATGCTTCGGAAATATGAGCCGGATCCATCACACGTGTTGGATTGGACCGACTTAGAGGTAGATGAGGATGCCTCGTATGAGGAGAGACCGGTAAGAGTCTTGGATAGACGGGATCAAGTTTTGCGAGGCAAGACAATTTCCTTGGTAAAAGTATTGTGCAAACATCACGGAGTCGAGGAAGCGGCTTGGGAATGTGAATTAGAAGTCTGAGAGAAATATCCGGATTTGTTTGTTGATGCATGAGCATGTGTTGAGAATGTATTGTATTAATGAAAAGTCTAAGCATTGTATATGTTTTAACTTGTGAAAGCATTGTATATGTTATGGTTGTTTGGGAAAAACGTGGATTCAATATAAACATTGCATATGTTTTGAGAATATGGAATATTGTGGGTGTTGTATCACTCTTGAATGCATTGTGTATGCTGCTGGTAATCATTTTGGAAAATTGGCTAAAACATGGTTTTGAAACACGATTTGTAATTTTGGGGACAAAATTCTTTAAGGGGGGAAGGTTATAGCAATCTGGGTTTTACCCCAACTTCTATTGTGTTCCGGACTCGGGTTCTGTGATTGTATATTATTGTCTATGTCTTGTTTCCTCCCTTTAATTCTTTGAATTTGAGTTTTTGGACTTGTTGGACGAGTTTGGGACAGGTTGGTTGTCTTTTGGTACAAATAGTTGTTGCACAGATTTTGGCCTCTTCGCTCGAGGGAGGCATCTTGCGCTCGAGCGAGCCCTGTGAATATGTTTCTTCGCTCAAGTGAGAGATCTTGCGCTCGAGCGTGTGTCTGCATTTCTGTGAAACTTGAAGGTTGGTATTCTTCGCTCGAGTGAGCCTTCCTGCACTCGAACGAGACTCGTGTTATGTGTTTCTTCACTCGAGCGAGAACTCTTGCGCTCGAGCGTGCTTCTGCGTTGCCGACCTGAAGCTTTGCATTCTACACTCGAGCTATGCTTTTTACGCTCGAGTGAGACGACCTTTTTATGTCTGGTCGCTCAAGCGATAACTCCCTCGCTCGAGCGAGCCTGTTCATATCAGATCGTGAATGTGACATTTCAGGTCACTTTTGTAGTTCCTTCTCTGTCAAAAACTCTCCAAAACACAGGTCTTCATCCTCTCTCTCTAGAATACATCTTCTCTCTAAAATTTCATCTAGATCCGTTGTGTTCTTGACCCTAGTGTCTTTCAGAATAAGGTAGAAGGCATCAAGAGCTTCGTTTTGATCCAAGAAGAAATTGGTTTCGTCATCTTTGAAGTTTCACCTTGTTGCTTGGGTTTTCTACACTTGAGGTAGGGATTTTCTACACTATAATATGGCTTTTAGCTTAGTTATTTTCTATTGTGTATAGATGATGAAATTTGGTTGTGGTTTGGGCAAATCTAAGTTTTGGGTGTCATATGAAAAGAGAGGTTTTTGATGAAATTGGCATAAATGGGTTTGAGGTTTGAATACAAGGTTGTATTGTACCAAAATAGTTGTTTTTGGTGTTTGGGTTGGTATTGGGTAAAAAGGGGAATTTTGCCCTAATTTGATTAAATCATTATTTTGCATAAATAATGGGGATTAACATTTAAAATGTGAAATTGAAAGGTTGCAGTTATAAATGGTGATATTGGATATGTACTATCTCACCTATGGAAGTTTTAAATAAACTATTTATTCTAATATTGAACATCTCTTTGGAAATAATTGTATTGGGCTATCGGTGAAAGATAGTTATGATTGTTGTAGAAATTACATGAGGATTAAGCGAGTTAATGCTAATCTATTGTTGGTGTCATTGAATATGACCATGTTATAAATACATTGTATATGTATGTTTATTGGGAGGAGAAATGGGATGTACTCCAAGTGTGGCAGTGTTTATAAAATACATTGCATATATATGTATTTGTTTGGGAGGAGAAAGGGGATGTACTCCATATGTACTTATGCTCATAAATATATAGCATATGTATATTCGTTAGGGAGGAGAAAGGGGATAGACCCCATTAAAAGCAAGTTGGCCGGAGTGTCTAGGATGAAAGACCCGAAAACTTATATATAAATGGGTGTCGGTTCCTTCGGACGAAATATCCGTAAAATGGCAAGTTTGAAGTGCTTATATGTGTTTTGCCAAATTAGAAAACCATTGAATTGTAGTCTTATGTTGGTTGTTGAAAGATAATGAATTTAACTCATGAATTGAGTAGCATATATGAATTGGAAATGATTTGATGGAAAATGGAATAAGATTGGCCTTAGTGGCATATGGATATGCAGGCTTTGTGGATGCTTCCATAATCGGTATTATTTATGTATGTGGTATTTATATCTTTGCTAAACCTCATAAATTGTGTTAGATTATTTCTACTGGGTTGTTGGCTCACCCTATATGGGAATACCATTTCCAGGTGCAGGTGAGATGGTTCCTCCAAGGCAATAGCGCGGATGGACTTTCGGGAAGCATGAGCTTCTTATTTATGTCTTTATGTGTGTATGTTTGTCATTTGTAAAGTCAAGGGCTTAAGATGTAATGAGCGAGACTCAATTTGTGTAACCAAGCAGTGACTTAGAAAGATGTAAGCCTACATGGCATTTAACTGGTTGTTAAACGGTAAACTCTAATGAATGAAAGTATTGTATTTCTGTTATATTCTTCCGCATGATAGACAAGTTTATTGTATTTTTTTGGGGGCGTTACGTGAAATGCACATGCCATGCTATGCTCTTTTGAAAGAAAATCACATCTGCATCTTTGAAAACCCTCATGCTCAATGATGTCATGCAATTTCAATTCTTCAAAACTTAACAATTCATTTCAAGAGCGGTAAATACGACTCTGGTTATCCCTAGGTCGGTGTCTGCAAGTAGACTATACAAGTACTACTAATTTGTCATTTTTACCGGTATTAACCGGAAGGCTTGACACCTATCCGTGCCTGTTTTCTGTCTTTCACCCCGGATTCTCAGGCCAACTTATTCAATATCATCTACACCACCTATCAAGACTTACCAACGTATTTAAGCCAAAACCATTTCATGAAAACTTGTTTCTCAACATTCTTTTTTCAATGCAAGTTTTCAAATCAACTTTCAAAGTTTAATGTAATCAAATGAATTGTTATGCCAATAACACAAGATGAATATAAATACTTTTATTCCAATTCATCATCCAAGGAATAACACAATTCCCTCTTCTCAAGTATCCTCAACAATTAGTCATTTCAAGACTATTTCAACATTTTGAACAATAATTTCCAAAATGAACAACAATTCTCATATTCCCTGAAATTCATCATTTATATAAATATAAATAAGAAATTTTCCAAACATCCATTTATTTTGACCCAAAAAATAAATACAACAATATCATTCATGGATTTTCAGTCTCTTTTAAAAAAATCCCCAAATTCTAGGTTTTCTCACCAAAACTATACAACTCAAATCCTTTGAAAGAAAACTTTCCAAAATCATCTTTTCTTCAATCAACGAAGATCAAAACCCATAAGATCATTTTAAAAGAACAAGAGACAAACCCACTTCCAAAATCGCTCAACTTCTTGAATCAACAATCAATTTTCAAAGCTATCGAAAGATGATTTCGAAAATCATATAGATCTTGCAAAAACATATATATAACTCTAAGAAAATCCCTACCTCAAGTTGTGAAGAAGAAAGAGATGAAATACCCAAAATCAATGGTGTCGAAACTCGATCTTCACCGTACACAACGAAGCCCTCGAGAAGTTAACCAGCTTTGATGAAGAACCTATAGCAGAATTCTAATGGATCTTGAGAAATCAAGTTTTTTATCCAATTTGGCGTAGGGAAAAATAGAGAGAAGGGACAGGAAATGTTTTTTGAGAGAGATATACAAAAGTGATATGAAATATCAAATTCACGAACTGATATAACATGGTCCGCTTGAGCATGGAAAGCCCCACTCGATCGTTGAATACACCTCTCCAGTACTTTTGCAGACAGGTCAAACTTCTGGAACCAAACATTCTCCGCTCGAGCGCATAAACAGCCGCTCGAGCAGACAAGCAACTTCGAATGCATTTTGTATTTTTACTTTGGGGGCGCTGCCCCTCGACCTCGCCAGGGCGCTGCCCCCTCGACCCCCGCGAGCTGACCGGGTAGCTCAATTCCCGAACGACCCAGTCGAAGTGGCAAAACATGAAAGAAGGATCGAAATCGGGATTGCTACATCGGTGGAGGGTGGCATTGTGGTGTTGAATAATATTGTGTATGTATTACACTTGTGTTATTATGCATTCTAGTATGTTGAGATAGTTGGGAATGTGCTTGCACTTCGAATGAGAGGTAGCATTACCTTCCAGCTAGCGCCTGGAGAATTGGCCGCGCTTAGAATGAGAGGTACCAGTACCTTCCATGTGATAACCCTGTTCCATATTTAGCTAATTGGTCCTTATTATGAATTTGATTATGTGTCTGATATGATTTTGTGTGCCAATTATGTGAATATATGTGGTTTTGAATTTCTATCTGTTCACCATAGGAATATCTATTTGATTATTTGCTTTGGAATTTAAATTGAAGGCCCTATCGGCCACAGAAACCGAAATTGATTGCGCCATTGTGATTGGCATAATTTTTAGAGCCTAGGGTGAAAATTAATTGAAAATTTATTCGGATCAGATTAAATAGATTAAATTGATGAATTAAGTGCTCAATTATTTAATATTAAAATAATGTGAATTAGAGGGACTATATGAGGGCCATTACGTGCTCAATACTCCTCTTTTATTCAACTTGGCTGATAAGAAAGGAGAGAGGGTCGGCCAGAGAGGGAGAAAGAAAGAGAATTTGTGTGTTTGGCTCAAGTTTGTGAAATTGGAAGGTTGGACTCAAGATTCAACTAGAATTTGTAAATATCAAAGCTCCTAAGTAAGTAACGAAAAGCAGATGAATTCCTCAAGAAGGTGATTGATGAATTTGAGACAAGTCCAAAAGTAGAGTTTAGTATCGAAAGCGAAGTGTTGAGGTTTCGAAACCGAATGTGTGTCCCAGATATTCCGGAACTAAAGAAAACGGTTTTAGATGAAGCCCACAAGTCAGTATTTGCTATGCATCCAGGCAATAACAAAATGTATCGGGATTTGAAACAAAGTTATTGGTGGCCTAGAATGAAAAAAGAGATTGCAGAATATGTGTCCAAATGTCTTCAATGTTAGCAAGTTAAAGCTGAACATCAGAAACCGGGCGGTCTACTTCAACTCCTCCCTATTCCTGAATGGAAGTGGGAACACGTGACTATGGATTTTGTTGTTGGTCTACCTCGGACTTCTTGAGGTAGGGATTCTATTTGGGTTGTAGTTGATAGACTGATTGAATCTGCACATTTTCTACCAGTTTGAACTACATTTAATGCTTATAGACTAGCTACAATATATGTTGATGAGATTGTCCGTTTACACGGAGTTCCGGTATCTATTGTGTCAGATAGAGATCCGAAATTTGTATCTAGATTGTGGAAGAGTTTGTAGGAAGCTATGGGGACAGAATTGAAATTTAGTACTACATTCCATCCACAAACAGATGGGCAATCAGAACAGACCATACAGACATTAAAAGATATGTTGAGAATGTGTGCCTTGGATTTCTAGGGGAGTTGGGAGGACTATTTGCCACTTGCAGAGTTTGCATACAATAACAGCTTTCACTCCAGCATCGGTATGGCACCATACGAGGCTTTGTATGGCAGAAGGTGTAGATCACCGATTTGTTGGACAGAAGTCGGGGATAGAGCCTTACTTGGGCCTGAAATTGTGCAAGACACTTCTGAAAAGATCAAAACTATTCGGCAAATGCTCAAAACAGCTCAGGACCGACAGAAGAATTATGCAAAAGTTCAGAGAAGACCTCTTGAGTATGAGGTTGGTGACCATGTGTTCATTCGTGTGTCTCCAATGAAAGGCCAAGTCAGGTTTGGAAAGAAGGGCAAGTTGTCGCCCCGTTACATTGGGCCATTTCAAATTCTTGAAAGGCTTGGTCTAGTTACTTATAGAGTTGCTTTTCCACCGGGATTTGAGCAAATCCATAATGTGTTTCATGTGTCGATGTTAAGGGGTTATCTTCGAGACCCGTTTCGTGTGATTGATTATCACCGGGTAGCTCTTGATGAAAATATGCAGTACGCTGAATGGCCGGAACAAATTGTTGACCGACAAGTGAAACAATTGAGTCCATCCCAATGGTGAAAGTGGAATGGAAAGAACACTATGGTACGGATGCCACGTGGGAAAAAGAGGATGAGATGCGACTCCGCTATCCGCATTTGTTTCCCGACGAAGGTAAAATAAGTTTGGAGGACCAAACTTCCTAAAGGGGGGAAGACTGTGATAACCCTATTCCATATTTAGCTAATTTGTCCTTATTATGAATTTGATTATGTGTCTGATATGATTTTGTGTGCCAATTATGTGAATATTTGTGGTTTTGAATTTCTATCTGTTCACCGTAGGAATATCTGTTTGATTATCTGCTTTGGAATTTAAATTGAAGGCCCTATCGGCCACAGAAACCGAAATTGATTGCGCCATTGTGATTGGCATAATTTTTAGAGCCTACGGTGAAATTAATTGAAAATTGATTCGGATCAGATTAAATTAATGAATTAAGTGCTCAATTATTTAATATTAAAATAATGTGAATTAGAGGGACTATATGAGGGCCATTACATGCTCCATACTCCTCTTTTATTCAACTTGGCTGATAAGAAAGGAGAGAGGGTCGGCTAGAGAGGGAAAAAGAAAGAAAATTTGTGTGTTTGGCTCAAGTTTGTGAAATTGGAAGGTTGGACTCAAGATTCAACTAGAATTTGTAAAGATCAAAGCTCCTAAGTAAGTAACCAACCCTTAATTCATGAGCTCAATGTTGTAATTTTGTGAATTCAAGTTGGTTGGTGATTAAGAACCAGAATTGTGTTGTATTTGATGAGTTTGAAGTCCTTGTGTGCATGCATGTAGAGAATTGCTATGAAATTGCATAATCCAGTATGTAATATGTGAATTGTGAAGAATTGAGCATTGAAGTATACATGCAAGCATGGTTTTGTTCATTTTCATGTTTATGAGCATCATTGGTGCTATTTGAAATGGAAATAAGGTCAAAAATTGACATGCATGTTTCATTATGGAAGATATGAAGCTTATGTAAAGATTGAATGTATGAGCCTTGAGTTTACAAAGAAATGTGGATTAATTTGGAAGAATTGGACCATGATTTTGAGCAATTGACCTCACTTTGCTTATATACTCATGTTATATAATGTGTTTGCATGTTTTGGAACCAAATTTATGGGTTTTGAACCTTGGAAGGTCGGATTTGAGCTCAAGAACAAATTTTGGAAAACCCAAAATTCATGATGTCTGCTCGAGGCGGGAAACCGCCGCTCGAGCGTGAAATACGAGCTCCCAGAATATTTTTCAGACATGGTGTCCGCTCGAGCGGGGAAGTTCACGGTCGAGCGGGGAGCTATGTAGATAGACCTTCAGCTCGAGCGTTCGAGTTTGCGCTCGAGCGTGAAAATGATGTAACCAGTACTTTTACAGACCTCATGGGTCCGCTCGAGCAGGGACCCCTGTTTTTGAAATTTTGAAAATGCATTTCTGTGTTTCGTTTTCCATTCGCTTTCACTTCTAAGCACTCTTAGGCATGCATTCAGCATTGTAAATGAGTTAAAAGGATAAGAATGAAGCCTAAAGAGGAATATGTGAATTAAGAACGGATTGAATCGTTTGTGACCCATATGTGCTATGTGATGTGTAGGGTCAAGATCCAGGGGAAATCAGCCAGCCGATCACTGTGAGTAATATCTTAACAAAGATATCTGAAATATGTTGTTGTCTAATTGCTTACTTTTACGTAAGTTTTATAAGTTCATTAATTCGATTGGTGGACAACGTTTGCAATGATAAATGAATGGGCCAGAGGCCAGTATGATTTTAATGATAAATGAATGGCCCAGAGGCTAGTATGATCCGAATGATAAAGGAATGGGCCAAAGGCCAGTATGATCTGAATGATAAATGAATGGGCCAGAGGCTGGTATGATCTGAATGATAAATGAATGGACCAGAGGCCAGTACGATCTGAATGACAAAATGAATGGGCCAAAGGCCATTTCACATGAATGGTTTGGGCCCGAGGCCGTCTGATGTGTTTGGAACCGCAGTTACTTGATATATACATATATATACTAGATAGAAATATGAATTGGGCCTAAGGCCATCTGATGTACATTGTTCTAATGCATCTTCTTTATTGATATTATTCACTGGGCTTTCACTCATGCTCATTCATGTATTTGTAGGTGAGCCAAGAGAGGTCCAAACCCAGCCTCAGTGAAGTTTGTGTGGAACCACTAAGGTTTTGAAGAGTCAGCCCTTATGTCTCACGCACGAGACTCGTCTTCGCCCTTTTGCTATTTCCTTATATTTTGTCATGTCGGCGAGGACTCTGGAGTTCGATTGTATATAAGTTTGGTTAGGCTGACTAAGACTTGGATGATCATGTATATACAGAACTTTATGTTATCACATGTTTTGATGTGAGTTATTAACATATGCGTATGTGAATTGTTATGACGTGCCATGTAAGCACAGCTCTATAGACAAAGTTTTGAATTTTTGCTTCCGTTTGGCCCCTTTACTCTGATGAGTTACGTCAGCTTTTGTTTGAGGCCGTAGGTAATCTCAGGATTACTGGCCGGTTATGTCCTTAACCCATGGGGGCGGGTTCAGGTCGTGACAGAGTGGTATCAGAGCACGAGTTAATAACTCACACACTTGTCCAAATGAGCAATAAGCGTCTAGAAAAGATCTAGGATGCATTCATGTGATAAGTATGAATTCGAAAGCATCTAGAATATGCTTAAATGTTTAATGTGAACGATTATGTGCTATAAGTTTGTGATTTGCTTGCATTGCAAATTATTTGAATATGTATGCTCTTTGGTATATGCATACTTGTGTATCTTTTGTATAAAGTATAATGCAAGTTTAATCAGATGGTGAGAACAAGAGGTGATGAGATAGAGGAGTCCTCTACTGCCAGAATGAATAAAATGGAAAGACTAATTCAGGAAATGACAGAGACCTTGAGGCAACAACAGGAGTGGCAGCAACCACATCCTCCACCTCCACCTCCGGCACCACCCGTGCCAGATAATCAGAATGATGACCGAATCATAGCTCTCACCAAAGAGTTCAAGAAAATGAAACCACCACAGTTCCACGGGGGACTAGATCCGTTGAAAGCCGAAGGATGGGTTCTCGGCATTGAAAAGCTATTTGAAGTGTTCCCCTGTTCGGAGACATAGAAGGTGCTTCTAGCTACCTTTATGCTAGAAGATGAAGGAAGAAGATGGTGGATGTTAATGCGTGAAAATCATAAAGATGCTGACTGGGCAAAATTCTTGGAAATTTTCTATGATAGTACTTCCCGCAATGTGTCCGGGATAGGAAAGTGTCAAAGTTCATGGAACTTAGGCAGGACAGTATGACTGTAGCTGAGTATGAGGCCAAATTTACTGAGTTGGCCAGGTTTGCACCACATGTGATTGATACGGATTACAAGAAAGCAAGGCATTTTGAAGGTGGGCTTCGAAGCGACATTTTAGAAAGGGTGAATGTCTTGAAGCTGGAAACCTACATTGGGGTACTGGACAGGGCCATAATATCAGAGGCTAACATAGCCAGACAGACTAAGCCAACAACTGACTGGAAAGGCAACAAAAGGCAACGCTTCTTTTCAAAGAAGAAATTTTTGAAAAAGCAAAACACGGGCTCCTCAAATACTTCAAATTCTTCCTGAGATACATCTCCTATGTGCAACATTTGTAGTAAAAGGCATCGTGGGGTTTGTTACCGTGTGTCGGGAGCCTGTTTTAAATGTGGGAAACAAGGGCATATGGCCCGAGATTGTAATCAGAACAGTGGGAAGATAGCTGCTTGTTCCAGGCGATACACGGAATGCCAACGCAGTTGTCTCAGGTACTATTTCTATATGTAACCAGGATGCTTTTGTGTTAATTGACTCCGAATCAACACACTCTTTTGTGACATATGCATTTGCATCTAGACTGAGTAGACCTCTAGAATTATTGCCATATCTACTATGTGTATCTGCTCCATACGGGGAATCTGTGTTGTGTGAATCTGTATATCGTTTTTGTGACATGCGTGTTGGGAATGCCATCCTATACGTGGATTTGTTACCCTTGAACTTTAGGCAATTTGATATAATTCTGGGCATGGATTGGTTAACTAAATATTGTGCCACCATTGATTGTGTGACAAAACGGGTTGTGTTTAGACCACCAGAACAGGAAGAAATTGTGTTTGTGGGTAACGGGGTAGTGCCTCCACCTTATTTGATATCTGCAATGAAAGCATGTAAATTGATCAGGAAAGGGTGCCAGGGTTATTTGTGTTATGTGTTGTCTGAACATTCTGTAAATGTTGAATTGAATAGTATCTCTATTGTTAGAGGATTTCCAAATGTGTTTCCAAATGAACTACCAGGGGAATTGGTGGACTAGGAGATAGAGTTTACAATTGAGATGATGCCAGGCACCCAACCTATTTCCAAAGCTCCCTACAGAATGGCTACTACTGAAATGAAAGAACTGAAAGAACAGTTGCAAGACCTGCTTGACAAGGGGTTTATCCGACCTAGTACTTCACTATGGGGTGCACCGGTGTTATTTGTGAAAAAGAAAGATGGAACCTTACGTTTGTGTATCGATTATCGAGAGTTGAACAAGGTAACAATAAAGAACAAATATCCCCTACCCCGTATTGATGACTTATTTGACCAGTTGTAGGGATCACAGGTGTTCTCCAAAATTGATTTGAGATCCGGATACCATCAGTTGAAAGTAAAGGCAGAAGATGTTGAGAAAACCGCATTTAGAACGAGGTATAGTCATTTTTAGTTTCTTGTTATGCCATTTGGAGTGACTAATGCTCCGGCAGCATTTATGGACTTAATGAACTGAATTTTTAAAACCTACCTTGATGAATTTGTTGTGGTTTTTATTGATGATATTTTGATATACTCCAAGAACAGACTTGAACATGAACATCATTTGAGAACTGTCCTGCAAATACTTAGAGAAAAGAAATTATTTGCTAAACTAAAGAAATGTGAGTTTTGGTTGGATGAAGTTATCTTTTTAGGGCATGTGATCAACAAGGAAGGAATTTAAGGGGACCCACAGAAGATAGAGGCAATTGTGAATTGACCTACACTGACTAATGTGACAGAAGTCCGCAGCTTCATGCGTTTAGCCGGGTATTACAGGAGGTTTGTGAAAGACTTTTCGAAAATAGCAGTGCCTCTTACCCAACTGACATGCAAAGGGCAACCATTTGAATGGAATGATGACAGAGAATCTGCCTTTCATGAACTAAAGACAAGACTGACCACTGCACCAGTATTGACATTGCCCTCAGGTATGGAAAATTTTGTAATTTTCAATGATGCATCTTATAAAGGTTTGGGTTGTGTACTAATGAAGAACGGAAGGGTAATTGCCTACGCCTCGCGACAGTTGAGACAACACGAGAAGAACTACCCAACACATGATTTAGAATTGGCCGCAGTTTTTTTTGCTTTGAAAATATGGCAGCATTATTTGTATGGGGCAAAGTGTGAAGTCTACACGGATCACAAAATTCTGAAGTACTTCTTTACACAGAAGGAGTTGAACATGCGACAGAGGAGATGGCTTGAATTAATATAGGATTATGACCTCGAAATCCAATATCACCCAGGAAAGCTAATACAGTTGCTGATGCCTTGAGTAGGAAATCAATGGGGAGTATGGCTTGTTTGCTTACTGAACAGAAAGAGATCTTGCAAGATTTTGAGAAGTCTGAAATTGAAGTGGTATTGTGTGAACATGGCGGATTGATAGCCGCTATTTCAGCTGAACCGGCAATCATTAAGGAAATTAAACAGAAACAAAAAGAGGATGAATTCTTCAAGAAGGTGATTGATGAATTTGAGACAAGTCCAAAAGCAGAGTTTAGTATCGAAAGCGAAGTGTTGAGGTTTCGAAACCGAATGTGTGTCCCAAATATTCCGGAACTAAAGAAAACGGTTTTAGATGAAGCCCACAAGTCAGTATTTGCTATGCATCCGGGCAATAACAAAATGTATCGAGATTTGAAACAAAGTTATTGGTGGCCTAAAATGAAGAAAGAGATTGCAGAATATGTGTCCAAATGTCTTCAATGTTAGCAAGTTAAAGCTGAACATCAGAAATCGGGCGGTCTACTTCAACCCCTCCCTATTCCTGAATGGAAGTGGGAACACGTGACTATGGATTTTGTTGTTGGTCTATCTCAGACTTCTCGAGGTAGGGATTCTATTTGGGTTGTAGTTGATACACTGACTAAATCTGCACATTTTCTACTAGTTAGGAATGTGCTTGCACTTCGAATGAGAGGTAGCATTACCTTCCAGCTAGCGCCTGGAGAATTTGGCGCGCTTAGAATGAGAGGTACCAGTACCTTCCATGTGATAACCCTATTCCATATTTAGCTAATTGGTCATTATTATGAATTTGATTATGTGTCTGATATGATTTTGTGTGCCAATTATGTGAATATATGTGGTTTTGAATTTCTATCTGTTCACCGTAGGAATATCTGTTTGATTATCTGCTTTGGAATTTAAATTGAAGGCCCTATCGGCCACAGAAACCGAAATTGATTGCGCCATTGTGATTGGCATAATTTTTAGAGCCTACAGTGAAAATTAATTGAAAATTGATTCGGATCAGATTAAATAGATTAAATTGATGAATTAAGTGCTCAATTATTTAATATTAAAATAATGTGAATTAGAGGGACTATATGAGGGCCATTACATGCTCAATACTCCTCTTTTATTCAACTTGGCTAATAAGAAAGGAGAGAGGGTCGGCTAGAGAGGGAAAAAGAAAGAAAATTTGTGTGTTTGGCTCAAGTTTGTGAAATTGGAAGGTTGGACTCAAGATTCAATTGGAATTTGTAAAGATCAAAGCTCCTAAATAAGTAACCAACCCTTAATTCATGAGCTCAATGTTGTAATTTTGTGAATTCAAGTTGGTTGGTGATTAAGAACCAAAATTGTGTTGTATTTGATGAGTTTGAAGTCCTTGTGTGCATGCATGTAGAGAATTGCTATGAAATTGCATAATCCAGCATGTAATATGTGAATTGTGAAGAATTGAGCATTGAAGTATACATGCAAGCATGGTTTTGTTCATTTTCATGTTTATGAGCATCATTGGTGCTATTTGAAATGGAAATAAGGTCAAAAATTGACATGCATGTTTGATTATAGAAGATATGAAGCTTATGTAAAGTTTGAATGTATGAGCCTTGAGTTTTCAAAGAAATGTGGATTAATTTGGAAGAATTGGACCATGATTTTGAGCAATTGACCTCACTTTGCTTATATACTCATGTTATATAATGTGTTTGCATGTTTTGGAACCAAATTTATGGGTTTTGAACCTTGGAAGGTGAGATTTGAGCTCAAGAACAAATTCTAGAAAACCCAGAATTCAAGATGTCCGCTCGAGCGGGGAAACTGCCGCTCGAGCGTGAAATACGAGCTCCCAGAATATTTTGTAGACATGGTGTCCGCTCAAGCGGGGAAGTTCACGCTCGAGCGAGGAGCTATGTAGACAGACCTTTAGCTCGAGCGTCTGAGTTTGCGATCGAGCATGAAAATGATGTAACCAGTACTTTTGCAGACCTCATGGGTCCGCTCGAGCGGGAAAGTCCACGCTCGAGCGGGGACCACTGTTTCTGAAATTTTAAAAATGCATTTCTGTGTTTCGTTTTTCGTTCTCTTTCACTTCTAAGCACTCTTAGGCATGCATTAAGCATTGTAAATGAGTTAAAAGGATAAGAATGAAGCCTAAAGAGAAATATGTGAATTAAGAACGGATTGAATCGTTTGTGACCCATATGTGCTATGTGATGTGTAGAGTCAAGCTCCAGGGAAAATCAACCAGCCGATCACTGTGAGTAATATCTTAACAAAGATATCTGAAATATGTTGTTGTCCAATTGCTTACTTCTACGTAAGTTTTATAAGTTCGTTAATTCGATTGGTGGACAATGATTGCAAGGATAAATGAATGGGCCAGAGGCCAGTATGATCTGAATGATAAATGAATGGGCCATAGGCCAGTATGATCCGAATGATAAATGATTGGGCCAGAGGCCAGTATGATCTGAATGATAAATGAATGGGCCATAGGCCAGTATGATCTGATTGATAAATGAATGGGCCATAGGCCAGTATGATCTGAATGATAAATGAATGGGCCAGAGGCCAATATGATCTGAATGATAAATGAATGGGCCAAAGGCCGGTAAGATCTAAATGATAAATGAATGGGCTAGAGGCCAGTACGATCTGAATGACAAAATGAATGGGCCAAAGGCCAATCCGACATGAATGAAAGACAAATGGGCCAAAGGCCGTTTGACATGAATGGTTTGGGCCCGAGGCCATCTGATGTGTTTGGAACCGTAGTTACTTGATATATACATATATATACTAGATAGAAATATGAATTGGGCCTAAGGCCGTCTGATGTACGTTGTTCTAATGCATCTTCTTTATTGATATTATTCACTGGGCTTTCGCTCACGCTCATTCATGTATTTGTAGGTGAGCCAAGAGAGGTCCAAACCCAGCATCAATGAAGTTCGTGTGGAACAACCAAGGTTTTGAAGTGTCAGCCCTTATGTCTCACGCACGAGACTCGTCTTCGCCCTTTTGCTATTTCCTTATGTTTTGTCATGTTGGCGAGGACTCTGGAGTACGATTGTATATAAGTTTGGTTGGGCTGACTAAGACTTGGATGATCCTGTATATACAGAACTTTATGTTATCACATGTTTTGATGTGAGTTATTAACATATGTGTATGTGGATTGTTATGACGTGCCATGTATGCACAGCTCTATGGACAAAGTTTTGAATTTTTGCTTCCGTTTGGCCCCTTTACTCTAATGAGTTACGTCAGCTTTGGTTTGAGGTTGTAGGTAATGTCAGGATTACTGGCCGGTTATGTCCTTAACCCATGGGGGCGGGTTCGGGTCATGACATTCCAACTAGCGCATGGAGAACTTGGCAGAGGTACCATTACCTTCCAGCCGGTGTCTGGTAAATTGGCATTTCGTTATGAAAAGGTGTATCCTTGGCTTGGCATTTTGTTATGAAAAGCCGTATCCTTGACTTGGCATTTTGTTATGGAAAGGTGTATCGTTGGCTTACTGTGCTTAAGGCAAATAAAGCAGAACTTATTTATCATTATTGTCTCAGTGTATCTGTGTATATTATGGGTTATGATGGTTATGGTTCTGGAAGGCCGAGTTGCCTCATTTGTTGAGTAGATAGTTGTTGGTTGCCTGTTGCTTTCCCTTTGTACTGAATGTATATATGTACAGATATGAGTGTGTTGGAAATAGATGTAAGTACTATATTGAGATTGCGAATAATGTGAAGGACATCGAATACATATGAACATGTTTCAAAAGATAAATCAGGTGCACGTCCGGAAAGTGGGAGAAAACGTAATGGGCTTTGTGAAATTGTTTTTATGAACCTGTCATTGTCATATGAATTTTGAAAAAAAAAAAAACGATAACAAGAAGAAAGAAAAGTAAATTGCTTATGTTGTTGAATGAAATGAATGATTTTGAGAAAAGTTCCTATATATGTATATTTCTGTATAAACTGTCACATTATGTATATGATATGATTTAAAGCATTCATGATCATGGCTATCTGTATGTTGTTATTGTTTAGGATCATATTGGGATCCTTACTGGACTTTATGTTCATCTCACGTTGCTAATCCTTTTTCAGGTGAACGTCGAGAAGGGTTTCAAGATCGAGGATCTTCTTTATGTGTTGGCGATGGGGCCTTTTATTTGTAGGCGGAATGCCATTGATGTAAAAGGGTTACACCCTTTCTTTTAATTTAAAAGATGTAAGCCTACGTGCAACTTATTTATTTATTTCTCATGTTGCATTCATTTCATATTCGAATGAGAGAACCTTTAATGATAGTACTCATTAATGTATTAAATTTCTTCGCATGATCTCTGAAATTGTGTTATAATGAAGGATTTGGTAATGGTATATGTTGATATAAAAAGTGGGGCGTGACAACTTGGTATCAGAGCGAGCCGGGTTTGAATACTTTAGGCTTGTGGGGAGTAGTTTTTACCACATTGGATTTACTATGCTTGGTGAGGACATTACATATAGTTAAGATAAGTGTTAGGATTTATATGTTGCATTTATGTGAGCATGGGATTAAGTTTCTTGGATAGTACTTATAGCCGGTGAACTTGGTTTGAGATCTTATCAGAAACACGCCTAATCAATGTGGTTTCTGATAGGAATTCCTTGAGAGTGCCAGGATGAGTGTCTATCTTTGAGGACTTGATTTGATTATGTGTTTAGGTGTTTAATTGTTTATACACGATAGAAATTGTATGTTTTGGGAAGTAAGTGTGTCTTGAAGCCTAGAGGTGGCGAGTGCATGCCTTAGGAAAGGCCGTTGTGTTGAGTACTAAGCTTGGTTTTATTTTTGGATTTTATAGGATGTTTACACGAGGGAATAGAGGTCGAGTTGGGAATAGGAGTGCTGGTAGGGGCACAACGGTTCCTTTGGCACCTGTCGTTGCAGCATCGGCTGTCGGTGAGGAAGTTGCATGCGAGATTGTATGAGCAGTGCAAGAGGCACTAGCTCGCAATGAGGGTGACAACAGGCATACCCTCAAACTTACTAAGGAGTTTCTTCGCTCCAATCTACCGGAGTTTTTGGGGGAGGCCAAACTGTTGGAGGTGGAGGATTGGTTGGAACAGATTACCAAGACTCTTGATATGCTCATATTCGAAGATGCAGGCTTGAGGGTCTCTTTGGCGACTTTTCATTTGAGAGGAGATACGAGTTATTGGTGGAAGTATGCTAAGAACACAGTATGTAACACGCAGGTTGCTTTCACGGAGGCCTTTTGGGCCAAGTACTTCCCTCTTTCCGCTCGGGAGAGGTTAAGGGAATAGTTTGTTGAGTTGTGCCAGCATGTTACTCCTTTGGCACAGTTTGAGATGCGGTTCATTAGTTTGTCTAGGTTTGCTCCAGAGTTGGTGGCAACAGAGGAGCGTTGTTGTTATGAGTTTGAGAGGCGGTTGCGTGATGATATCAGGGCGAAGGTAGCTGGATCTATGTGGAAGAATTACTATGCTCTAGTTAAGGCGGCGGCCCATATGGAGGCCGTGGTTATGAGTGTTGGTCGGGTTAGGGAGGAGGCCACTTTGGTGACTCCTACAGTTCATAAGCATTCTAGGCTCAGTACGAGGTGGAGGCGAGCATATGCTCAATCACAGGCTCAATCCTTGTCTTCGTCAGGGGTTTCAGACTCGTCAGTTGCGAGGCCTAGTGAGATTCAAGCTTCAAGTCAATTGCAAAGTAGGGAGTCTCCTATTTGTTTTCATTGTGGTCATCTGGGCCATGTTAGACATTTTTTCCCTTTGCATGTGAATGCTTTGGGTGCTTCAAAACCTAGTCAGACGCAGTCTTTTCAGTCCAGTCGAGAGCGGTACCGATACTGGACCCGTGTAGGCCAGGCTTCAAGAGCTCCGCGATGGTCTACTTTTCAGCTAACACAGTAGTATTACCCTATATAGGGACTTTTGTATTAGAGGCCGGTGATTTAATATGTGAATCTTTTGTTGTTAACCGGTGTACTGGTGGGTGTTGATACGCTGCGAATATGTGTTGTATATGTACATGTATTGTTGTTTGTTTACTCTCATGTGTTGGGGGCACGCAGTGAATCTTGAGCGCTCTTTTGTATGTGTAATGAGAAATGGTTCATGGATTGATAATCTTAATAGTGTTGTGTACATGTTATTGTCTGATGGGATGGTTATGTAATGGCCTGTGAGCCTTGTTTTATTTGGGAGTTAACTGTTAAGAATGGGTAACCCGTGGATTGTTGTAATTAGTGGTGTTGTGCGGTGAGAATGAAATATAAGGCTTGAACGTGTTGAGTATAGAGGAATGTGAGATTTGGATTCCTGGGTAGTGCGGATGGTACTTGTGAGTGTGGTTTAGTGTTTTAGTTTGTTGGTCAATGAGTTTGTTGTGATCCTATAGATCTTGTTAAGGGTAATGTTTGTGTTGTGGTTGTTATGAGTTGGTATGGGTTTGCGGTGTTATTAGATATTGCATGGAGCTTATGAACGTGAGGAAAATTTGGTGGTTAGATACTAAAGGTATTCTTTGGAAGGAAGTAAGGTTGTGTGCTCGGGTAACGAGTGTGGCATTGGTGAAAATTCTTTGGTGTCCAAAATTGGGTGTTTGTCATTGACCATATCGGTCTTATGTTTGAGAGGTGAAGGAGTATTTGCCATGTAGGCATATGATTGGTGGTTTCCTTAGAAACGATGGTGGTTTGGCCAAATCTTGAGGAATCTAGTGAGATTCAAGGAATATGAGAACTTGTGTGTGGAACTCCATCTTGGAGCAAGTGGTGTTGGGTACCACGTCAGCGTTTGGTACTAAGTGCAAAGTTTTATCGAGTTGGTTAGTCAGTTGGTTGATATCGGGGTTTGGTTAACACGTGGTCACCTTGGGAATAGTTTGGGCTGGTGTGCGAGGTTGTAAGGTTGTGGGTGCATTGGAGTGGTTTGGCGAGCAGTATGTCTCGTGTAAGTGGTTGTGAAGCTTGTATAAAGATTGTCTTGAAATTGTGGGAAACCCCCTGGTTGGGGTAACGTATTGTGAACTCTTCATTTTGCGTGTGTTGTATGCCTCATGTAACTGATAATTTATGATGATAATATGACAGAATGGAATTGCAAGATTGTGGATTCCTTTGTTTTGTGTTTGTGCCTTATTGTGTTGATAGCACGGTTGTAATTTCTATTAATTGTTATTATAGAAATGTTATGTTTATGTTGGTTGAGGAATCACTATAAGGGTGATAGAAGTTGTTGGGTGACGGTGGAGGTTCACCAATTATCTTATGTTGAGAAACAAACTCGGAACATGAATTTTTCCTTGTGTTGTAGCATTGGATGGCATTGTTGAACTATAATGTTCTGGATTTAATCTAAGTGTTAATAAAGGATTTCGATACGTAGTTTATTTGATTTAATAAACGCTGAATTTAACAAAGAATGAAAATGTGAATGATTCAGTATTCTGAGTAACACTTTATTTTATTCTTGGAAGATGGTTGCAAAAATTTTAAGAATTTATTTGAAATTGAGAACGTATTTTGGTTGTGGAAACCTTCAAAGAAAAAGAGAAAACGTGGATTTTTTTTTTTACATGCTTGTGTCATAAATAATGTCACCTTTTTGTGGTTGGTTCACCTCGTGTTGCATTGTGTTCTTAATTTCGGGGATGAAATTTCCTAAGGTGGGGAGGTTGTAGCCCTTGTACCCTTTTAAAACATTTGAGAAGTGTATTTGAATCCTTTATTTTATTTTGGGGATCTTTGGTGTTGTTGTATCTTGGTTTTGGATTAGTGAAAATCGATTTCAACTTGTTAGGATTGTTCGTTCACGCTTGTTTACGTTAAAAATTTGTTTGGAAACTTAGAAATCTTGTTCGGGGGTCGACACCAATCTTAGTGGTGTCGACACTTGCCTTTTGTTGTTGGCCTTAAGGGTCGGCACCAGTCTGGGAAGGGTCGACCCTTGTATATTACAGAATCTATGTGTTAGTTGCTGGAAATTAGTGTCGACCTTTCCTGTCTAAGGGTCAACCCCTTGCTTGCTGCCAAATTGTCTTTTCTACCTGATGGGTCGACCCCTCTGCCCGAAGGGTTGACCCTTGCGTGTTTTTTTCAAAATTTTAGGGATCGAATGGGCCTTACTTTTTAGGGGTTTTTGACTTATCCTTTTTATTTGACTTTAGGGCAATTCTCTACTACTATAAATAGACCCAAACCACTTTCCTCTCATTATTTTTTTGTCCTCTTTTCATCTTAAACCGTTTTCTCTCTTCTCTCTCTAAAACTTGACTTTTTGCACCTAGATCTCTGGATCTACTCACCTAGAGTGATCTTTTCACCATGGTCCTTTGAGAAAGGTTATAGATCTTGTCAAGGGCTTTCTATTGATCCAAGTAGTTCGTGGTTTTGTAACCAGTGATTTTTGGGTTGTTTTCTCTTTGCTTCAAGAGGTAGGGATTTCTTTGCTCCTTTCCAATACTTTATCTATAGATAAATATGTAGTAGATTTTATTGCATAAAAACCATATTCATTATGGATTTTGTTGAAAGCCATGAAAGCGGATCTAGGGTTTGATATTTGTGATTGGAGTTGTTAAGTTGTTTGTTGTTGGGTTATTTGGGAAATGATTTATTATGTTTGTGAAGAGAGAGAGGAAAGCCCTAATTTAATATTATTGATATAATGGATTTAAAAGGGAGGAAGTTGAATAATCTTTATATTTTGCTATTATGGGCTATATAATTGTGTTTATATCAAAGGAAAATAAAAAGACAAGTAACCACGGTGTTGGTATTGTTTTAGACTAATTACGTGAAGTTGAGTTGAGTTATGGTTTTGATACTAATGGAATTGGTTTTGTAAAATAAAGAGGATGGATTTGGTTTTGGTTTTGTAAAATGACGAGAATGAATTCTTAGAAAATGGTTGGAGTTGTGTGGATTGGAAAATAAAGAAAAGTGGTCTTTTTGAAAGAAAATGAAGGCATCACCCTTTGTAAATTGATAATGAACTTGAGGTCGGATTTTGGAACTTTTACATATTATCACTTTTATTGGACTGAAAGTCTTGCGAGAATTGGATTATTGTCCTACGAGTATTTAATACCTTTACTTAGAGGTTTTGTCTGTGGTCATCGGTGGAGTTGAATAGTATCGTGTATGTATTACACTTGTGTTATTATGCATTCAAGTATATTGAGATGGTTGGGAATGTGTTGCGCTTCGAATGAGAGGTACCATTGCCTTCCAGCTAGCGCCTAGAGAATTGGTCGCCCTTAGCATGAGATGTACCAGTACCTTCCAATTAGTGCTTGGAGAACTTGGTAGAGGTACCATTACCTTTCAGGCAGTGTCTGGTAAATTGGCATTATACCGACCCTGGTTTTGACCCATCCCTTGTGGTGTTCCGAACTCGGGTTTGTATGGGTTGAATGGTGGTTCATGTCTTGTCTCCCTTGTCTTCCTCTCATTGTTGTTTATTGGGTTATAGTGTGTGTTTGGAAAAAGGTTGGGTGCTTGTTTTTCCAAGCTCTTGGTTGCCCAAAAATTTGGCTCTTCGCTCGAACGGGCATTCTTGCGCTCGTGCGTTCGAGCGGGCTTCTGAAAATTTGCTCTACGCTCGAGCGGGAATTCAGGTGCTCGAGCGGGGTCTCTGTTTGCAAAATGTATTGGAGGAGCATATTTTACGCTCGAGCACAGGGTTTCACGCTCGAGCGGGAGTCTGTGTATGACGCTCGAGCGGGGATTTCCACGCTCGAGCGGACCGTGCTTTATCAGTTCGAAAAGGTGACATCTCAGATCACTTTTTGCAATCCTCTCTCTCTCTAAAATTCTCCAAGATCCAGATCTAGAGCTTCTCTCTCTACAAATCATTTTTTCTCTTTGATTTCTTCAAATCTATTGGGATTTTGGCTATAGCTCCTTCATCAAAGTTGTATAACTTTTCGAGGGCTTCGTTGTGTGCGGTGGAGATCGAGTTTCGGCACTATAAATTTTGGGGTTTCATCTCTATTCTTCTTCAATACTTGAGGTAGGGATTTTCTTTGAGTTATATATATATATATTTTTGCAAGATCTAGATTATTTTCGAAATAATCATTTGATTTGTTTTGGAAAATGGTTTGTTGATTCAAGAAAAAGAGTGATTTTGAAGGTGGGTTTATTATTTGATCCTTTAAGATAGAAATTGGGGGTTTTGAACTATGTTGCTTAAAGAAAGATGTTTTTGGTGAGATTTTTTCAAATGTTTTGGAGATGAATTGTTTTGGTAAGAAAAACATAGAAACTAGGAGTTTTAAAAAAAAAAAAAAAGATGTTGAGAAATCATGGATGATGTTGCTATATTTATTTTGTATGCCAAAATAAATGGATGTTGGAAATTTTCTTATTTCTATTTATATAAATGATATTTTCATGGAATATGGGAAATTGTTGAGATGGCTTCAAATGTAGGAGTTATGTTATCCCTTAGATGAATTGAAATAAATGTATTTATTCATCTTGTGAAATTGTATTAAAAGGAGAAATGGAGGTTTTGATCACAATGGAAATATTGTGTGGAAGAATTGAAAATGGATAAAATGTTGCATTGCGTTAATTGATACATTGTCATATCAATTCATTGATAATGAAGAGCTTTGAGATTTGATTGAAAACTTTACATTGAGAAAAGAATGCTAAGAAACAAGTTTTCATTAAATGGTTTTGGGGTAAATACGATGGTAAGTCTTGAAAGGTGGTGTAGATTATAGGTGTCGAGCCTTCCAGTTAATACTGGTAAAAATGACAGATTTGAGGTGTCGAGCCTTCCGGTTAATACCGGTAAAAATGATAAATTGGTAGTACTTGTATAGTCTACTTGTAGACACCGACCTAGGGATTAACAGAGTTGTATTTACCGCCTCTTGAATTAAATTGATAAATTTTGAACAGTTGAAGTTGCATAACATCATGATGGTTTTCAAAAGATGAAGATGTGTTTTATTTTCAAAAAGGCATGGCATGGCATGGCATGTGCATTCATCTCTTGAGACTTGTATAAAATGTATATACTTTGTGAAGGATTTCTTACTGGGCTTTATGCTCACCCTACGGGATTTTTGTGCAGGAAAAGACGCGGTAAATCCGCCTAACTGAGGGCGTGGAAATGTGTGTGCTTAGAGCATAAGGTTCTCATTTGTTGTGATTCTATTTGTAAGCCAAGGGCTTTGTATGTGTGGGTTTGAATAACCGTTTTTGTGTAACCGGGCTTAAGCCTTGGAAACTTGTAGCCCTTGGGGGTATTTATTTGTTTCTTTACTTGATGTCGGATTAAAGTATTATCGCATGAGAAAACTATTTACATTATGGAATGCAAATGCAGGATTGTATAATTGGTTTTTCCTTTACAGGGGCCATGATTATTGCATTATCATTTGGGCTAGAAATTTGGGGCGTTACAGCTTGGTATCAGAGCTACCGGGTTCGAATACTTATAGCTCGTGGGAAGTGGCTGTTTAACCACAATGGGTTCATTTAGCATGTTTAGGAAATGTTATACTTTTGTGACTATGTGATAACATGCTTATGTGGTTATATGGGTATAGGATTGGACTTTTGGGATGTTGTTTGCGCCTGTTAAATTCCTTGAGGCCTTTTTAGAAGGGTACCTGATCAATACTCGTTCTACTAAGAATTCTTGGTTTTCCATGGAATGAATTTCATCCTAAAAGAATAATCCGTATGCGTTGACATGACTAAGTGCTTATGTGGAATGAAATTGAAATGTCTCTATAGTAGTGAAATATATAGAATTGTGGTGATTAGATGTGTGAGGTAAATTGCGGGCACGTATGGGTTAGTGTGCTAAATCATTTCTATTGTCCTTTATAGGATGTCAGGAAGAGGTCAAACTCGTGGTGGTAGAGGCGGGAGATTTGGTAGGGCTCGCCGGGGTGTGCATAAGGTACCGGTCCATGACATCCCGGTGCAAGAGGAAGAGTCATGCCAAGCTAATATGGCTGAACAAGCGGACCAAGTGGGTCAAACTGCAATGGGGGCCCTAGCCAGAGAAATAGCAGGGGCTATGAACTTGTTGAGGGCGGAGAACCAAGCCCGAGAGAACACCTTAGAGACAAGAACGAGTTTCCTTACTAGGGAGTTTTTGCAGGGGCCAAACCGGATGAATTCCATGGTGGCCCCGAGCCTAAGAAAGCGGATGAGTGGCTCGAACAAACTGTGAAGACATTTGAGATGCTTCACATTGATGATAGCGAGTTGAGAGTGACTCAAGCGAGTAACTACCTTAAAGGGGATGTGGGTCAATGGTGGAAGTATGCCAAGAGTAGAGTGGAGCCATCATGGGAAGCCTTTGTGGTTGCTTTCCGAGATAAGTATTTACCTCCCGCTGCTAGGGAGAGATTGAGGCAAGAGTTCAAAGATCTCAAACAACTCGAGAAGACCGTGGCCGAGTTCGAGGCAGTCTTCTCTAGTTTATCTAGGTTTGCACCAGAGTTAGTGGTAACGGAAGAGCGCCGTTGCATTGAATTCAAGAAAAAGTTAAAAACCAAAATTTTCTTTAAGATTGTTGAGAACATGATTCGGAACTATGACCGTCTTGTAGAGTTAGCGGTATACGTAGAGATTTCCGTGCAAGCCGAGGAGGAGAGGCTTCGGAGTTCGAGGTCTAGGGGCCAAGAGTCTCAAGGAGAGTATAAGCAGAATAAGAAGAGTAGGGGCACCTTTTCATTCCAGTTCCAACCACAGCAGTCTCGATCTAATTTTCCTTTGCTTAGTATAGGCTCGGGAAAGAGTACACAGAGTGGCTTTTCTTGTTTCAAATGTGGCCAGCTGGGTCACAAAGCCTTTGCTTGCCCACAAAAGGGAGAAGGGCGGTTGATGTTGTCACCACCACCACCTAACTGATCACAGAATCAGTCTCAGTCCCAGAATAGGGGACAAGGGTTTAATTGTTACCAGTGTGGTCAACCAAGGCACATGAAGAGGACTTGTCCACAGTTGGAAGGCGCATCTAGTGCATCAGAGTCGAGGCAGACTCAGAGCCACCAATAGGCTCATTCAACTCAGGCTTCACGAGCTAGTCAGGGAGCCGCTTCGGCTCAGTCAGTACATCAGGCCTATGCTCCTAGAGGGGAGCAAGTTAATCAGGGGCCACAGGGACACGTGTATGCTGGTACCGTGCTAGAGCAATTGCCAAGACCCTCAGTTGTGAGAGGTATTTTTGTTATGTGTAATTCTTTGGCTAATGTGTTGATAGACACGGGTGTGTCTCATTCATTTATATCTACTGCATATGCTTCTGCATTGGGGTTAGAAGTAGCACAGTTAGTGTCTCCACTCAGAGTAGATTCACCTGTTGGGGGTACGGTTGACTTAGACCAAGGTTGTCATGATTGTGAAATAGAAATTGCCGGGCGTTGACTTCCGTTTGCTTTTGTGTTGCTAGATATGTCGAGTTTTGATGTCATACCGGGTATGGATTGGTTATCGTCATACCGGGCTGTTATAGATTGCTACCGTCAGAAAGTTACTGTTTGTACCTTGAACGGTGATTGCTTTTATTTCTTGGGGGACTGGATGGATAGAGTCTTATCACCAGTGTATGACCCGCGTGGGCAGAGTGAACTTAGTTATCTTCTTGCTAGCTTTCTGAGTAGTGAGTGTGATGAGAGTCGGGTTGAGTTGCCAAGAGTAGTTTGTGAATACCCAGATGTCTTTCCCGAAGATCTTACTAGTTTACCACCTCACCGGGAGATCGAGTTCTCCATTGAATTAGTGCCTGGCACGGTATCGATTTCCATGTCACCATATAGATTTGCACCCGCCGAATTGAGTGAGTTGAAGATTCAACTCCAGGAATTACTGGATAAGGGTTTTATTCGCCCTAGTACTTCACCTTGGGGAGCACCGACTCTCTTTGCTAAAAAGAAAGATGGAGCCTTACGACTTTGTATTGATTATCGAAAGTTGAACCGAGTTACTGTTAAGAATAAGTACCCAATGCCTCGTATAGATGATCTGTTTGATCAGTTGAAAGGGTCTTGTTGTTTCTCTAAGATAGACCTGAGATCGGGTTATCATCAGTTGAGAGTAAGCGAGGAGGATATCCCAAAAACGGCATTCCGTACACGGTATGGCCATTGCGAGTTTCTTGTAATGCCTTTTGGGCTAACCAATGCACCTGCGGTGTTTATGGATCTAATGAATCAGATTTTTCGTGAGTTCTTAGATCGATTTGTGGTTGTCTTTGTGGACGACATTTTGATTTATTCACCTTCCGAGGAGGAACACGAGGAACATTTGCGAGTAGTACTTGAGTTACTTAAAGCCCACAAGCTGTATGCTAAGTTTGGGAAATGTGAATTCTAGCTGAGAGAGGTTAAGTTCTTAGGCCATGTGGTATCTGACGAAGGGGTGACTGTAGATTCATCCAAGATAGAGGCAGTGCAAGATTGGGCACAACCTAAGAATGCTTTCGAGATTCGTAGTTTCTTAGGGTTGGCCGGGTATTACCGTAGGTTTGTGAAGGATTTTTCTAGGTTAGCTTCACCTTTGACTAAGCTGACGAGAAAAGAAATCAAATTCGTGTGGAGTGAGACTTGTGAGAAGTCGTTCCAAGAGCTTAAGATTAAACTCACCATTGCTCCAGTATTGATTATTCCAGAGAGGGCTTTGGGTTATTCAGTTTATTGTGATGTTTCATGGGAAGGTCTAGGTTGTGTATTGATGCAGGGAGGGAAGGTAGTGGCTTATGGCTCGTGGCAGTTGAAAATACATGAGAGGAATTATCCTAGTCACGATTTAGAGTTAGCGGCAGTGATATTTGCCTTGAAAATTTGGAGGCACTATTTGTATGGAGAAAAATTTCAAGTGTTCTCTGATCACAAGAGTCTGAAATATTTGTTTACACAAAAGGACTTGAATTTGAGACAGAGGAGGTGGATGGAATTCATAGAGGATTTTGACTTTGAGTTGCATTATCATCCCGGGAAGGCCAATGTTGTGGCCGACGCTTTGAGTAGAAAGCCAGTTAGTAATGTAGCTTCTATCGCCATCCGAGAATGGGAAATGTTGGGTACTCTTAATGAGTTCGACTTGCAACTGGGCCAGTGTGTTGAATTCGCAGCTTTGTTTTCAGTAGTTGCACAACCTAGACTTGTGAACTGAGTGTTGGAAGCGCAGAGGGGAGACCTTGAGGTGGAATCCTTTCAAGAGAAGATTTCCAATGGGAAAGTAGTAAGAGGTTTGACTGTGTATCCTGACCAAAGTGTGAGATACCGTGACCGTTTGTTTGTACCAGAGTCTTGCCGAGAAGAAGTACTCCAAGAGTTTCATTATTCACGCCTTGCAGTGTATCTGGGAGGCACAAAGATGTACCATGATCTTAGTCGCCAGTTTTGGTGGAGAGGTATGAAAAAGGATGTGGCTGTGTTTGTATCAAAGTGCCTTACTTGTCAACAAGTGAAGGCCGAGCATCAGAGGCCAGCGGGTTTGTTACAACCCTTGCCTATAGCTGAGTGGAAGTGGGAACATGTTACGATGGACTTCATTGTAGGCCTTCCAAGGACTCAACGGGGTAGTGATGCCATTTGGGTGGTCGTCGACCAATTGACTAAGTCGGCGCATTTTATTTCGATGCGCGTGAGTGACTCAGTAGATTATCTTGCCGATTTGTACATTAGGGACATAGTGAGGTTGCACGGGGTCCCTGTGACGATTGTTTCAGATAGAGATCCGTATTTCACTGCTCGATCATGGCAGAGCTTGCAGAGTGCCTTGGGCACTAGATTGACTTTTAGTACTGCGTATCATTCTCAAACTGATGGGCAGTCCGAGCGTACTATTCAGATCCTTGAGGATATGCTTCGAGGCTGTATCCTTGACTTTAAGCTCGTGGGAAAGGCATTTGCCCTTGGTAGAGTTTTCCTATAACAATAGTTTCCAATCGAGTATTGGTATGGCACCATTTGAGGCCTTGTATGGTCGACCATGTAGATCCCCAGTATGTTGGGCCGAGGTGGGTGATGCACCTTTGTTAGGTCCAGAGTTGGTTCGGGAAACGAAGGAGAAAGTTGTACTTATCCGTAAGAGGCTAGCTACAGCTCAGAGTCGCCAGAAAAGTTATGCCGACCGTAGGAGGAGACCTTTGTCTTTTGAGGTGGGAGATCATGTCTTTTTGAAGATGTCACCTAGACGGGGTTTGATGAGGTTTGGAAAGAGCGGGAAGTTGTCCCCTCGATTTATAGGCCCTTTTGAGATCCTCGAACAGATTGGGGAAGTTGTTTATCGTTTGGCGTTACCGCTACAAATTTCCCGAGTTCATGACGTGTTTCATATTAGTATGCTTCGGAAATATGACCCAGATCCATCACATGTATTGGATTGGACCAACTTAGAGGTAGATGAGCATACCTCGTATGAGGAGAGACCGGTGAGAGTCTTGGATAGACGGGATCAAGTTTTACGAGGCAAGACAATAAAGGGAATTAGAAGTCCGAGAGAAATATCCGGATTTGTTTGTTGATACATGAATATGTATTGAGAATTTGTTGTATTAATGAAAAATATTATATTTTGATTCATTCTTCATGTTTTTGTTGCTTCTGAATACATTGTATACATGGAATTGAAATTAGTTGTGCAAAGGTAGGATTATGAAATAACTTATGAATTAGTTTCTTAGATAGTTTTTGTTGCATGGATTCATGATTAGTTAACCTGTTAATGAAATATTCATTTTGTTTCTAAATCTAAATTTACTCAGTATCCCATTGTTGTCATTGCTGCCTTTTTGTTAGTTACATTATATCTAAACCATTTTACTTAGTCCTTGACAAGCAATCCTTCTTTTTCCTTAATTGTGCTACTTTCTATTCTGCTTGAGAATTCACGACATTTGTTAACATTTTACTTGAAACATGAAGTTATCAGCTACTTGATTGAAGGATCACCTTTTGTAGGGCCTAGTTCTTTGTCACTTAATTGAAAAGAATCATTGTGCTGGTTTACTACATTAGTATTAAATTTGTTGAGAATTCTCAAATATTGAAATATGTAGATAATGAAGTGGTGCAATGCTATGAAACTTACTAGTGATTGGTTGTTTGGTCCCAAATGCCATTTTTCACTATTTATATTTGACCAACTTTCTCCTTTTCGAAATTGTTAGGAAGTACAGATAAGGCTTTATTACTTTGAGATGTGTCTTTTTCCACTCTCTTAGCTTGAATGGTGTCTTTTTCCACTCCCCGAGAGGAAGTTACAGGGTTAAAGTTAGTAATTCATATTCTCATCTATTTAACATATTTTGCTTCATTTTGCTTAGTTTATTTTTTTCCTTTAATTTAGGTCACCTTTGTTCTATTATTTTGTGCTTTGAGATGCTACAATTTCATAGCCTATCACTGTAAACGAACTTTGTTGTAACATAAAAAATTGTTGCATAATGGATTGCATGATTTACATTTCATGGCATTGTTTTTCAAATATCATAGCATTGTTTCACATTTTATTTCATTTAATTATATGCCATATCTATAGTTGCAAATATGCCATAATCATACGAGCGGCTCGAGATCGTTTGCATCGCGAGCATCTATCCTTGTAAGTGTAGATTTACAAATTTGAACATACTAAATTATAAATACAGAATTATTGTTTGACTAGAAAATCTAATGAAATGAAAGGTACAAGGAAGCAAAACAACTATTACGAAACTATTCGAGGACACCCACAAACGTCACCGACATGGGGGAGTGTGGATAAACAGCACGACTGAGGAACATCATGCAACCATAACTATTTCAATTTCAATAATATATGCCTGCATTTTCATATTATGTTTTAAGCTTACTTATATTTCATTCATAGGCTACTATGGTTTCAAAGATTGCTAAGCAGTCTCAACCTAGTGTCACACATCCATTATCTGAGGAGTAGATTTCCAGGGAAGTACTTGGGAAGAGGTTGGTCTACTTGAAGGGATATGGGATCCGCAAGGACACTACTTCATCTTCCACACATTTTGAGGCTCCTAACTCCGAGGTGATTGTTCTTCGATAGTAGTTAGTTGACCAGGGAAAGCAGTTACTTGACCAAGCTCAAAACATGAGTACAATGCAAGCTTTTATTCAAATGTTGGTTGCAAAAAAATGGGATAGATCTATCAAGCATTCTGGGGTTAGTTCCAAGCAACATTGTCAGGGAGGATGCATCGAGCGTAAGGGAGGATGAAACTTCTCTTGATTGAAATAGAGGTAAATTTGACACCTCATTAAACTGATTTATTTTATTTAACTTAAATAACATGTGTCAACAATCTAAAATTATATAAACTTAGTTCATGTGATTTTGGTTACGACCTAAATTGATGGAAATTGTGAACCATTGTGCAACTGGCATTTAGGAAGATTTTTTGGTACAAACTCATTTGATTTTGATTATGACCTAAACTGAAGAAAGTTATAAACCATTGCAATATTGAATGCTTAGGTGCATATGAAAGTTCAATATTTTATTTTATTTTATTTTTTTCCAGGATAAATTTTTATATTCATTGATAAGTAAATCTGTATATTTTTTCATTTTAATTTATAACTTACTTACCCAAAATAAAAAATGCTATTCTTGTTGCTTTATGATTGGTTTTACCTGTATCTTCTTGGTAATACTTATCTGCTGCTTCATAATGGACAGGGTTACTTGATGCTCTTTGGTCATTTTGATGTTCAATGGTTTGGCTTTGAAGTTTGGTTGTGGCTGGAACTTTTTTCACCATACCGTGTCAATGAAGTGGATCATCCTACAATTTTCAATACTTTTTGTATAAATTCCTCTTTGATGTAGCTACTTCTATATCCATTAGTTTATTACCTACTCCTACGGGTTGTGTAGGAGATTATACTATAATTTTTGGTTGGGTCCTTGGGGTAAGTAATGGTAATATGGATATAATACTTTTTGTTACTGTAAAATTGTGTTGTTGCTACCAAAGAAGTTGGATTTACAACTAGTATTCTACCCAGGTGCTGGTGCTATAACAGGAGCATTTTGTAGAAAATTATTGTCATATGTGTAGTATATATATGCCAGCAATTTTTGCATTTTTAGTGACACAATCAATTGTCGGTAAAATAAATCTTATAAATAATATAAATAATTTTCAATTATTTTTGCTGATGCAAATTTGTTATTGCCGAAAAGTAAAGCTTTCTCAACAAACAACTTGTTGGTAAATGTGTAACACCCCCAAAATAATTACAATAATCCAACTCCAAACACCAGTACAAAGTGATATAGATACAATAAGAAGCTTTCATTATTCAGAGTTAATGTATAAAAGGTGACACATGCGATATACATTCATAAATCGCTCATCCTGAATCTACAGCATGTATTACAAGACGAAATAAAGCATGAAAGCTAAATAGATATTCATAGGCCCTAATGGCTTACATCTTTCCAAGATCATACTTGGTTACAACAAAATGAGTCATAAGCTCAATACAAATAAAGCCCTAGGTTTGTAAAGGAGTAAATACAAAATAAACAGAAAATTGAGCCTTCAACTTCACAATCCTCCCAAACTAAGTCCTTGGCAGCGGCATATCACCAGCACCTGAAAATGGTTTTTCCCAAGTAGGGTGAGCCAAAGTCCATTAGAAACAATCTAACACAATATATGAATCTTAACAAAGATATAAGTATAATATGCATATACAATGCCAAGTTTTATATCTCAATCTATTTTATCTCAATTCATTTTAAGTCAATTCATTTCACCTCAACTCATGAGTCAAATTCATTGTTATCTAAACAACCCAACTAAGGCTACAACTCAGTGATTCTCTAATCAATACAACCATTACACAAACACTTCAATTTTCCATTTTACGAAAATTTCATCCGCGGGAATCGGCACCCATGTATACGTGTGGTTTTCGGGACTTTCACCCTCGATACACAGGCCAACTTCATTCAATGGAGTCCATCATCTTTCTTCTCCCAAACATAGAGTACATCTCATTTCTCCTCCCAAATATATATCATACATGTACAATGTATTAAAACACGGTCATATTCAATGACAACAGTTAAGAGATTAGTTTCGATTCACCTAATCTTCATGCAATTTCTACAACAATCATAGCTATCCTCCACCGATAGCCCAAAACAGATATTTCTAAATAGATATACAATCTCTAAGACAAATAAATTATCCAAATTTCCATAGGTGAGAGATAATACACATCCAACTCCACCATCTATATAAACATTCATCTAATTTCATATTTCCAATACCAATTTCATTATTTATACAAAATAATTATTTTAAACATTTTAGGACAAAACTCAATTCTCTCCCAAATCCAACCCATGTGTTAAAATCAACAAATTTAACACAACACAACCTCATATCCATATCCCTAACAATTTTCAATACCTTCATTTGAAAACCCCTCATTTGATTTTAAACCAAAACCCTAGGTTTGTCTAAAATCCTCCAAATCCCAACATTATTTACTCAACAACATATAACTAAGTTAAAAATCATAGGAGAGTGTAGCAAGTCCCTACCTCAAAGCTAGAAGTCGAGCAAAGCAAGGAGGAAACTTCAAAGATGCTCAAACACAACTTTATTCAGATAGAAATGTAGCCCTTGAGACGCTCTACCTTTTTATCGAAGAGAATAGGGTAGAGAAACCACTAGATCCAGGTGAAAATGTAGAGATAATGTAGGTTTTAGAGAGAGAGGGTTCCGATCTAGGGTTTTGAGAGAAAAATATATGAAAAAGTGATGTAAAAATGTACTACTGCAAACTAATATACGCACAGTCCGCTCGAGTGTGAAAAGTGACGCTCGAGCATCAAACATAATAAGTTGTTCCGCTCGAGCGTAAGAAGTGACACTCGAGCGCAAAATACACACTCCTAGTAGTTTTGCAGACAACAGACCAACACTCGAACGCAATAAGGGCCGCTCAAGCTGAGCCCGGTCGAGTGCAGAAAGAACCGCTAGAGCATAGAATACACTCTCCCAGTAGTTTTGCAGACCTGTAAAAGTATTGAGAGTTTACAAAGCCCGCTCAAGCACAAGAAGTGCCACTCAAGTGGAGAAGCAAAAATTTGGGCAACAAAAGTTTGGAAACTAAGCAACCAACCTATCCCAAACACAACCACAACAACCCAATAGCCAAATTCAAAGAAGTACAAGGGAAGCAAGATAAGATCAACAATACGACACCATGAAACTCAAGTCTAGAATACAATAAGGGTATAAAATGTGTTGTCAAAAGTTTACTTTTGCCAACTCATATTGTGTTGCTAAAAGTATATTTTTTTGTCGACGCAAATTTGTGTCGGGAAAAGTGCCACACAATCAACATATTTGAACTACTTTTACCGACGCAAGGTAAATTGCTGACGATGAATGAAGGCTTTTGCCAACGACTATGTTTGTCGCTAAAGGCATTACTTTTACCAACGCAATGATAATTTCATCGGCAAAAAGTTTTGCCGACTCACTTTTACATACGGGTTGCTGACGTAGCTCCGTGTGTCAACAAAACTTTTTGATGATGAGTTTTCTCTTTTAGCAGCATATTTTGTTGTGTTGCGAAAAATGCAATTTCTTGTATGTGTTAAATATCATATTTAGCATTTGTTCTTCCACAATAACAACAATAAGCTCAAGCTTTTCAAATTCCGCAATCCCTCATTTTCTCATTAAATCACTTTGATTTGATACAATTATAGAATTTCCTCCATCATTTACTCTCATAGTAAATTATCAAGTATCAATTTGCCAATCTCACAATTTTTTCCCAAAATCCCCAAATTCTAACGTTTCCATCAAAACAAGATTTTTGTTCCATTTTTGAAAAGATTTCTCCAAAACAACACCCACACCTTAGAACACACCTCATATTCTCAAGAGTTTTGGGGGAAAAAATAGATGAAATCAACTCCTAACATCATCTAGGATTCAACAACCCAAAATTATAACTCAAAAACATGATGAAGTACTTAAAACATGAATAAACTTATAACAACGTATATATAACTCAAAAATTATCCCTACCTCAAGCTTTGGAGAGGAAGAGGATGAAACCCCAGAAATTTAAGTCGACAAAAACACGATCCAATCCGTTATAAACGTAGCCCTCGTCACCCTCTTCAATTTGGTGTAAGAAGCCCCCTCAAACTCTTGAAGATTTGAGCCAAATCTTAGAGAGCAGTTGGATTTTTCATGTGTTTTTAGAGAGAATGGAGAGAATATATGGATATATATATATAGAGAGAGAGAGAGAGAGAAATAAAATCTAAGCAAAAAACACTTTTGGCATCAGTTTTGAGCAAAAGAGCACAAAAATCAAGATAGACGCGCTGAAATCCGCCTGAGCGGTTTCAATTCTGTACGAACGGAATTTCCAAT
This sequence comes from Camellia japonica, assembly GCA_030407325.1. Lineage (NCBI taxonomy): Eukaryota > Viridiplantae > Streptophyta > Magnoliopsida > Ericales > Theaceae > Camellia > Camellia japonica. Next base: position 132,826,729 of record JAPPVO010000016.1, on the reverse strand, counting down.
CTGCACGAGTGGAAATTTCAGCCTTATGGACGAATTGCTCCAAAGAGCTGCCCAGAAAACCCATCAAAATCCGCTCGAACAGGACCCAAAATTCATATGAGCGGTTTTATCCAAAAACTCAGAATGTGATTTTACAAACCAAGTCAAGTTCCAATGCCCAAAACTCAAAGTTTTCAACCCGAAAAAGTTAAGGGAGGTTAAGTAGGAGTAGAAAAGGAATCTCAATGACCTGATACGGTAAACAAAACACCGAAAGAGATGCATACTACCCTACTACATGATACAAATCAAGCCCAAGATCTGAGACATTACAGAGAGACAATCCTAGAAAAAAAAATAAAGGCAGTACGTAGCATGTGTGGATAGATGGATATTGTGAGAGTGATGAGTAGAGGTGATAGGGTTTTTAGGTTATTTTATAAGAGGAAGATGATTAGGGTGAAAGAAAGAAATATTAAGAGCAAAGATTTAAGAAAAAGAGAAATATTAAGGGAGAGATTTTAGGAACTTGTAATTCAAAATTTTAGGTGGTTGTGTTTTTTTCTTTTAATGTATAATGCTTTTTTTTTTTAATGGATAATTATTTTGTCATGTGATGAGATTTATGAAAAAGATAAATATTAGGAAGAGATTTTAATAACTTGTAATTCAAAATTTTAGTTGGTTGTATTTTTTTATTATTATTATTATTATTTTTAATCTATAGTTACTTTGTTAGCCAATAGTATTATTTTTAAATATTTTTAAAATTACAAAAATTAACAATTGTGGTTATGTTTTTATTTTATTTTATTTTTAAATCTATAACTTTTTTTATTATATAATTATCTTGTTATCAGATGAGATTTTTGTTTCTTTTTTTTTAATATATAATTATTTTGTTATGAGATGAGATTTAGGAAAGAGAAAAATATTAGAAGCGAGATTTTAGGAATTTATAATTCAAAATTTTAGGTGGTTGTGTGTGTGTGTGTGTGTGTGTGTGTGTGTGTGTGTGTGTGTGTTTTTTAATCTATAATTACTTTGTTAGCCAATAGTATTATATTTAAATATTTTTCAAATTGCAAAAATTAGCAATTGTGGAATGAGATTTTGGAGCTCTCATAGGCCTTCTTATTAGAAATCCATTTTCCTTAATATATATAGAATGTATTTTATTTATTATTTGTGGTGAAATGGATTTGGAAATACCCTCTGATCCAAACAGACCTTCTTGATCCTCCTCTCTTCTACTTCAACGAGCAAGATCGTCTTTTTCTTGATCTTTCTTTTCTCACAAGTTATCTCCCCTTTTTCTTTTCCTTTCTTTGATCGAGGCCCCCTCCTTTTATATTGTTCCCTTGGGCCCATTTCTTTTTTTTTTACACACCCTAACTTCGTGATTGGGCCCCCTCGACCCACGAGATATTTGACTAAGTTGGCCCTTCAACTTCGTTCTATGACTTGTATTCGGCTCTTTTTACATTGGCCCCAGCATATTTGTTGGGCCTTTGGATTGGGCCGACTCATCTACGGCCCGGTTCCCATCGGCTACGTCCCACTTGCTACATGGGCTTCTGGTTAACTTGTATATGGCCCTATTCCCAAATGAACTGGCCTTTGGGCCTGCAGTTCCATTAAATTTATTTGTCCCTCACAATTGCCCCCCGAGCATCCAATTCATCCCTTTTAGTCGGCATGTTCGGTTGTTCGTAATGTATTTTGTTCGGCTCACAGATGGGAAAACTGTCTCGAAAGTCAGAAATATGGCGCATGCACTCCTTTAAGTACCGAACCGTCAGAATATGAAATCATTACGACTTCCCGCCCCTTTGTACTTGACACTCATTTAATGCGATTTGAAAACACACTGTCCCTTCATTTTTGTTTTTGAATTGAAAAGCTTTTGGCTCGTCTTTGGTATTCCTCACGTCAACCTTCCTCCTTCAAGACTTTTGCAATTTCGACTCTGCTCCCCACCGTTCTTCTCTCTCTCTGACCTGTAAGTCCTTCTCTCTCTTCTTCTATTGTTGCCTCATTCAAGCTCTCTTTGCGTGTGCTTTCATTAGTTTAGTTTCTTTCAATTTCAAATGGCAAAACAGTTGAAATATCTTCTTTCTGAGGATCGAATTGCTGCCTTTCGTCATCATTTTTCAATCCCAGACGACTTCCATTTATCCCTCGTTGCAGACAATGTGGTTGACATGGAGAGATCTGACATGAACACAATCATCTTTCCTCTTGTGTCAATCGCTGAGGGTGGAGTCCATTTCCCCCTTCATCCTCTTCTGAGGGCCATTCTGCGTTATTGGGGTTTAATCCCCTCCCAACCTAACGTGAACTTTTATAGGATTATAATGGGCGTAATAGAATTGAACTGCCAACTACGACTTAATTTAGGAATCCCTGCTATTTGACACTGTTATGTCTTGGCAAAATCATCCGGTCAGTAGGGACGTTACTTTTTAAGAGCCAAGGACACAGATCACCAATTGGTGATTATGCTTGCCAACTCTGGCAAGAGAGTTGACGACATCATGGTCGTCGTCCAAGGCAATTGGGTATTCGGCGATAGAGAAGATCTCTTGGACTCAGTGCCTAGACGAAAAGGCAAGCCAGGTGGCCGTATAGACCTATTTCTTCTGTCTTACAAATTTATTTGGTTTGAACTATATGCACTCATCTTTTCATTTTGTGTAGGCAACTGTGATACCCCTGTTCCGTAATATGTTAATTGGTCCTTAATATGAATATGACTATGTGTTTAGTATGATTTTGTGTGCCATTGTGTGATAATATGTGATTTTGAATTTCTATCTGTTCACCGTAGGAATATCTGTTTGAATAATCTGCTTTGGAAATTAAATTGGAGGCCTTATCGGCCACGGAACCCGGAATTGATTACGCCATTGTGATTGGCATAATTTTTAGAGCCTACGGTGAAATTTAATTGAAAATTGATTCGGGTCAGATTAAATGGATTAAATTAATGTTTTGGTGCCCAATTATCTTATATTAAAAGAATGTATTTGAGGGAGCTTTTAAAAAAGGGCCATGTACACACTCAACTCCTCTTTTTGTCCATTTTGGCTGATTTAACTCTCTAGAGAGAGAGAGACCCGAAATTAGAGAGAGAAAAGGGAGATCATCTAAGTTTTGCTCTTGAATCTTGGAAGTCTTGAAGATTACTCAAGAATTTGCTATAGATTGTGAGAATTAAAGCTCCTAGGTAAGTATTTCATAGATTCTAGTTTGTAATTTTGTAAATTTAAAGTTGATTAATGATCAAGAGCAAGAATTGTGCCATAAGTGAAGGAATTGTGTAGTATTTGATGAATTTGAAGCCAATAGATGCATGCATGTAGGAAATTGTTATAAATTTCTATATTTGAACACAATGTGTATAATCTATGTTGAATCTTGTTTGAAATCCATGTATTTGATCATCTCTTCACCAATTAAGTTGATATGAATGAATATTTCTCACATGCAAGAGTAGATCATGGAGGTATGAGCTTTGCATGTTTGAATTTGATGTATTGGTGATGAGTTTGGGTTAATTTGAGGCATGCATGTAAGTAATTCAAGAAATGGAGCTTCATTGTGTTATGATTTGGTGTTGGTATCATGGGGATATATGTATGTGTGAAATTGGAGCCATAATATGCAAGAAATGTGGTTGAAATGTCGAAATTGAACTCCAAGAACAGTTCTGGAATTTCCAAAAAGTTTGATGTCCGCTCGAGCGGGGTAATGGCCGCTCGAGCGGGAAAAACGTGCTCCCAGTACTTTTTGCAGACTTGGTGTCCGCTCGAGCGGGTGAGTTCACGCTCGAGCGGGGGGGAGCTACTTAGACAGGCATTCCGCTCGAGCGCCCTATTCCACGCTCGAGCTTATTTTTCATGCAACCAGTACTTTTGCAGGCCTTAAGGGTCCGCTTGAGCGGGGAAGTCCACGCTCGAGCGGAGACCCTGTTTTCTGAAATTTTGAAAATGTATTATGTGTTCTGTTTTTCCGTTCCCTTTCACTTCTAAGCACTCTTAGGCATACATTGAGCATTGTAATTGAGTTAAGGAAATAAGAATGAAGCCTAAAGAGGAATATGTAAATTAAAGAACGGATTGAATTATTTATGACCCATATGTGTTATGTGATATGTAGGGTCAAGCTCCAGGGCAATTCAACTAACCAATCACTGTGAGTAATATCTGACATATGTTAGTGTCCAATGGCTACTTCTATGTAAGTTTTGTAAAGTTCATTAATTTGAATGGTGGACACAGTTTGATATAAATGAATGGACCGAAGGTCGTTTTGACATAAATGAATGGACCGAAGGTCGTTTTGGCATAAATGAATGGACCGAAGGTCGTTTTGACATAAATGAATGGACCAAAGGTCGTTTTGGCATAAATGAATGGACCGAAGGTCGTTTTGACATAAATGAATGGACCGAAGGTCGTTTTGCATAAATGAATGGACCGAAGGTCGTTTTGGCATAATTGAATGGACAGAAAGTCGTTTTGACATAAATGAATGGACCGAAGGTCGTTTTGACATAAATGAATGGACCAAAGGTCGTTTTGACATATACGAATGGACCGAAGGTCGTTTCGACATGAATAAATGGACCGAAGGTCGTTTCGACATGAATGAGTGGGCCGAAGGCCGTTTTGACACAAATGAATAGGCCAAAGGCCGTTTTGACATGAATGAATGGGCCAGAGGCCGTTTTGTCATGAACGAAAGTCTGAATGGGCCAAAGGCCAGTCTGTCACTTGAGTGGGCCAAAGGCTAGTTTGATACGAATGATAGTTTGACACAAATAATAGTTTGACACGAATGATAGTTTGATATAAGTAATAGTTTGACATGAATAACAGTTCGATCTGAATAATAGAATGAATGGGCCAGAGGCCGTTTTGACATGAACGAAAGTCTGAATGGGCCAAGGGCCAGTTTGTTATGGAAAGATAAATGGACCAAAGACCAGTATGTTTGGAACCACAGTCACTCGACTTAAATTGTATATATATATGTTAAATAGAAATATGAATTGGGCCCAAGGCCGTTCGAAATATGTTGTTCTACATATTGTTGTATCTTCTTAATTGATATTATTCACTGAGCTTTCGCTCACGCTCATTCATGTGTTTGTAGGTGAGCCCAGAGAAGTCCAAACCCAGCCTCAGTGAAGTCAGTGTGGAACAACAAAGATTTTTGGGGAAGTCAGCCCTTGTGTCTCACGCACGAGACCCGCCTTCGCCTTTTTGTTGTTTGTTTCTGTTCTGTTATGTTGGCAAAGTTTTGAGTACGTCTGTGTATAGTTTTGTTTGGCTGACTTAGATTTGAATGATCCTGTCTGTACAAAATTTTATGTCATTGTACTTTCTGTCGTGAGTTATTAACATATGTATGTAATGATGTGCATATAAGCACGGCTCTATGGACAAAGTTTTAAATTGCTTCCGTTTGGCCCCCATTAACTCTGCTAAAATACGTTTGGTTTGGTCTGAGGCCGTAGGTAATCTTATGATTACTGGCCAGTTACGTCCTTAACCCATGGGGGCGGGTTCGGGTCGTGACAGCAACGATCTCAAAAGAGCCCTCACTTCTACTGACGACGCCGTGCTTACCCAAGTAAAAATTTTTCTTGAATACTTCGGCCGTCTAAATCTTCAAAAACAAGCATGTGCCGCCCATGTGCTATTGAAATACGACCCAACATACTCTACCTTTTTAGATGCTGACCACGTCCCAATTCCAAGAGGTGAATGGCATCTCATAGCTCTTATTTTCCCAAGCTACAAAGCTTAAGGGACATCAATCTTAAGGATTCAGCTTCTGGTGACCAAGGTGGTGAAGTCGGTGACCAAGTCGTTAAGCAGCCAAACTAGTCCAACTCAGCCGGATCAGAAGCCCGTTTGGAGGAGGAGGAGGAGGAGGAGGAGGAGGAGCAAGTTGACAGGGAAATTGAATTGGCCTTTGAACAAATTATCCCCGACCCTCCATCTTCTTCTGGCCAAATACATTTGGCTTCTTTAGAGGCCGGCATTTTCACCGACTTGGGCAACTTACCCGGGGCCAATTCTGAGAACATGGCCGGAGAATCACTTGCGCAATTCACCAGGAGACGGAGGATGGCAACAAGGAAGAGAGCCAAGCGCGCTAGGAGTCAAGAACCCCCTCCGGCGGCTGTTCCTGAGGAGACAGGACAAGGGATTGTCGTGACCGAATAAGTCCCTCAACAACAAACAGAAGCTTTCAGTGTTGAACAAGGGGAGGAGAAACGTCCCGCCGAGACCATTGCCGAGTCATCTGACGAACCAACCAATAAACGGCCAAGAGTGGTAGAGTCTTTGCCGGATCTAGTCACGCCATTTATCATTCAACCAAGAATGAAGAATGCGTTGATTCCCACCGGTTCCCTGGCCATCAAAGACCCTGCCATGGCCCTAAGTGTGGCTTTGGTAATTTCCTTGCCAATGGACAAGACTGCGTTTCGTGCCGAATCGGACGTGGTCTTAATTGCCTTAGCTACTCAGTCAGCTGTATAGGTATGTAATACTTTGTAAAAATGTACGTTTATTTTACACACCGACTAATATGCCCTTATATTACTATTTTCAGGTGGCAGGAAGAATTGCAGAAATCAACCGTCGTCATTATGACGCTGTGGAGTAGATTGGCATACTAAGAGCCAAAATTGAGGAGGAGAAGAGCAAGGCCAGAGCGGCTGTAGCTGATTTGGCAGCGGTGTTGATGAAAGCTGAGGTCGAGGCCAAGAAGACGGAAGAGGAGCGGGCGAAGGCCGCCACCAAAGAAAGAAAAAACTAAGCACGCCAATCTACTTTGGATGGCCACCAAGGAAAGGGAAAATTTGACTGATGGCGCTCTGAAGTTGGCCAAAGAAGAGATTGAAAAACTAAAGGTCAACCTCGAGGAGGCAAAAAGGGCTAAGGAGCTCGCCGAGTCAAAGGCATCTGAGGCGTTCAATGCTAGAGAGCTTGTGGCCACAGAGAAGTATGCAAATGAGGCCTTGAAATTTGAAAATTGAGGCTTCAAGCATGGCTGGCTCAAAGCTTTGGTGGCCGCCAAGGTGACGCTTGATCAATCGATTCCTTATGAGCAGCCAAAAGTTGATCCGCTGGAATCGCATCCTGAAGAGTTATGAAGTCAAAACAAATATGAACTCTCTGTTTGTTTTATGTTAGTTTTTATTATTTTTTTTGCTGTTTTTGCTTAATTTGTTTAGAGTTCATTTTAGGGTCGTTTTCATGTATATAGTGGCGTCTGTATTTGCTCAGTTTATCAATGAAAATGCCCTTTTTTGTGTTAAAAATTGGATTGATGAGTAATCCTTTGTGCATAAAGCTTGTCGAATAAATAACTAAAAATTCCATTAACCAATAAGGAATCCCAGAAATAAATAAGCCCACTTCATAACAAGCTCAAATCAGTGGACGAGTGGGGCATCGTGTTGTAATTTGGCTATACCTTTTGGAGCCGAATAGACTCATATATCTACCCTTGCCCCAGTTGAACATGTCGTGCCTGCGTCGAATAAAACATGAAGCTAAATAATGCACAATGAACTTGTGGTCGTGGGCCATGGTTTAATTTGGCCATAAATAAGCCCACTCCATAACAAGCTAACGTCAGTGGTCGAGTGCGGCATTGTGTTGTAATTCGGCTACACCTTTAGAAGCCAAATAGATTCATATATCTGTCATTACCCCAATCGAACACGTCATGTTTGAGCCGACTAAAACGTAAAGCTAAATAATTTCACAACTTTAGAAGTCGAATAGATTCATATATCTGCCCTTGACCTACATAATGTTGATGCCGAATATTTCCGATGACAGCGACTGCTGGGAACCATCAGAATCGTTGCACCCATAATTAATGAATAGGGTAGCCAAGGATTTATGGGCCCTCTGGCTTCTTTAAATAGACATGGCATAAACAACAAAGGGGTATTCAATAATTAGGGAGTGATAAGCGAACAGAGTGTCGAAGGTGGTCATATTGCATCATGGTGAGCAAGGTCGCATGTCTGGAAGACTGTTCTTCAACAATAAAGGAAAAGGAAGGAGCTTGGCAGAGCTAGACAAAGAAATAAATTGCGAATCTGGTGGTGAACCTATTCGAGTGGGAAATGTGGTATTTGAGGAGCGAGAGAGACGTCGATCACCTAGACGTCGAAGTAGGTCCCCAAGAAGGGACAAAGAAGAGAAATCTCCCAGAAGTGGGCCACAGCAAAGAGGGAGCACAAGGGCTGCAAGTGGGCAAGCTTCTGTGCGAAACTAGCCGAGTAGACCGCCACGCCCTCTGAGTTTTTCGGTCTTTATTGGGAACAAAACCATGACCGAAGCGGACTCAGTTATCCGCGATCTGAATGTGGCAGTTGAATTTACTTGGCAAATTTTTCCACCCAAAGTACAATAATCCCTAGTCAGACGGGGTGATTATGAAATCTTCTGAGAAGGTGTCCATAGGGCGATCAAAGGACTCTACAGCTCATACAAGATTGGCATGCACCTTCACGTAGCGCAAAGGGAAATTGAGCAGAAAGATGGGCATATTCAGAACTTGGAGCGCCGTATAGTGAAGGTTGGGACGAGGTACAAAGAGCAAGGGCTGCCGAGACACAGCCAGCAGGTGCAATGAATTCAGTCGTGATCGACAAAGTGAACCAATGCCTAATAGATCATGCCATAGTTGATCGTGACACGGCAAGTGTGTTTGCAAAAGAAGCGATACGATCTCGGGCTTATGAGGAAGGCTTTTTTAACGGACGAAAAATCGGCATTTAGAAGACCAGGGAGAAGTTGATAGATGACGTTTGCCGATGTGAGAATCGTGACTTTAAGCATGGATGGATCAAGGCCCTTCAAGCCGCCGGTATTGACTCGGCATCTCCGCTATATGATAACTACAAGGTACCGTTCGAGGCCTATGATGCCGAGAAGATGGATGTTGAAGAAGAGGCAGTCGAACCGGAGAAGGCCTGAACATGCAACAGCATGCAATCTATTTGTAAAATTCAGTCAAGTAGAATTGCTAAAAGAAATATCGTCGTTCGTAATAAATATTGTTCTATAATCAATATTATTTTTTGAAATAAATATCTATTCAACCAATGGAATTTTCATTGTATGGTTAATGATGAACATAGTCTTTAGCAATTCTTACCGCTGAGTTAAACATAAGGTGCTCCAAATTCTAACGGCCAATCATGAACAAGCACGAAAGGCACTTTCAATTCAAAGTCTTTGTAATGGCCAATCATGAACAAACACGAAAGGCACTCCGAATTCGGAGGCTTTTTTTGGTTGATTGTGCTGAGCACAAAGGGCACTTCAAATTCAGAGTCTTTGTAATGGCCAATCGTGAACAAGCATGAAAGGCGCTTTGAATTCGAAGGGATTTTTCAGCCAATTGTGCCGAGCACGAAGGGCGCTCCGAATTTGGAGTCTTTGTAATGGCCAATCGTGAACAAGCACAAAAGGCGCTCTGAATTCAGAGGCTTTTTCAACCAATCATGCTGAGCACAAAAGGTGCTCCGAATTCAGAGTCTTTGTAATGGCCAATCGTGAACAAACATGAAAGGCGCTCCGAATTCGGAGGCTTTTTCGATTGATCGTGCCGAGCACGAAGGGCGTTCCAAATTCAGAGTCTTTGGGGTCTTGTGACCAAACGGCGATTTCAATACGAGAGTTACTGAATTGCTGATTTTTTATATATAGACGCGCACGGTTACATAGCAAAAACAAAACAAGAATAGCCTCCAAGTTTAATGATAAAATTTGCGCAAGTGGGTTAAATTCCAAGGTTGGGGCAGTCTTCTGCTAGCCATGCCCGAGAGCCGATATGCCCCTACACCGGCGATTGAATCAATCCAATAGGGGCCGTTTCAGTTAGGGCCCAGTTTTCTGTCCGCTGGATTTTTGGTAGCAGGAAGCACTTTCTTGAGGACCAATTCTCCAGGGGCGTAACAACGCAATTGTAGGTGCTAGTTATATGATTTGGTGAGCTGTTGCTGGTATCGCGCCATATGCATAAGGGATCGATCTTGGCGCTCTTCAAGCAAATTCAAGTCTAAGGCCAACATCATGCCATTTCGTCCCATGTCAAGAGCATTCGATCTTAGAGTAGGTAGGTCGATTTCGAGAGGGATGATAGCTTCTGTCCCAAAGCACAGAGAGAATGGTGTTTCCCCGGTACACTGCCTCGGAGTGGTGCGATGAGCCCACAATACATTGGGCAATTTTTCAACCCACTTGCCCTTGGCCTTCTCCAACTGTTTCTTGATTCCGTCCAGGACCACTTTGTTAGAGGCCTCAGCATGACCGTTACTTTGAGAATAAGCCGGTGAAGAAAAGTGTGGCTGAATACCGTATGTGTTGCATAATTCTCAATAAATACCACAGTCGAATTGGGTGCTGTTGTCAAATATAAGTGCTCTAGGTATGCTGAATCAGGTTATAATGTTATTCCATACAAAGCATTTGATGTCTATGTCTCGGATATGTACCAGTGGTTCTGCCTTGACCCATTTTGTGAAGTAATCTGTTGCAACAATCAAGAACCGTTTACTTCCCAGAGCCCTTGGCAGTGGTCCGACGATGTCCAGGCCTCACTAAGCAAAAGGCCAAGGACTAGTAACGGAATTCAATTCTTCGGCGGGCAAATGAGTTAAGAGAGAGAGCTTTTGGCATCGCTCACACTTTTTTACGTAGTTCTCAGCGTCAGTACACATGGTTAGCCAATAATATCACTGAGTTATAGCTCGGTGGGCTAATGAATGCCCTCCGAAATTGGCACCACAACTGCCTTCATGTATCTCTGCCAAGAAATCCTCCACTCTATCTGGATGAACCCACTCTAAGTATGGCCCTGAGAGAGATTTTTTGTAAAGCTTTCCGTCGGGGTCCAAATAGTACTGTAGGGCTTTGTTCCACAACTTATGGGCTTCTTACTTGTCTATTGGCAACTATTCAATGGAAAGAAATGCAGCGATGGGATCCATCCAACTCGGCCCTGAGTCAATGATGTTGACACGGGCAGACTCAAAAGAATTGATACTCTGCTCTGGGATGAATCCCATTTCGATGGCTCGCTTCACTTCCGAATTAATGGCAGAAGCCAAACAAGCAAGGGCATCCGCATGAGTATTCTAGTCACGGGTTATCTGATTCAACTCGAGGTGGTCAAATTTTGTGAACAAGGAATTTGCCGCTCTCATATAGGTTGTCATTCTGTCATTTTTCGCCGCATACTCTCCTTTTAACTAATTGATGACCAATTTTGAGTCGCAAAAGACTTGTAATTGCTTGGCGCCTAGGTGAAGCATGTTACGAAGGCGATTAACAATGCTTCATATTCAGCCTCGTTGTTTGACGCATCGAAACTTAGTTTGACTGCTTGCTCGATTATTACGCCTTTTGGGGTCATGATCACTACTCCTGCCCCACTTTCACGTTGGTTAGATGATCCATTACAGTACATCTGCCAAATATCCCCGACATACATTCTCTAATCTAGTTGAGGTTGAAGGGCCAGCTAGTCACGTGTGAAGTCAGCATGACATCTCATAAACTCGGCAATGAAGTTGGCCAAAACCTGCCCTTTGATGGCCATTCTGGAAAAAAACTAGAGGTCATATTGGCCGAGTTTTAGCACTCTTTTTGAGACTCGCCCTGATGATTTTGTACTGCGGAGCACTGGTCGGAGAGGATAGTCTGTTAGTACCCCTATAGTGTGAGTTTAGAAATAGTACAGTAGCTTCCTGGCAGCCACCACATGAGCCAGGATGAGCTTTTCCAGTGGCAGGTACTGTGTTTCGGCGTTGACCATTGCTTTGCTAACATAGTAGATGGACCTTTGCTCGTCGAGTTCTTTCTTTAGCAATACAGCGTTGACTGCCTGATCTGATACTGCCAGATACAAGATGAGTGGGTCCTCTGGAGATGGAGTTGCTAAGAGTGGGATGGAACGGAGATATGTTTTCAATCCGTCTAGCGTGGTCTGGCACTCGGGGGTCCACTAAAATGCTTTTCCCTGCTGAAGTGCGTGACAAATGATCTACAACAATCTGAGGAATGGTTGATGAATCTGTTGAGAACCGCGGCCATCCCCATTAATCTCTGAACTTCTTTGGCCAACTTAAGTGAGCTTAGGTCTATAATGGTCGAAATCTACTTCAGATTGGCCTCTATTCCACGATGGTTTACAATATAGCCAAGGAATTTGCTAGATCTGATACCAAATGCACACTTCGAGGCTTTGAGTTTCACTTGTACTTCCAGAGAATGTCGAAGGTTGTGGCCAAGTCGGATAAGTGAGCATGCTTTTATTTGGATTTCACTACCATGTTGTTGATATACACTTCCATGGTATGGCCAAGTTGTTCTTTAAATATCGTGGTGACCAGCCTCTGATATGTTGTCCCGGCATTCTTCAAGCAGAAGGGCATGACCTTGTAACAATAAGTTCCCCTTGGGGTGAGGAATGCCATTTTTTCCTGGTCCTTCGGATGCATGGCAATTTGGTGGTAACCCCTGTATGCGTCCAAAAAACTTATGCGTTGGTGATGTGCAGTTGCATCCACTAGTTGGTCGATTCTAGGAAGAGGGAAACAGTCCTTGGGACAGGCTTTATTCAAGTCCGTGAAGTCCATGTAGACACGCCAAGATCCGTTTTTCTTCTTTACAACAATGGTATTGGACAACCGTATGTGGTAATTCACTTCGCGGATTGCTCCAGCCTCCAAGAGCTTGTCAACTTCGGCAACAACGACTGAAGTATGCTCGGCAGCCGACCGGCGACTCTTCTGAATGATAGGTTCAGCTTTTAGGTCGACATTTAAACGGTGTTGTGCCACGCTGGGGTCCACTCCCGACATCTCGTATGGCATCCAGGCGAACACATCAATATTGTCGAATAGGAAGGAAAGCAACTCTTGACACTTATCTACATCAAGACAAGTGTCGATCAAGAAGAATTTGTCTGGTTCCTTTGCAATTCCAATCCGATCGAGATCTCCGGTTGCCTTTTCATTAGCGGATTTTCCAACATCCTCGAGGCTTTCTCGGTCCGGAATTTCGATCGAGTTCACTTCTAGTTCCCTTGGCTTCTTTGTCGAAGCAGTAAGGTAGCATCCTTTCACCAACTTCTGAGAGCCTCGAATTTGTTAAATGCTGTGTTGTGTTGGAAAGCGGAGTAGCTGGTGGTAAGTGCTTGGTATGGCCCGCATTGCGTACAACCAGGTTCTCCCTATGATTACATTGTATGGCGATAGAAGCTTGACGACCAGAAACTCTACATCAATTGTCCTGGTGCCTGCACGCACCGCAACTATGACCTTGTCTAGAGGGTATTTGGGATTGGTGTTGAAGCCGAACAAGGGATATTCGGCGGGCAGTAGGTCCGAATCAGTGAAGCCAAGCTTAAGAAATGTCTTGTAGTACATTATCTCCGAGGTGCTCCCCTGATCAATCAAAATGCGTTCGACGACGAATCTGCTTATGCACAACTCAATGACAAGGGCATCATCGTGGGGGAGGATCAACCCTTCGAGATTTGTGTCATCGAAGCTAATCTTGCCGGTCTTATAAGGCCGTTTGTCTAGTGTGCACGGCTTAGACAGGCATGGTTGTAGCTGAATCATATGTACACTGTTTGGCAACGGAAGACTATATATCATATGAATCACACCAAGTGGAGGTGAGTCCAGGTGTAGAGCCACCGTGTTTGGTGGGTTGCCCTGTAGGGGAGGTATTGAACTAGTCGGCCATCCTATACCAGTTCCTCAAGACGGTCCTTTAAGGCATAGCATCTGTCGGTTTCATACCCGTGGTCCTTATGGTATTCACACCGTCGATCCCTTCGTCTTGTGTCGGGGGAACCCAATCATCTTGGCCGGCAACTTAAAGAACGGTAGATATTGGATTTTGGAAAGGATCTTGCTGATCGGCTCGATCAACTCAGTATACTTCTTGTCTAACCGCTTTGGGCGTCTGTTTTTCACTTTATATTGCTCGCTCGGTCGGCGTGAATACTGTTCACTTGATCGGCGTAGATCTCAGCGATTCTCTCGTTTTGGCCTGCCTCACGGCTCAGGGCTCCTTTCTGGTGGTACAGCACTTATCGACTGTACAAAGGTAGGTGCTGCCATCTCCACGACCTTCTAACTAGCTTTGACGAGAAGGGCATCATCTTCCACTTTGTAGTACTCCTCAACCTTCTTCATTATGGCCCAAACTGTCTTGGGAGGTTGTCTAGTCAACAAGCTTCTGAGTGGACTATCAGGGTGTAAGCCCATCTTGAAAGCAGTGATGCCCATGGAATCATTGTAGGCATCGTCTACTAGGTTTAAAAATTCCCAATAGCGCACCGAGTATTCACGAAGGGTCTCTTCCTGCTTGATCTACATTGCCCAGAGCGAGTCGGCTTGCTTTAGCTGGTTCTCGTTGGTGATAAGTCTTACCCTGAAGGATTTTTGGAGCTAATGGAAACTTTTCACTGAGGCTGGCTCGAGTTTATAATACCTTTTGACAGCCAACGGTCCCATGCTACTTGGAAACATACGGCACATAAGTGTTTTATCATCAGTGTGCAACGTCATTGCTTGCTTGTAATGGCGAATGTGATCCGTAGGATCTGATTTTCCATCATACAAAGTAAACATCAGTGCTTTGAACTTTTTAGGCAATACAGCCCTTGCAATGCGTCGTACAACTGGATCATGTTTGTCTTCTACATCTAAGCCATCATGTCATTTTCCTCGCCTGTGTCGCACGTATGGACTTCCCTCAGATGAACTGGACACATCAACTCGCCCCTTTTTCCTGGGCTCCTGAGATGATGAGTTGAAGCTGCTGCTGCTATCATGTTTTCGATGCCGACGCCGTTGATTATCCTTCTTCTTCTCTGACGACCGGCCCTGGTCATGATGTCGTATGTTCTACTGGGACTTTGCGAACTCTAGAGCCAGTACTTTACATTGACGTTTGTTATCAGCCGCCATATCTTCCAGACGTTGTTCGTTTTGCTTGCTTGGTCCATCATCGTTTGCATGGTTTCCTACACCGAGGTCGAAGGCAAGGATGGAGCTACCGGATCGAAGTTCAGGGCTCTTCGGGCGATGATATTTTCCAGACCAAACATGGTTGGTGTAACATCGTCCGCAATGAGCAAAGGATCATCTGTTATGTCTGCCATGAACGAGCTTGAGTATTCCCACACATGGCACCAATTGTGGTGAAATGGATTAGGAAATATTCTCTTATCCAAGCAGACCTTCTTGATTCTCCTCTCTTCTATTTCAACAAGCATGATCGTCTTGATCTTTTTTTTCTCATAAGTTATCTCCCATTTTTCTCTTCCTTTCTTTGATCGAGTCCCCCTCCTTTTATATTGTTCCCCTAGGCCCATTCTCCTTTTCAGACACCTTGACTTCGTGGTTGGGCCCCCACGACCAGTGAGATATTTGACTAAGTTGGCTCTTCAACTTGGTTCTATATATGACTTGTATTCGGCTCTTTTTACATCAGCCCCATCATATTTGCTGGGCCTTTGGATTGGGCCAACTCATCTACGGCCCTATTCCCATCGGCTACGTCCCACTTGCTACGTGGGATTCGGGCTAACTTGTATACGGCCCTATTCCCAAATGGGTTAGCCTTTGGGCCTTCAATTCCATTAAATTTATTCGTCCCCCACATTATTTAATGTGACATATTCACAATAAATAAATATTAATGAAATTTACCTACAATCAATTGTATAAAAAATTATTAGCGAGTTACATCAAATACTAAATAAACAAAAATACTATACAAACAAATATATATATATATTATAATAATGCAACAGTAATAGCTTTGAAATTTAAAATGAGATTCATTAAAATTACATGATATTAACAACTCTCTCTCTTATCAATTTGAAAATCACCCGTACCTATTTTTTCATTGCCCTTATTCAATTCTACAGCATAAATTATTCAATGCTACTGACATAAATAATTCAATTTTACATGATTTTCTCACCGTTGAACTATCAAAAGAATCATCCTAGTCCTACATTTATATCAAGAAACATTTGAAGGATAAAGCTATATATAGAAAGGAAGCTAAGGTAGTCTCATTCTGTAATGAAATATCTACCATGGAGGAACATTGTATATCTCATGGTACATTGAGCAATAGTGGTTTGACATCAAATGATGAAGCTGCGGTGATGTCAAAACAAGCCCTTGTTGAGGTTGAAGTAGCATCCCAAGCCTCGTTGAGATCAGTTCTGTTGTAATCAAATACTTGATAATTTTGTTGAGTCACAGTATTTCCTCGCCGCATTCTAATTCCTTCCAATTCAACTGCTACATCTTTCATTGTAGGCCTCTTTTTCCCATTCAAGTTCAAGCATCTTTTTGCGAGGTGAGCAACAGCAACAATCTCTTCTCTCCAATCCTCCTGGATCATTTTTTGATCAAGAATCTCAAACAAATGATTTTCCTCCATTGATTGTATAAAAAATGTAGCTAAGCTCCTGCTTTCTTGGGATCTGTCAGAAGAGATTGCTTTTTGCTGTGTTAAAAGCTCAACAATAACAACTCCAAAGCTATAAACATCACTTTTTTCAGTAAATTGGCTTGATTGGAAGTATTCTGGGTCGAGGTAACCAAACGTGCCTTGTACTTGTGTTGTAAAGTGTGTTTGATCAATTGCAACTGATCTTGATAATCCAAAGTCTGAAACTTTTGCCCTATATTTATCATCTAAGAGTATGTTTGTTGACTTAATATCTCGATGATAGATGGGCACAGATGCAGCAGAATGTAAGTAGGAAAGAGCTCCTGCTATTTCTGTGGCAATCCGCAAGCGCATTTCCCAGGGTAATGGAAAATCCTCATTTGCATCATGAATATGTTCAAAAAGCGTTCCATTTGAGATGAGCTCATAAACTACAAGGGGAACTTCTGTCTCCAGACAACACCCCAAGAGCTTAACTACATTCCTATGGTTGATTTGTGAAAGAATGACAACCTCATTAATAAATTGTTCAACATTTCCTTCATCAACTATCTTAGACTTTTTAATAGCTATGATGCTTCCATCTGACAACATCCCTTTGTAAACAGTACCTTGGCCTCCTTGCCCAAGGATACGGTCCTCATTATAATGATCAGTGGCCTTCTCTAACTCCTTTGAACTGAACAATTTAGTTTTCTCAGCACTACCATCACATGAAGATGAAGACAACTTTTTTTTCAATAATAACCCACCATTCCGTTTGAAGAATTTTTCTTTTCGCTTCTTGTTGTTTCTTTTTTCTTGTACTTTGTATAGCCACCAAGAAGCAATAATTAACAGCAATACTCCAATTCCAGAGATCAAACCTACATAATTCAAAATATAACAATATATTTATAAGTATTGGACGACTGGTTTGATGGGTGAATCAAGAATAAATAATTAAAAGAAAAAAAAAAAAAGAAAAAAAGATGCCATTATTACTGCAGGGGCTTTACACATCTCTTTCAATAAAGACAACGAGTTCGAGAAGATCAAAATGCAAAATAATGTTTTGTTGTATCTTTTTGATGTGTCTTTACTCTTTTTATTTTAAAAGCTAACTTGGTTTACTAATTCGTGTCATCCTTCGCAAAATGAATAATTGGACAATTATGATTCTTTGATGAATATAACATTTACAAAATTACAACTACATTTTTTTACAACATTTATTACTACGTATTAATAATGGAAATAAGCCCCATACTATGTGATGATGTGAAAGTATTGCCATTGTAAATATGCGGTAAGAAATATTGTAAGAAAATGTATAGCTATAGCATGAATCAGAATTTGTCTTTTTCATAGATGATTTAAGCAAATAAAAATAAAACATAAATGATTTAAATCGTCTTAATGAGTCTTGTTACATGCCCAAAAAATAGAACCGGATAGGTCTAATTGAAGTACAAACAGAGAGGAGTTACTTTCAAAAAAACATTTATGTGGCTCACTATGTCAAAAGTCTCATATTTTTAACTTGAAAAAAAAAAAAAAAGAAATAACTAAACACGTCAGATACAACTCATTATTAGAATAGAAAATAGCACGAATACACAGCTCACAATTATTAGTAAAAACTCATTATTGGAATAGAACATAGCAAGAATACACAGCTCACAATTATTAGTAAAAAAAATATATGCATAGTACTATTCAAGTTAAAAAATTAGACTTACTTTTTAAACTTAATGATGTGATAATTTATTAGAATATTTAAGTCATTTCTCTTATATTTTCCCTAATCATTAACTAATCATATATTATACATATCATTAATTCTAAAAAGTGGGTCTATAAAATTGACTTGTATATAACTTTCCAAAAAATATTATGTAAACTAACAAAACGTACAAATTTGTGTCCCTTCCCCAATAAAAATAAAATAATTAATTCTTAGTCTAAGATATTGAAAATGTTTAAGATTTTCTCCCTCTAAGAAGATATATGCCCTTTACAGTTTTGTCATTCTCGTTCCAACTAACTCGATACGTCATTAACTAAAATATAGACATACATTGACCCCATATAAATATAAGAAAATATTTTTTTAAATTATTAGTATGTTATTATCATTTTCATTTTATATTTTTTGTGAGTTCTACTGGTTTTATTGCAGTGATATATATAATATTGAAATTATTTTGAAATATTGATAATTAATTTTTTTTACCACACTACAATTGTGTGTTTCAAACTGATATAACCTAATAATTTGCCTTAATATTTATCTCTCGATCAAAATTTTGTGATAATTATTATATAATTGTGGAGTATAATGTGACTCTACCTATGTGATACCGTATACCAATCATGTAACGTGAAACTCTACAATAAGACATGTTGACTCACCTTTTTTAAGTAGTTCAGTGACAAAAAATGACTTATTTACTTTGTGTTGCCAATTTTTGTTGGTCGGAGTATCACTTAAACAAATGTTACATGCTACTTTAGGAGTATTTAATAATTTTCATGTATTAAATAAATTTATAAGGATTATTAGTTTGTATATTATTGTTGAATTAGTAATTCTGATATTGTTTCAGCTCACTCAAGTATAAAAGGATGTGGATCCAATTGGGGAGGTAGTTTACAAGTAAATTCTTCCAAATTCATTAATTATGTAATTCTGATATTGTTTCAAATGCATTACCAATCACAATTATAAGCACATGATCAGCAGTGCAGCGTTTTCCAGTTATTCTGCCATCGCCGTGGTATCCCTTGGGGCAAGAGCATGTATAATCCCCAGGTGTGTTTAAGCATTTGCTTACATCTACACATTGGTTGAGATTTGGATCTGCACACTCATCTATGTCTGCAAAACAATCAAAACAGAGGAGGGAGGGCTCAATAATGAAATTAAAGCATCACAGAAGCAATATATAAAGAATCAAAAGTAATTGAATCCGAAAAAATGGATACTACTAACCTTTGCAACCATCTGAGAGGTACGCGTTCCCTTTGTAACCCTTGGAACACTTGCAGAGATACCCATGACCAATTTCTGCCTTATAACAATCACTATGATCTCCACATGCATAACTAGTCAAATTTCTCTTAGCTTCATCGCATGTCTCATTATCCCGTATTCCCCAATCAAGCACCAACGGCACCATGTCCTCTGTAAAATTTTGAAGGTAAGTTTTGGAGAAATTAAACGCAGCTTCTTCGACAACAAAGGCATAGCTGCAGGGATTGAAGTCCGATACATTTGCATGATTGTTGTAGCTACCCGCATCAACTTCGATAGAGCTGAGTCGTTTTGGGACGGAGGTCTGGCAGCAACCAATTCCAGAGCAAGATCCATCATCAGGAACGTAGGACATGTTCATACAACTTGACACACACCCAGTTGCCAAAGCGAAACTGTTGTTTTCGAAAATTCGGAGATACCCATATGTGTCACAACCAATAGAAGTGAACTTGTTCTTGGTACTAATGGAGAAATTGGCAGTGTCGAGCCATGCATCTACGTTGCTCTGTAATGGTGTACCTAACAGGTCATAACAATTACGAGATATGTAATTCATGATGCCTAACTCACCCTCGTCGAGCGATATATTTGTAACATGGAGATTGCCATGCCATAAATATGGCTGGGAATCGCTGCAATTAATGAAGAAATCTTCGTTGTGATAACAATTCTCTTCCACGCCGAATGGGTATGGGATGCTTAAATTCCCGCAACGGTTCACGCAGCCATGATTCTTCAAATCTGCTTCTGTTGGTGGTGCTGCTTTTGTTGCTGCTGAGAATGACAATATCACCACCACTAGTTGTACTAGTATCATGATGATGGGTTGTAGTTTCAATTGCATTCCTTGCCAGGAAGCCATGGCTAGCTTGCCTCTTGGAAAAAGCTTTTCTGTATTCAAAATTCATATATAATTGTCAATTGTGAAACATTTCTAAGGCAATCACGAAGAAAAAGTATTCCGAGTCGATTAAAGTAATCAGTGCAAAATAAACAACATAACTTATTGGAGTGATTTGCAACTAGTGTAACAACTGTATGGATGGTATTCACCGTAATAAAAAATTTAAAAAATCAAATTAACTTTGCCGTTATATCAATTTAGGCCAAGTTTGGGAAGACTAAATAAGTGTACTTTTTGTCTTTTTAGACTAAAAAATTGAGGTTGAAAATATGGATGTTTGGATTAACTTTTTGACTTTTTATGGAAAAATGTGTAATAAAAAATTGTGAAAATTGGTTTTTAGAGGAAAATTTGAATTGGGAGTTGTGCAGCCGTAATTGTTGACTTTTGGTGAATAGTATTGTGTTGATTTAGTTTAGTTGATAAACATTCGCTGATAAATTAATAAAAAAAAATATCTATTTAAATTAGACATCAATTTCTCAATGACTTTTTAAAAAGTTTATATATGTCGATCAATTTTAATTAAATTTTTAAAGAGATCTTATTAATTGGATTAAATTGACGCAAAATAAAAATATTTAAAGGTAAAATTGATACTCACAGTCACTGTTTGGTTGATTTTTCATAATCTGTTTGTGAAATTTTTTTCAAAAAAATTACATACTAGTTTTCACAGAAATAAACACAAAACAATTATTTTTAAATTTTAAAAAATTATTTTCATCCCAAAAAAGAGAAAATTATATGAAAATAATGAGTTCTTAAATTTTTTTTTCTTTTGCCAAACTATTTTTTTTTTTTTTTTTTTTTTAAAAAGTCTCAAAACTTAACCGAAAAGAGCTTGTTCATGATACCAAACGCTAATCAAAGAATACAACTTCAAAAGGCAAATCATGCTCTTACGATGCAACAAAAAGTTTTCAGAAACCAAAAAATGATAGAAATAGAGAGAGATCATGCAATACAACCAAAGCCAAATCAAATCCATGAAGATGTCACGCAAATGGGATGCAAACACCAGAATTGGATCAATTGAATAGTACAGATGCCTACCTCACAGAAGGAAAAAATGAAAAAAAAAAAAAAAAAAAAACCCTTTAAAACAGTTTTCTTGGCTTGGAGCAGTCCCCTCTCTACTTTTGCTTTTGTTGGTTGTAGAGAGCTTGCTTTTGAAATAATTATATATATACTAGCGGGTGGCACACGCAGTGCGTATGCAATTCAGATAAGTAAACATAAAAATAAATAATAAAGAAATTAACATTATAATATGTATGTTGTTTAACTGGTAAGAGTATTCTTAATAAAATCTAAAGTCTTGAGTTCAATTATTACTCATGCCTTTGAATAATATTGTTTTATTTTAGGATAGGAAAATTTATCATGCCTTTGAATAATATTGTTTTATTTTAGGATAGAAAAATTTGTCACGTGGCAGAAGGAGAAGTCACTACACTATTCGACACCAAATCATCTGCTCACATATATAATAGTATAAATGGACTATTGGACACCAAATCATGTGCTCACATATATAATAGTATAGATGGATTTGCTGTTTCGTTTTGCAAGACTACTCTGTTTGTTTAGTACCCTCTCTTGTATTTGTTCTTAGGACTGTTTTGGTAACTTACAATAATAGCAAAAAAAAATTAAAAGTTAAATAACTATACAAAAAATTAAAAAATTCTTTTTTCTCTATATTTTTTTGTACATTTTTTTTGTAAAAAAATCAAAAAAATCATTCCAAATATTTTTCACAAACAACGTAATTCTATTCGCACACTACAAAAAGTTTTAGTATACACAATTTGTGTTGTTTTAATATATAAATACAAATAAATTGCTCATTTATACATTATGTTCAAAAGTTTATATTTGAACAACTACTTTTTATTTAGAAATTTATATCTGAACATTTGACTTTTGTTATGAAATTTATATTTGAGTTGTATAAATAATATATATTGAGATTTTTTGTAGTATATGCTTATAGAATTTTCTTATGTCTTCTTGATTTGTTCTACTTCGTCTATAGTTACTTCCTTCACAAGATAGATTGACTTTTATTTGTGCTGCTATTCCAACTCAAAAATTAGACTCATTTTTCAAAATCAATGATATAGAAGTCTATTAAAGACAACTCTTTTTTATATATTATTTAATTATCAGACAATTATCTTTTTTACACTTTACTAAATTTGGAAAATTCTTCTAAAAAATAAAACTATGGTAAAAAACATCCAATTTAGCGCTGATCCTCTAATTGATGTTACAATAGTTGACTCAGTCATTTGGAGGAACAGTATTATTGATGTGTGCGGAGTTAAATTCTATTGTAATTGAAATTGGAATCCGGTGGTGCATGCATGAATGAAATGTTTGTTAGTCCAACTTGAAGAGTCTTGATAGCGATAGTCGATTGCCAATTCTCAGCAAGACTAATTCTAACTCATGAATTGTCTAAATTTTGTATGTCAATGCTCCCAATTTCATTTATTCTATTTGTGTAATTGTTTAGTAAATCTTATTTACGTATTGCTCCAAACTGCTAGAAAAAAAAACCACTACAGTCACAAAATTTTTTCCCCTCAAATCCCCTACTCTTACCTGTAAGAGTTTGAAAAAAATATGTGAATGAATCATTAATCTAAAACATATTGATTCATATTTATTATGCAATTCAAAAATAAAGAATGACACAATTACTAGAGAATTTTATTAGATACACCTCCATACCACATACACCCTTAGTTATACTATTTTCTTCTTTAATTATTAGTTACGTTATTTTCTTCTTTAATTATGATCAAATTTCTTTTGTAGTTATGATATTATTTTGAAATTTTAGTTATGATTTTTTTTGTGTTTGATTATAAATTTTTTTATTTTTTTAGTTATGACTCAGAAAGTTTAAAATTATACATTTTTCTTCTATAATTATAAAGTATATATAATACACACTCTTGTACCATAGTCTTAATTTCCCCACAATTACTATGCATTGCAATTTCTCTTCTTTTTTTTTATTATTATCAAACAATAGGAAAGTAATTACAAATATGAGAATATTTAAATTATCAAACAAACTATTAGTCCACAATAATTAAAAAGTCAGTAAAATCTAACAAAACCAATATATTAGCCCATCAAGCCCAAGCCCAACGACCAAATAAATCATCACCACAACCCTATAATGGGGGAGATAATGGGAGAGAAATAAATAACCACCACAAAAGATATTGAACTCTTCTTTATAAGAGTTGAACTTAAAATCTCATACTATAAAAAGTATTATATAACTATTAGGCCAAATAGCTTGGTTGCATTGTACTTTGTCATTTACTAAAAATATTACATAAATTAAATTACATGATCCTAACGGATTATATTGTCTATGGAGAAATTATGTCTCCAGATGCGTAGAACTTTCCACGAAAATGGCCACTTTCATTGGAAAGGAATTGAATGGATGAGATCAAGCCACGATAGCCAAAGGATTTGAAATAACAGCAACGTTGTCTTTTCATAAGCCAATCTATTTTTAATTTAACAACGTGGTTTTTGTTTCTTGTCTCTCCATTTCCCGTTCTTACTGCGAATATGGAAAAGTGGTCTCCAATCGATTGTGAGGCTCAGCTCACATGTAATAAATAAAATAAAAATGGGAACAATGTTTTTTAAAAAATATGAAATTATGATTTAAGAAAAAAATGAAGAGCATTTTTTTAAAATATAAGTTATAGTGTGTACCTTTAAAAAAAATTCACACCATACATTCCCTAATGTAAACACAACATTCTATAACAAACATCATAACAAATTGTAATTTATTTTAATAATATTATCAACATATATTTTTTTTATTTAAATTTATTTTTCTCACTTTTTAAGACTAAAAATTATTAGTTAAGCGTTATAATTTTAATATTAGCCGGTGACTTGTGTAATGCACAAAATATTATATATATATATATATATTGAAATAATGCTTCATATATTTTAATTGAATTACTTGTGTGTATGTTCATAAATATATACTAGAAGTAATTGGTACACGCGATGCGTATAGGGTCATCAATGGGACGGCCGGGTTTATCATCTTGCAATTATTGTGTTTTAATCTTATATTTTAACAAATTTTTCGGGTTTTGACTAATCAATAGATTGATATGGGTTGGGCCTATTTAAAAAACTAAAATCACATCTCACCTATAACCCCAAATCTTACAAGCCAAATCACACTTATATTATTAAGTTCTACACATTTTTCATTCACATATTTTTAATATTTTCATTAGTTAGTTTTCTTGTTTACTTTCCAACATAATTTAAGTACTTTGATTTTTTTTTTTTTTAATCTTTTTACAGTAACATATAATACCTACAAACGGAAAGAAAAAAAAATAAAAACATTAAACATGAGAACAAAAAAAAAATCAAACTAAACATTAGACTTACCCATGCAGGCTCTTACGAGCCGAGTTTATGACAAGCTCAGGTTACAAATCGTTGTCCAAAATCTTAAATCAACTTTTATGGATTGGGAAGGGATGGGTATTCAAGTGGGCTAGGACGGACCATGGGTCGGGCGGGCCAGGTTGGGTAATATCAAATTTTTTGTTTGTAGACCATTTGGGGACCCTTATATGATTGTTTTTTCTTTAAAAAAAAATAAGATTATGAAGTGGATGATTGAATTCAAAATCTAAAATGAAAATATTTTATAAATATGAAAAGACGAACAATTAAGATATTCAAAGAAAAAAAAAACACACTAAATTTTGAGTATACTGCTCATATAACTACTACTGAAATATTTTCTAAAAATACAAAAAATGAGACATTAATATCAACTCCAACCTTCACTCTATATACTACTGTATATATATAGTTATTTAAAAATATATTGCAAAATATGTAATGTACAAAATATTTTTCATCTTATTGTGTCAAAAAAATATAGGAGAAATTATAGTGTAATATTTTAAAAGAGTACATGGTAAAAAAGTTAATATAATTTTTTGTAATAGACGTTATGAATGTTTGTGAAGTTGCAAGTATGTAAATTTTAACCAATTACAAATTGTCACATATTATAAAAACTTACAAAATATTAAAAATATATTTTAATAATACTTTTTAAAATCGTTATACCATTTTTTTTAAATCATTGTTCTTCTTTTTTTTTTTTAAATTACATGTGAGCTGGCCCCACGGTAGATTTGGAAAAGTGAGTTATATTGGTTTGTTTTGAGATGTTGGTTAAAAGTTGGTTTTTTAATTTTTTTTTTGATTTTTTTTAAATATATAAAAAAATAAAAATGTTATGTGATCTAAAATAAGTTAAAAGTCAAAAATTAACTTTTAACCAAATTCCTATCACTACAAGAAAAAGCATTTTTGCCGACCACTTTTAGCTACAAAAACCAATTTAGTCGCCAAAGGTCATAGAATTGGCTACCAAAAAAAATTTTAGTCGGCAACAGTCAAACTTTTAGCTACTAATTTTTTTTAGTAGGGGAATGTTGATTATTGGCTACTAAAAACAATTTAGTAGCTAAAGATATTACAATTGGCGACTAAAAAAATTTTTAGTAGCTAAACATATCACAATTGGCGACTAAAAAAAAATTTAGTAGCCGTAGAGGTACCTTTAGCTACTAAATTGTTTAGTAGCCGAATGAAAATAAAAAATTAATTTTTAATCTTTCCCGACCAAAGTTTTGGTCGCCAAATGTCAAGTTTCGGCGACCAAATTTATTTTAGTCGCTAAAAACCTACTTTCGGCTACTAAATCTTTGGTAGCCGAATGAAAATAAAAAAAATTAATTTTTAATCTTTCCCGACCAAAGTTTTGGTCGCCAAATGTCAAGTTTCGGCGACCAAATTTATTTTAGTCGCTAAAAACCTACTTTCGGCTATTAAATCTTTGGTAGCCGAATGAAAATAAAAAAAATTAATTTTTAATCTTTCCCGACCAAAGTTTTGGTCGCCAAATGTCAAGTTTCGGCGACCAAATTTATTTTAGTCGCTAAAAACCTACTTTCGGCTACTAAATCTTTGGTAGCCGAATGAAAATGAAAAAAATTAATTTTTTATTTATATTTTTAATCTTTGTAAACCTAGTTTTATTTATATATAATATATATATTTTTTATTAAGAGGTTGTACACCCACCATCCAAAAATATTAATTTTTTAAAAAAATTAATTATTAAAATAATATGAATTTCTTATTTTGTCCTTTTTTTAAATCCATTAATAATAAAAAAATTACAATTATGACAATTGATATTTCTAAAAAAATATACTATGAAAAGGTAATTTTTATAAATTAATATTTTTAAAATGTAATAATTGTATTATAAAAAGAAATTAAATTCTGAAAATAGACTATTATTTTCAGATGAAAAGTACAATTAAACTATTTGTACTTTTTACATCATCATATTTCAATAACACTAATAAATTAAGAATAAATCAAAATTCACAAATAAAATACAAAATATCCCAATTATTTGTGTGACTTATTGATATTATTTCAGATTTTAAATTTTTTCTTAATTTTTTAATAATTAATTTTTTCAACTTTTTAAAATTATTTTTACGTTATACACGGTTAACAATAATCAAACACTATTGTTAATTTAAATTTGGAGGGAGACGTTACATAATTAGCTACTAATTTTTTTTAGTAGGGGAATGTTGATTATTGGCTACTAAAAAAAATTTAGTAGCTAAAGGTATTACAATTGGCGACTAAAAAAATTTTTAGTAGCTAAATATATCACAATTGGCGACTAAAAAAAAATTTAGTAGCCGTAGAGGTACCTTTAGCTACTAAATTGTTTAGTAGCCGAATGAAAATAAAAAAATTAATTTTTAATCTTTGCCGACCAAATTTTTGGTCGCCAAATGTCAGTTTCGGCGACCAAATTTATTTTAGTCGCTAAAAACCTACTTTCGGCTACTAAATCTTTGGTAGCCGAATGAAAATAAAAAAAATTAATTATTTATATTTATATTTTTATTTTTATTTTTATTTTTATGAAGAGGTTGTACACCCACCATCCAAAAATATTAATTTTTAAAAAAAATTAATTATTAAAATAATATGAATTTTTTATTTTGTCCTTTTTTTAAATCCATTAATAATAAAAAATTTACAATTATGACAATTGATATTTCTAAAAAAATATACTATCAAAGGTAATTTTGATAAATTAATATTTTTAAAATGTAATAATTGTATTATAAAAAGAAATTAAATTCTGAAAATAGACTATTATTTAAATTATTTTTAAATAATGAATTTTGTTTGTAACTTTTAATATATTTTTTTAATTCATTATTTACCGACTAAATTTTAGTCGGCGATTAGTCTTACAAAATTGAAAATTTGTGCTTCAGACTTCGGAGGGAAACTTTGGAGTGCTTTAACTTGAACTACCTGACATATTATTTCTTTCATTTCCATTGCACCTGTGTTACATGGACCATTATCCCTCCCACCTTTGGTTTAGTAGTTCATATTCAAACCATGGGTTTTCATTCAATAGTTGATATCCGAAACACCAATGGTGTGGAAGTGTGAACTGAGCAAAAATGACCAATGGTGTGGAAGCTTCTCATATTTTTATGCTTCAGACTTCGGAGGGAAACTTGGGAGGGAAACAGTATTTTTATTACTTATATCTATCTGTTTGTCTATCTGTCTGTCTCTCTTTCTCTATGTCTTTCTCTCGATCATCTCTTTTCGCTCTCTGTCTCTTTTTCTGTCTCTCACTCTCTATCTCTTTCTCTCTCTCTCTCTCTCACTCTTTTCTTTCTCTCTCATCTCTCTCTATCTCTTTCTATCTCTTTCTATGTCTTTTTAACAATGAGTTTCAGACTACGGAGGGAAACTAAGGAGGGAAATTTGAGTACTTCTTTCTTTTGTCTCTCTCTTTCTTTCTAAGACCCACGACATAAGATTAGGGCAAAATATTGGGGGAAAGTTGGTCACGACTCACGACGAGAGCTGAGCAGCCGAATGAAAATGAAAAAAAATTAATTTTTAATCTTTTATTTATATTTTTAATCTTTGTAAACCTAGTTTTATTTATATTTTTATTTTTTTTTTATTAAGAGGTTGTACACCCACCATCCAAAAATATTAATTTTTAAAAAAAATTAATTATTAAAATACAATGGCTTGCTATTCTGTCTATCTGTTTGTCTATCTGTCTGTCTGTCTGTCTCTCTCTCTGTGTCTCTCACACATCTATCTATTCTCTCCTTTCTCTATCTCTCTCTGTCTCTTTTGTTCATCTCTCTTGTCTCTATCTCTCTTGTTCATCTCTCTTCTCTCGCTCTCTCTCTCTTCTCTCTTTATCTCTCTCTTTTTCTATGTCTTTCTCTCGATCATCTCTTTTCGCTCGCTGTCTCTTTTTCTGTCTCTCACTCTCTATCTCTTTCTCTCTCTCTCACTCATCACTCTTCTCTGTCTGTCTGTCTCTCTCTATGTCTATATTTTTGTCTCGGTCTCTCTTCTTTTTCTCTCTCTCACTCATCACTCTTCTCTGTCTTTCTGTCTTTCTCTCTGTGTCTCTCACTCATCTCTCTTTTCTCTATCTCTCTCTGTCTCTCTTCTCTTTATTTCTGTCGCTCATCTCTCCATGTATCTCTCTCGTTTATCTCTTTTCGCTCTTTTTCTCTCTCTCTCTCTTTGTATATCTCTTTTCACCCATTTTTTCATCTTTCTCTCTCTATTCTCTTTCTCTATCTTACTCATCACTCTTCTCTCTCTGTTTGTCTCTATCTCTCTTTCTTTCTGTGTCTCTCACTCATCTATCTCTTCTCTCATCTATTTCTTTCTCTGTCTCTTTTGTTCAGCTTTCTTGTCTCTATCTCTCTTGTCTTTATCTCTCTTTCTCTATCTCTCTCATTCATCTTGCTTCTCTCTATCTCTGTCTATGTCTTGCCTACTCATCTTTATTCTCTCTCTATCTTTCTCTTTTCTATGTCTTTCTCTCGATCATCTCTTTTCGTTCTCTTTCTCTCTCTCTTTGTCTATCTCTCACTCATCTCTTGTTTCTCTCTGTCTAGGTCTCTATCTCTTTTCTCTCTGTGTCTCTCTCTCTGTCTATCTCTTTGTCTCTCTTTCACTCATCACTCTTCTCTCCCTCTCATCTACCACAAAAGTTTGGTCGGAAAAAATTTAATTTCAGCGGCTAAAAAATATGTTAGTCGCGGTATAGATAGTTTTGGCGACTAAAATAATTTAGTTGCTGAATGAAAAATAAAAATTTATTTTTTACCTTTGACGACAAAAAAAAACTGATTTTTAGTAACAAAAAAAAATGGGCTACAAAAAAATATTTTTCATTGACCATAAAAAATTAATTTTATTTTGACAAAAAATATTGTTCATTAA
Source organism: Camellia japonica (assembly GCA_030407325.1). Taxonomy (NCBI): domain Eukaryota; kingdom Viridiplantae; phylum Streptophyta; class Magnoliopsida; order Ericales; family Theaceae; genus Camellia; species Camellia japonica. The sequence goes on along the minus strand of JAPPVO010000016.1, from coordinate 132,796,866 downwards.
AATATTACCCCTACACCTACCAAAAAAAAAAAAAAATCGTAAAATAAAAATGAAACAAAATTTCCCCCCTTTTTCAGTACCCGCCCGCCCAAACTTCCCCCCTTTTTTCCCTGTTTTCCCCCCCTTTTTCATTTCCTTTCAGGTTTGCACAGCCAAGGCTTCCGTCCCCTCCTCCCTCCTTCCACCGCTGTTATCAAAGAGAAACCCACCACCCACACAGAGGCCCTCTAGGGTTAGGGTTTCTCTCTCTCTCTCTCTCTGAATCTAGTTGATCGGTGTTGTTTGTGGATCCAAAAATGTCAAACAAATCACCATCTGGTTATGGAACGTCACCCACCACCGCCACCAGCAGCAGACGGCCACCGCTTCCGCCGCCGCCACCACCACCACCACCACCGTCAACCTTCATCTCTCACGCCAAAGCTCAGACTCAATCCCTAATGGCCACGCACCGCCCATGGAAAGAGCTCTTCGACTTCTAGCAGCCTGATAGATTGGTGCTTCATGATGATTTAGGTTCGAAGATGAAAAAATTGGTCTTTATAGCAGACTGATAGATTGGTGCATTGCCTTGCTATTTTGCCCTGCTATAGCTTCAGATTCACACAATACAATGGCTTCCTCTGCTATAGCTTGCTCCACACCTTTCATCAACAAGGTACTCTCAATACCTCTCCAAATATCTCTATTTTCCCAAAATTTTCTCAACAAAATCTTACTGACCCATCTGTGATTTTCTCTCTTTTTGGAAACCAATTAAGTGCTTGAAGGTTACTATTCTTAGTTCATTTGGCAATTGTTACTAGGCATTTGAATGATTTCTATACTTTGAATTAAGCTGTATTATTCAAAGGGTCTTGCTGCCCTGGGCTTAAGAAAAAGAAGAAGAAAAAATCAACACTTTGCATCTATTTCAGACCAAGTTTCACTAATTTCATAACTCTTTTAGTATTTTCACCTGTTTTCAAAGCACATTTTACATCAATCCTAGTATTAGACAATGCCCCAGTGCACTTGTTAGTATTTGCCTTATTTAATTAAGATAAGTTCTGATTTATGAAATGCAATAGTTTAATCACCAAACTGAAACACAGATTTTGAGGTCATCCATTGAAACCCTAGAATGACATTTCATTAAACAAAAAGCAAAATGAATTACTAAAACAGGAAAAAAAATTATTCTTATTATTTCGTCTAGAATTCTTCATTACACATGATGAGGCGATTCAGTACCCATCAAAGTTTTAAACTTTAACCTTGTATTGAGCTTAAGTTAATACATAGTATAAAAACAAAAACTAGATGATATGAAACTAGTATAAAAACTAGATGATATGAAACTAGTATAAAAACTAGTTTCATAAGGTTAACTTAAACTTTACACATATTCTTCTTTTTTTTTTTATATTTTTTTTTATAGAGGGTATTAGTTTCAAGGGTGCTGAACAACAAAACCTGCTTTTTGAAAGCAGATATCAGAGTACACAGCAGAGAGTATTGGCCAAAACATCCACACTTATTTCCCAAAATTGCATTTTTCAATAAGTGAGACCTATTATGTGCTAAAAGAAGAATCGGTCAACTAGTTAATCAGTCAACAGCTTATTCAGAAGAAGCGTTGCTACTATGTCTTTCTTTCATTTTGCCTTTTGGTGTATTGGAACAAAAGCAATGCCTATGAGATTTTGTAATGGTCTTTTGGATCCGGTATGTAGTTTTTAGATTATCTAATTATTATCAAGTTATTTTCCTTGACTGATTTTTTGTTAGTACATAACTAAATATCTGAAGGTGCATGTTGTAGGACAGCTTTAGTGGCTCAAGATAGTGATTAGATCAGATTTCCAATAAATGGGATGGAGTATTTCATGTTCAGTAAAAAATCTTTAAAGGATTTGTTTCATTTTGTATGTTCTCTCTTGGAAATTTTTATCCTAGACTCGTAGTAGATATATTTGCTTCATGAGTCTCTTGACATGATGGTGCACTTGTTGAGGCCTTCCCTGAATTATGGAAGGTTCTATATGTATATGATTATATCTATATTAATTTCCTATGTTGGCCTGTTGCTGATAAAAAAAAAATTTCCTATGTTGCTCAGTTTCCTTGTTGGCCTGTTGCTTTATTTATTTATTATCATGAATAGAGGAGGATGTGATCATTGTATTCCTTCAGAACGGTCAACCTGGATGTCAGGAAGGAATCCTGGCTGCGTAGCTTTCTAGTTTTGTAGCTGGTTTATGCTTTATTTCTTTTGGATTTCAACAACCCTTGAATGTTTAACAGCTCCTCAATTCATGTTCAGTGCATTGTCTAATTTTTCTTGGAAGTCTAGAGCATGTTTTCCTAATTGATTGTTGAGATCTATTAACTATGTATTGCAGGATCAAGTATTTTCCGAAAATGATGCTTTTTTTGCCTGGACGTTTGTAAAACGACGGCCACTGTGGCAAACACTTCTGTCATTTTTTTGGCCTGTGTTGACGCTTGCAATCTGCTTGTTTCCTGTATATCCCCATCGGGCCAAGCTGCTCATCCTCTACTCGTGTGCGGGGGTCCTTCTGCTTATACTTTCCCTGCTTTTAGGTAAGTCTCCCAGTGGCTATGGTTTCAATTTTAATTTTACCACAATTATCTTAATGGGTCTTACATCCTCGATAAAATGTTTTTACTCAGTTATGGGTACTCATATCATTAAAAACAAAAAGCTTAAGTTAACCTTATGAAACTAGTATAAAAACTAGATGATAGATTATTCTATCTTTTGTCATTGTCAATCAATTTTATGTATTATGAAACTAGTTCATGTTAGACCAATATTGAAAAACAAATTTAAATTTTTGTTTTTGTTTTTATTATTATTATTATTTATTTATTTTTCGTAGAAGAATTAATGTAGGGACTGATACCAAATATATGATTACATCCTTGGTTGTAGATATTCGACAATGAGTAAAGCTATCCTTAAAACTGGACGACCCATTTTCTTTTCCCTATTGCGTATAGGAATTTATAATTTATAGGAGTTCTGGCCAATTAGATTTAATTTAACCCATTCATTAAATCAAATTGCCTTACAAGGAATAAATAACTGGCTTGGCACAGGTGAGTTTTTGTGGAATTGATTTGAGTTGATTCTTGCCGGCAATTTAATCCCAAAATTAGAGAAAATTGAAAGTCAATAGAGAAAATTGGAGAAGGAAGCAAGCATGGTTTAAGCCAGCAAGACGTGTGTACTAAAACACAAACAAAATACAAAAGATAAAAACAGAAATAGAAAAAAGTAAGTCAAATCTGTAAGAAAAGATTAGAAATAGAAAAAAGCTTTTGATTAGTACTTTACATGGAACCTTTACTAACATTTTATCACAACGGTATTCTGTTTCACATTTCAGTCTTTTACTAATGTGGCTTGTGATTTGATTGTGGTAATTTGTGGTTGTTATTTTCATTGAGACAAGTTGCATGATATTGGGTATGCACTTGATATGAACTGTAACAAAAATCAATTAAAAGGTTTAGAAGAGAGATTGTACTGATGGTATGGTATTGGTGTACGACACTGTGCAAGGTTTTGTGGGTGTTTAGGGGGCTGCTAAACACTATTATTTCAGAATCCCCTTAGGGGCTAGTCACATGAAATTTGAAACTGCATTCCAGACCAGAGAGAAGGGGGGGAAAAAAAGAAAAAAAATGTACAAACTATATTATGAGTTGTGAATGACATGATGTGATATTTGGCTTTAGTCATCACTCTAATCAAATTAAGAAAGGATGGATCATGGAACAAAAAAATTGAGTTGGATGTTTAAATAATGTTTGATTGAATCATGTCCCTTTTTTGCAGGATGTTGCTGTCAAGGTTTTTTCCAAGCAAGAATATTCAGATGATTTGATATATTCCTTCAGAAAAGAGGTGTGTTTAACCAGTTGATGCATAATTCAGAAGTCTTATGTAATTGAAGTTGATAGAATTTGTTGCTACAATTGAAATATTTAAATCTGAATCTTCGTATAATTACCATGATGAGACATAGTGAATAGGAAGTGAACACACAACACAGAAGGATGTGGTACACAAAACATTAGCATGACTCAGCGGCCATCCTTGTTGTCTGCATGGTACTGGAATTCTAAGAATTCTTACATAACTGATTCTGCTTAAAGGAAGAAATGAAGATGTAACTCTGTTTTATGTAGATTTTGTTAGTATTTGATTTTGACTCTAAACAAAGTAGCCTTCATAAATGTGGAGGGATAGGATGTCCAGTCCTTTTTTTTGTTATTTTATTTTTATTTTTATGTGGCTGATTAGATCATTTGTGTTGAAAAATGATTTTACTAGCATTAATAATTATTCGGTGGTAATATATATGTTGACAGTAGAGTTTGTTTTTGTTTATGAAGGTATCTCTCATGAAAAGATTCAGACATCCAAATGTTCTACTTTTTATGGGTGCAGTAACTTCACCTCAGCGTCTTTGTATTGTTACAGAGTTCCTTCCACGGTTCATTCTCCACTTCCCTTTTGAGAACATATTATTCAAGCAATTTTTTTGTACGGAGGACATCTTTTTTGTATGATTTTGTGTATGTATGGAATTATTATTTTGGGATGGATTGTATTTGATTTGTATAGAATCTGATGTTAATTGATTAAATTTTTGTATTGTTGAAACGAAATAGAAATAGATATATGTATAATTATTGTTTAAATACAGGGTGCAGGTTGCACGAAATAAATACAGGTTGTGAAGAAATTAATTATAATAAAAAAAAACACAAAATAAAGTTTTTGGCAATTAATAAATGTTTAGTAGCGAAAAAAAAAAAGAAGTGAATTTGTTAGTGACTAACCAATTGGTAGTCAAAAAGGAAATCAATATTTTTAGCGACTAAATATTTGGTAGCCATAAAGAACCCAAAGAGTTTTGGTGACTAAAAAGTTAGTAGCTAAAAATAAATGAAGACTTTCCGCTACCAAATAGTTAGTAGCCAAAAATAAAATAAAATGAAAAATAATTTTTTGGCTACTAAATTATTTAGTCCCTAAATGTTACACATTTTGTGACTAAAACTTATCTACGACTAAAATTTTTAGTCGCTGAAAATCAAATTAATTTTATTCGAACACTTTTGGCGACTAAATATTTAGTCGCCAAAAGATACCCTTTGCCGACTAAGCAGATTTTAGTAGCCAAATGTTCACTTTTGGCGACTAATATTTTAGTCGCCAAAAGTACCCTTTGCCGACTAAGCAGACTTTAGTAGCCAAATGTTCACTTTTGGCGACTAATATTTTAGTCGCCAAAAGATACCCTTTGCCGACTAAACAGACTTTAGTAGCCAAAACGTTCACTTTCAGCGACCAAAATTAGTTTAGTCGCCAATACTATCGCCGACAGAGTATAGGCGACGACTTTGGCGACCAAAAAAAGTAGTCGCTAATCACATTTGGCGACCAAAAATAGGGCTTTTGGCGACCAATATTTTGGTCGCCAAAAGTGTCGTTTCCTGTAGTGTATATTAAGTGATTATAAAGATTTAAGAGCAATAATAAGAAATAAAACTATTTTAGGACCAAAAGGGTATCGTTAAGATAAAAATTAAACAGCTCTTGAAACCACAACGTTCAATTTATTGTTTGAAATCATTCGATTGTCCTTTTCAATGAAGTGGCATGTTTTGGTGGAAAGTTTCACACAATTTGGAGATAAATTTAAAAGGGAATCACATCTTAGTGAGACCGAATTTTTTATTTTATTTTATATAACTATGAAGAGATATTAGTTACACTTGCACCTCTACAGTCTTTCAGTTATACCTTATCACAAAATCACTTTCACCTTATATATTTTTGTAATTTTTTCTATCTGTCAATTGTGTTGAAATTCTCTCAAATTTAAATCCAACAAGTTTTTTGGTTTACCACACTATACGACATGATAGGCTTGCCAAAATACTACATACGTCTTCCCATTTCAATGGGGGAAAATTGAGGGTCACTCATGTTGTCGGTGACATGTGATAATGCTATCGAATAAAAAATTTGTATGAAAATAATGAATTAACTACCTTATCACACACACACATATATATATATATATATATAATAAAAATAATAATAAATAATTATTAGTGATAACATAACTATATTTAAAAAAATATATATATATATATATCCCAAAGACTGGGTCGCTCTCACCACGAAAATTAAAAGCATTATATAATTTTCACAAGTTACTTCCTAATTCCTTCCTTCACAATATGGCTACTCTCTTTGATCCTCAACGTATTTTCCATCTCATCTAGATGACATTCTCTTTGGAGTTTCTAAATTTTTCCTTTTTATTTGGGTAAATTGCATATATCTTTTTTGAGATTTGAAAAAAAATATAATAAATTTTATACATTTAATTTAATTATACTAAACTCCCCTACACTGTGTTTGGTTCACAGACTTAGATAGAGATTTGGAAAAATATATAAACAAATAAATAAATAAATGAAATATGATTTTTGTACTTTCATACTATTTATATTAATTTTATTCTATTTAACTTTACCAAAAAAAAATCAGCATAATTTCTTAAAATTATATAATTGCATAGCATTTGTCCTGTCCATAGCATTGGAAAAAAAAGATTTCATAGCGTTTGTCCTTATTCTCCCACTGGTCATTGTTGTCGCAATAGTTGACTGTCATTATTCATTAGTATTTCATCTAAAAAACATTATTGGCATGTTTGATTGGGTGGATTAGAGCATAGGATTGGGATTATTAATCTGTGGGCCCAATTATCCTAGGTTTGTTTTAATATTTTGGTTTAGGATTATTAATCCAATGGATAATTAATCCAACAAATTTGTAGGATTATTAGTAATGTGATAGGGGTGGGATTGTTAATCCAATAGATATTAATCCAATTGGATAGTGAATACCACACTAATTTAATAGGATTATTAATACTTCACTATTAATCTTGTGAATCAAACATGACCTATGGGTGTAAATACAAAAGGGACAATTACACTGCAATGAAGTAAGAAAAAATAAAATACATATTAATTTAAAAATTTATAATTTTTATTATTAATATTTATATAATTTTTCATTGATTTGAAATTTGTTTTTGGAAACTATACTGATATGCAGTTTCCCCCATTACTTTTTTTTGATAAGCAAAAGAGAACTTTATTGATGAAGAACGCCGAACAAGCATAAAACTTACATCAACAAAGAGGGAAGATTGGCGAGAAGCCAATCCAGAGAAAGCAAGAGGAAGGGAAAAGAAGATAAAAAAATCAGGGCAACAAAGCATGAGCAAAGCCAGGCTTTGCTCATATAGCAGCACACTACGGTCCTCAAAGCAAAGCCACACAAGCAGCAGCCAGCAGAGCAGCAGAGTATGGTTAGAACCTGAAGGAAGCCTTACAGCCAGCCCACTGCAGCAGCCATTCCAACTGGAGGGGCCTCAGACCATTCCAACTTGCAGCAGCAGCCACCACTCAGGTTTGAACCTGAAACAAGCCTCACAGCAAGCCTATCAGTAGAGCATGAACAGCAGAGCAGCAGAGTATGGCCCTTGCAGCAGTAGCCACCACTCAGGATGAACCTGAAACAATACCAATACAAGGTGCACAGACAACCATTCCAACAGTAGAGCATCCATGCCACCCTCCATTATATAGCCCAGAATAGTAGATTTCCAATGCAGCAGCCTCCATACTGATACACATTGAGCATAATCCTTCAACCTCCATACTGATATACCAATAATTCTATGGGAACACACATCACAGACAGGTCAGACCAGCATCAGCATGACTATCAATCTGCATAGACCAGCTTCCACCTTCCACCTTCCACCTTCCCCCCAACCAAGACACTACCAGCCATAGCATACAACTCCCCACCAACTATTTGCACCCACCAACTATCTGCACCAAGAATCTGCACCAGCCTCCATGAACAGCAGAGCAGCAGAGTATGGCCCTTGCAGCAGTAGCCACCACTCAGGATGAACCTGAAACAATACCAATACAAGGTGCACAGACAACCATTCCAACAGTAGAGCATCCATGCCACCCTCCATTATATAGCCCAGAATAGTAGATTTCCAATGCAGCAGCCTCCATACTGATACACATTGAGCATAATCCTTCAACCTCCATACTGATATACCAATAATTCCATGGGAACACACTTCACAGACAGGTCAGACCAGCATCAGCAGAATTTTTCCATAACAGAGGGGAAACCTGGGTGCATCATCCATGCATTAATGAACCTGAAGGGTCGTGGCCCCCAATCCCTCTCATCTTCCTTTAACAAGAGTGGGCAGTGATCAGAACAAGTTCTAGGAAGACCCCATAGCTTGAAATTAAATCTTTGCAACCACTCAGGATTTAACAGGACCCTATCAATCCTACTCCATTTCTCCCCCTCCTGAGCATTACACCATGTGTACTTCCTACCCAGCAATGGTATATCATTCAACTCACATTTATCAATGAATGCATTAAGTTCCTTCATCCCCTTGTCCCTTCCAGAGCAGCCCCCCCTTTCCCCAATAGATCTAATCTCATTTAGATCCCCCCCCCCCCAAGCACCATGGATTTGGAAAATCAGACTTTAATTTTATTAAAGTATCCCAGAGCATACCTCTACCACTCACATCATTAGGGGCATAAACATTTACTATAACACAATCAAAAGAATTCAGGAGAGTACCTGAGAGGAGAACAAATCTTCTATTGGAACAACAGTCCTTCAATTGAAATAAACTTGGATCCCAAATACAGAGTAATCCCCCAGCTAACCCTTCTGAATCTACTGCCATAAATTCCATGTTCCTCCTTCCCCACAAGGTTCTAACCTCACTTTCTGAAATAGAGGCTTTCTTAGTTTCCTACAACAGAACAAAGTCAACCCTCCTATCACAAATGAGCTTCCTAATCCTTCCCCTCTTCATAGATTTCCCTAATCCTCTGATATTCCATGACATTAAATTCATCAGTAAACATCTGATACGCCAAATTCCCCTAGATGAGACACTGAGACCCTTATGCGATCTCCCTCCCCTTTCTTCTTCCTCTGTCAATTGATTCAAGCTCCACCAATTTCTCCAAAACTTCACTATCTTTGCCATTGTAGTGAATTCCCAGAACTTTACCCAGCTGAAGATTAGCTTGAGCTTCACTAAGAATATGCCTCCCTTTGCTTGAACCACTCTTAGTTGAAGCCGAAAGAGACAAGGCTGCAGCAGCAGCCCTGAAAACTGCACACTTTGGGATAGACTTGCTAGATGGGTTGCCTTTTTGACCATACAGACGAGCTAACCTCTTATACCCAACCTCCTCTGTGTTAGACTTTGCTGCACCCGGCCCTCCCACTTTCATTTTCCCTTTCCTTTTTGCCTGCTTTACAGCGTTGGAGCTTCCATTGATAGTATTTTGGCTAGATTGCACCAAGAGCCCATCTCTCCTGGTGCCAGCCCGATGAGATTTAGATGAGTAGAATAAAGATGTGCCCACCCCTTCTTCACACAGTCCATTTGGAGAAACAGGCCCATAAATATGGCCCAAATTAACTTCTAGGTGGATACCAGGCCTGTGCCCACTTGCCCTACTCACACTCTTAACAAACCCAGGGGTACAAAGATGCTCGTCAACGCTGTGTTTAACATTCTCCCCCTGCAGTTCACCGGCTGCCATTACCAATAACGAGCTACCCATGCGTGCCTCAAACCCCAATATGTTTCCCACGCCACATTCAGGCTCTACGACCACTGTATTAACTTGGGCAGCTTTACAGGTCTGCTCCAGCCCACATTGGGTCTCTACCACAACGGTATCAGAATTTGCCAGCTCATCATCTTCTTCCTCAACCCCCTTAGTCATGTCATCTGCTTCATTTCCAGCACCACACCCAGCTACTGGTTCTTGATTAACAGCTCCATTAGAGCTCTGGACATCCTCAACCTGACTAAGTATCCTACTTCCATTATCAAATATGCTAACCGGTTGCTCTTCACACACCATAACAGGGTATAGCCTTCCTTTGCATGCCAGATTAATGGTTTTATTGATGAAGTCCATACACTGAGTTGCAATTCTGACTCTTCCATAACTGAAGGACTTGGGTTGGCAAACGTCTCCTTCCAATCGAATAACACTTCCCCAAATGTTGCCAATCTTAGTAAATGTGTTCCTATTCCACATACTTAGAGGAACCCCATGGCATCTGAGCCACAGACACCTCTCTTGTTCTACACAAGCTCCTGGTTCCCACTCTTTAACAAACTCACACCAATCCCTACACCATTCTCTGACCAGTGATAGTTTTGCATCCTTAGCTTCTTTGGATCTAAAGGTGACCACCACATCTCTGCCTCCTCCACGCCTGACCATTACATCCTCAACTCCTTTCTCCTTAAAAATCTTCTCAATGTCATATACAGAGTACTCGTCTTTGAATCTCAAGATCACACTCTCGTGCAGCCAACCATGACCGGCTTCCTCCACCATGATAGTAGTTTCAGCTTTTCCCGCAGATCCTCTAGCGTTTGTTTTTAGTATTTCAGCATATGACCTCTGTAACCCATGCTGATTGTGGACTTTTCTTCCACCTGCTTCGTTGATACCTTTGCTCCCTTTAGTCTGGATTCTATTCTGTGCTCCTTCCTTAAATCTATCGTACTCTGCCATTTTAACTTGAATCTCCCTGTCCTCTACCCATAGACCATTAGCTTTAGAAACTGCAACCCTTGCTGCAACTGAGCAGTCGAACCTGACAAAGCCAAACCTAGTATTTGTGAACTTCCTCCTCTTCTGTGGGATAAACACATCTTTCACTATTCCAAACTTTGTAAACAATTTGAACAATGTTTGTGGGTCCATACTGGAAGGTAAATTATCCACAAACACTGAAAATAATTCAGTCCTTGGCTCCTTGCTCCATGTTCCTTTCCCTCTTCTCTGCTTCACGACTGGAATCCACCCTCCTCCCTCCATTCCTCCAGCAGTCATCTTGGTAGGACTTGACCTTCCTTTTCTTTCTTTTCCCCCATTACTTGATGGAGCCCAGTGATGGAATGGGACTCTTTTGTAACATTAGCCTTCTGTCACCAGCATGGAAGACTTCATTTTGGGGCCTTTGACCTCACCACCTCGCTTTTTCTTAAAGGGAAGTGATTGAAACCCCCTCTAATCACTACCCCTATTAATCCCACACATACGTGGCGGGTGGTGATTGGAGGAGAAGGAAAAAAAGAAAAACTGGCCAATCAGAAAGAGAGGGGGTCAAAGGGGGTGCCTCCTTGAGGGGGTCCAACTCATTTTTCATAATAATAAACAATTAAAGAGATCCAAGTCATAAGGCACTATTTGGTACAGCTTAATTTCAGTTTATTTCAGTTTTCAGCTAAATTTAAGCTATTTTGATGTGTTTGGTTTAGCTTAACAATACAGCTTATAGCTTTTTATAAGTCAGAAATCAACTTATTCTTTGAGTGGGGCAGGAGAAGCTTAATTTATAAATCAGAAATTAGCTTATGTTCATAGTTATAAGTTATAAGCTGTTAAGATATAAAGTATAAGCACTTTCCCACAGTTCTACCAAATAGGGCCATAATATGACACATGTTACCTTAGTATTTAAAATACACAATTAAAGAGATCCAAGTCATAATATGAAACATATTACCTTGGTATAAATCCAAACTAGAGGATTAGGTTCAAAGCATAATGATCTATCTCAACCCTCACGGCATGTCTCGTATGTGTGGCTATCAAAATTTTAGAACCCTTGCTTTCTTTTTCTTTTCTTTCTTATTTACTTATTTATTTATTTTTTTTGTGAAATGAATTTGTTTGTTCAAAATTTTTAGAACTCATAAAAAAAAGATTTTCAATTGTGATATTATATTTAATTTCATTTCTTACTTTATTTATTATTATTTTTTTAATTTTTTGGCATAAAACATTAGAATTCACATATAAATGCATGTAAAGCTTACTCACTTATATTTAGAAAATGTAAAAATACAATAAAAAAAAAAGGACGAATTACATTAACAGTTCCCATAGTTTGGGACGTGTGACACTTTAATCCTTAACTTTTCAATTGTGATACATTTGACTCTAAATTTTAAATTTTATTCCAAATAAGGACAATCAAAGATGTTTTCTTTGTAAATGGTCCAATCCAAGAGCAAAGTTATCATACAACTTATTTTATGTTGAATTGTATGTTATTTGAAATGTAATGACCATTTTATTTAATGAATAATACTAAAGTTTTTTTGGTTATAAAGTTCTGTTTGATTTAATTTTTAGAATCTATTTTAGAAAACATTTCTAAGAAATTAAAAATTAAATTTGGTAAAAAAAATTTAAAACACAACATTTTTATATAATTTTATCTTTTGGGAGGGTAGAAATAATTTATTTTCGTTAAATTAGTTTCAATTTTTTCAAAAATCAAACATGGCGATAATTTTGATATCATTATTAAACAATCCATTAAATCAAAAAATCTAAAACTAAAAACATTTCATATATTAAACATATCGATTACATAATAACCATAAAAAAATATCTGTTAACAACAAATGCAGTCATCTATTACATTATAATCGTCCAAAAATATCAACAAAACAACCACCCATTACATGATCATCATCCAAATACATACCAAAAATTAATTTGATAAAAAAATAAAAATAATAAAAATGTAAAAGATTTATTATTTTTATATAATTTTATTTTTGGTGGTAGAAATAATTTTTAAAAATTAAAAAATATTTTTTTGACATTTATTTTTGTCTAATTAATTTTTATTTTATCAAATTGAGAACTTTGCTCTTGAAATGGAATAACAGTGTTTTTAATTGTTCTTATTTAGAACGAAATTCAAATTTCAAGGTCAAATATATCACAATTAAACTGTTAGGGATCAAAATGACACAAATCTCAAATTACAGAAACCGTTAACGTAATTCACCCTAAAAAACATGGGATTCTAGGGAGCTGTTTAAGTGTGCAACCCCCTTAAGGTTACACACCATATGCAACCTAATTATTAGCCCTTGGATTACAAAGAATTGACCAAAACCACTGAATTGTTTAATGGAAAAAGATTGGAAAGTGAGGCAACCGTTGTATAACCCAAACTAACGGTTGCCCCGGTTTTCAATCTTTTACCATTAAACAATTTAGTGATCTTAATCAATTCTTTGTAATCTAAGGGCAAATAATTAGGTTCCATATAGTGTGCAACTTTAAGGGGGTTGCACACTTAAACATCTCCCATATATGTCTTGCATATGGTATGCAAGGCATACTTAAGAATTACCCATACCGTTAATGTTTTTGATTAAAAATTATTACTAAATTAGTTGAGGTTAACTCATTGAGTTAATTAAACTTATAATTTTATTTTTAAAATCATGACAAATGTCACTTATGTGTGTATTTTTTTATTAAAAAATACTAACAGTTGTATTCAATTGACTGAATTGAGATAAAATTATAAATTTAAGGTCAAAATCGAATCAATTGAATTACGGGGATCAAAATAACATAATAATCAAAATACAGGGAATACTAATCACTCTGCTTGGTTTCAGTTTCAGAATTCATTTTTCAAAAAATTCTAATTTTTCATTTTCTGTATTTAGTTCATTTTCACAGAATTTTTTTTAATATTTTAAGTAATTTTTTTTTAAATTTTTAGATACACCTAGCATAAATATACTTAAAAAGTATAATATTTATGAAAAATATCTTTAAAAGATTCACTAAATATCAAAAATACCAAAAAAATACAAAAATTCAGTATTTTTTTTGTATTTTTGTGTATTTGTTCATTTTTTAAAATATTTTTTCACAAATATTTTACTATTTAGATACATCTAAGTAAGGTACATCTAAAAACGTAAAAAAAAAAATTACTTAAAATTTTAAAAATATTCACTAAAAACAAAAAAATACGAAAAATAAAAAACTCAATTTCCAAAAGTTTGAATTTAGAAAACTAAGACCAAAATACTGAATATAATTTGCCCTATATATATTATTAAAAGTAACTTTTACCTTTAAATTTCTCTTTCCTATGTGACTTATTTTCTCTCTTAATTGTCACATCAATATACCTTTGTATATAATTACTTTTAATATTTAAAAGACTTATATTTAATTTAAACTATCTATAAATAAAATTTAATAAAATTATACGTACTAAAAAAATACTTTATAAATTGGTTTCGTTCTATTTTCTTCACTTTTATTAAAGATATTTATTATTTTTGCGTCTCTCTCATTTATATTTTAATATTAATTAATAATTAAAGAAAAAGGTAATGCTCACAATGATCACCATTATCTCCACATGCATCCCTCACAAGATGGGATGTGATAAAGCCCATTATTGGTATAAGACTATTTTTATATTTTTATACTTGATCCTTGAATTTAAATTTGATTTTTTTTATCTTTATCTTATATTTATGAAATTCACTTTCACTCTTAATTTTCAGTTGAGTTTATTTTTCTTGGAAGATTTATCTAATTTTCTCTTTTTATATTCATCTTCAAATTTAAACTTAATTTTTTTTTTATCTTTATCTTATATTTATAGAATGTTACTCTTACCCTTCCTTTTCAATTGAATTTATTCAATTGAGTGTATGTCAAAAAAATTAATTAGTCCTACATATCCATAAACATAGTGAAATCAATCATATATGTTATTTAAATATCTATCAAAATTAACATGATAATATGTAATTAATTTTTAATATATTTAATATTATTTTTCACATTTTATTACTTATTCGTGTGTAGTACAAATTTTACGCTAGTCTATACTATATATTAAGCATAAGGGGGTTTTTAACCCTAAGTATTGTGGGAGTTCCAATCTCCCAATCTAAATTTCCTGATTTTTTGATTTTAAAAAAAAAATCTTAGTATTTATTAATTTCTCCCAAATCTCAAATCTTACCCTCATAATAACACTTTAATGCATTAAGAACAAGTATAATTTTTTTTTTTTGAAATCCAACACATATGAATTCCTTAAAAAAATCCCAACACATATGATTATTATCTTCATAATAACACTTTAATGCATTAAAAACAAGTATAAAAAAATTTTCTTGAAAAATCAAACACATATGATTATTATCAAAATATTAAATTTTAATATAATAAAATAAAAAAGAAAAGACATTTAATTCCTTAAAAATTCTAACATATATGATTATTATCAAAATATTAAACTTTAATATAATATAAAAAGGGAAAAAAATAAGACATTTAAAATAAAAAAAAATATTTAAAAATCACAATTCTCATATATAGATAATTATAAATGCAATCCGTGCATAGCACGGGTGATATGCTAGTTAATAATTAAAGAAAAGGGCAATCCTCACGACGATCACTGTTATCTCCGCATGCATCCCTCACAAGATGGGATGTGATAAAGCCCACTGTTGGTATAGGACTATTTCGTAACATTTGCCTTCTGTCACCAGCATGGAAGACTTCATTGTATGAAATATGTTACATTGAATTTCATTTTTTTTATATTATATTTCTACATTTTCTAAATATGAGTAAGTTTTATGTCCATTTTTATGTGAATTCTAATGTTTTATGCCAGAATTTTTTTTTTATAAAAAAAAAGTAAGAAATGAAATTAAATATATTATCACAATTGAAAATCTTTTTTAATGACATCTAAAAAAATTTGAATAAACAAATTCATTGCAAAAAAAAAAAAAAAATGAAAAAGAAAAAGCAATGGTTCTAAGGCCTCGTTTGGCAAACTTTCAGTTTAGTCAAAAAGTCACTATAAATTGATACATCACTCTTTTTACTTTTCTGTACATATTTTCGTAAAAAGTTGATGAATTTGAACAAAAGCATTGTAAGACTAAATTTGCAAAAGTATTTTAAAAAATTCTACTAGTTTAATGTTTTTTTGAAACTTTAAAATATTTTTTAAAAAATAAATTATTGTTTGAAAGGATTATTTTTTTTTTTTTTTTTACCCACTGCTGCCGAACTGCTAGTCACCGATAAAGTTGCTATAGGTAACTACGATCGACGGTTGGTTCTAGTGGTGATATGAACATATAAAGTAGAATATGTAGACATATAGGAAACACATGGACAAATAAATGACACTAGATAAGTAAGTGAACATATGGGGGATATATAGTCGACACTAGATAAATAGGTGAAATAGTAGACAGATAAGTAGGGATAATACAATAATTATTATTCTTATAGTCCCAAAAGATTAAGATGAAATTTTTAAAATTAAATTTATAACCCGAATTCCTTAAAAAATTGTACCAAAAAATTAAAAAAAAAAACGGTTGCACCAAACATGCAACCCTAAATAAATTTTTGGGGGGCCAAAGCCATGGATGGACCCATAGTCCATGAAAATTTGACAAAACATTGAATGCACAATGAATTAAAATCCCATTACACTAATCCAAACTAAAAATAGATAGAGGTCAAAAAAAAGACTAGAGAGGGTCCAACCTAGCCACCAAGAAAAGTTTTATAGAAAGGGTCTCAAGTGTCTTTTTCTAGCTCTAGCTGGCTTTTGTGATAGACACATATTTCCCACACTTTACAAAATCTATCTTTTATATAAAGAGGAAATGTCATTTTGTTTCTAGTTTTTTGATAATACTTTTTAGAGAATTTTATTTTCTTATTTTTCGTATTTTTTTGTTTTTATTGATTTTTTTTTCATATTTAAGTAATTTTTTTTTAATTTTTAGACACACTTAACATAGATACACTTAAAAAGTATAATTTTCGTAAAAAAATCTTTAAAAAATTTCCTAAATACCAAAATATAAAAAAAATATGAAAATTCAATATATTTTTCCTATTTTTGTGTATTTATTAATTTTTTAAAATATTTTTTCATAAATATTTTACTTTTTAGATACATAAAAGTAAGGTGCATCTAAAAAAGCAAAAAAAAATTGCTTAAAATTTTAAAAATATTCACTAAAAATAAAAAAGAAATATATAAAAAATAAAAAATTCAATTTTTACAAAATTAAATTCAAAAAATTAAAATCAAACACACTAATAATTCTGAGACCAAAAAGTTTTGTCAAAAGGAGCAGGTATGTGCTTCTACTACCACTTTTTGTGCCTTCCTTCTTCAAAACTCACATGATGCATGTACTCACTTCATGACTCATGACTTTGTCAAAAGAACGCATACCCTCTTTGACTTCGTCCGCCATTTCATTAAATATATACATAATAATGTAGGACAAGTAATTAAAGAGTTTTTAGTACAATTTAATTGAAGAGTTTCTACTTTTAAAATGGGTAAAATACACTAACATCTCTTTAGATTTGGTCTAATTGCATTTCATCTGTTGATATTTTAAAAGTTATATTTTTATCTCTGTGGTTAATAGTCTCATTTCACAAATACTTTATGTTTAGATAAAAGGTAACAACTCTTATTAAAAAAATTGAGAAAATTACATTGAGAAAAAAAAAGTAAAGTAAAGGAAAAGAAAAAAATCAGAGGAAATAAAGCAAAGAAAGAAAAGTGAGGACAAGTAATATTTTTATTTTTATTTCGTCTAAATAATTACAATGATAAATGAGTTAGTATAATTTCTTAAACGTCAAGAAATAATATGTACTAAGCTCAAATCTCAAATGGTGTAAGTGTAATTTACCATTTAAAAAACTAATGTCCTCATTGACTGACTCGATTATTTTAATAAATAAAAATAACAATGTAGGACAAGTAATTAAAGAGTTACTAGTACCACTGACTTGAATGGTAAAAATCTAAAAAAAGATTAATAAAAAGAAAAAAAGAAAAAGAAGAGGTCAAGCTAAGGTTATTGATTTCAAACTATTGAGGTTTTGCAATTTGGAAAAGCAAACTCAAAAATATTTTAAATTTGGTAGTTTCTTCAGGTGCGGCTAGTTAAACACAACTCATTGATTTTGTGTTAGGTTTCGATTTTATTTTTTTTTAAGAAATTTTTTTGTTTTAATTATAACTTTGCTTAAGAATTTTGATTTCCTTGTTTCAGTACATCTCATCGATTAATTAGTATTCAAATTTAAGCTTAACTTAAATTTACTATTTTCAATATTATTATTTTTTAATTTGTTACCTATTTTGTGTTGTACAATGATTAAAATTAATCCATTCTAAATAGAGATGTAAAATACAATCGGAGGCAACTCATTTAATAATATTTCAATTTTTTTTTCCCTGTGAATTCAAGGTTATTTTGGGCACTCGGTCTAAAAGTTCATATTTGAAATTTTCGGGAGAGTTGTTTCAATCTCTATTCTTTTTCAAACATAATAATAATAATAATAATAATAATAATAATTTGAAAGACTATTACTTTCACATATTTGTCTATTTGTCTATACGTCTATCTATCTGTCTATCTATGTGTTTATCTATCTGTCCACTTTTTCACCTATCTATCCACTGCAGGTTGCTAGCATCGTTTTTGGTGACCACAAATTTTATAGCAACTTTTCGATGAGTCGCTCGTGCTAGTAGTGGGTGGCGATTGATAGTAATTTGTGAGAATAGAGAAAGAAAATAAAAATAAAAAATAAGAAGGTAAAAAAAAAATTCATTGAAAATAATAATTTGTAATTCTCGCTAATATATTTCATTAATTATATTTTTAAAACAAAAATAAATCAAATCCTTATAATATGCATCCATAAAAGTGGTTGGCTTCTCTCTAGTCCTTGATCGGACTAGAGGGTACTGTTGAATTTGTGGAAGCCCACCAAAGGTCTCATTTTGATAATTTGAATCGTATGTATAGAATTCGTCGAGTACTATATGTCTGTAAAAAATTACATTTATCGGATATTGATAGTCATGTGATCAAATTAGTTTTGTATATAAAAAAAAATAGACAATAAAAAAATAAATAGTTGATAGAAATTTGATCCGATAAGATCGCTATCGATATCCGATTAATGTGATTTTTTACAGACATATAATATTTAACGAGTTTTACACATTGAACAGTTCGAATTATCGAAATGAGACCCGTAATAAGTCTTCACAAACTTAATAATACTCTCTAATCAGATAATGGACGGAAAGAAAGCTCAACCTTTCATAAAAATAGACTAGTTCCATTTTTTAGGGGAATGAATTGGAGACACTTTATAAAAATAGACTAGTTACCATATTTTGGGGGGATGAATTGGAGACATTTTTATCTTTCAAAATTATTTGGACTTGGTGTCAATGGTGTGATGGTACACTGCGTCAATAGTACAAAATCTGCCCCTCTTGTCTGTACTATCAGCCATGAATTGACAATTAGTGGGTCATCCATAAGAAATGACATACACTTCATAAAAATTGACTGGTTACCATATTTTGAGGGAATGAATTGGAGACATTTTTATCTTTCAAAATATTTGGACTTGGTGTCAATGGTGTGATAGTACACTACGTCAATAGTGCCCTCATGTCTGTACCATCAGCCATGAATTAACAATTCAGCAGTGCTGGGAACCCCGCACCCTCACCTCACGTTAGGCTGTGAGACCCTGACTTAAAAAATAATAATAATAATAATAATAATAATTTGGATCAATCAAAAAATAGTGAGATGGTAGGGTCTTAGTCTTCTTCCTTAATAATTAGTGGGTCATCCATAAGAAATGACATCAGCCCTATAATAGATATAATTGTCGTTTGAATTTTTTTTTTTTTTGAATTGAGTAGTTCGAATTTTTTAATTTGGTATTAAAAAATTTATTTGGATTGATTTTTTTAAAATTTTTGTAAGAAAAAATAAAATAATTATGATTTAAATATAATATTTTATTATATTAATTTTTTAACTTATTTTATTTTTTAATGACTAATTTAGTTTTAATCCAACTCAATTTATGTAGCCCAGTGAAGCCATAATTGTTCGTATTTCTGGTCAATAACAAATTATCTTTTTGATCCTTGGTTTGGATTCATTGTAAATATTCCAATTTACTAACCCATCATCCATGGTTAAAAAAATAGAAAAAAAGTGACTTTGCATGATTAAGGGTTTAATAATATGATTAATAATTGTATTTCCTTAGTCAAGAGAGAGAGGCCATAACTGTTTATTGTAACAAGAAAATTTTGATTTTTTTAATAAGAGCGGAGATTGGTCTAATTTACTTGAAACACAATCCATTATTAAGGAAAAACTGGGATTTTGCAAGATTTAAGGGCTTCTATTTGATCAAATTTTCCGATTTAGTTTTTGATGAGTGGGATAAAAATTTGAACTTTACCATTATGATAAGGTCTATGAAGTCTACTACAGATTTTATTTTGATAATCAAACCACTTGTTTTATGAAGTTTTCCATATGTATCATTACCTTACCAAACTAAATCAAATCAAACTAAATCAAGAGTTAAGTCCCATCATATGAGATTGGCTCTGTATATATCATTAATGAAAAGAAATTAGATTTATTCAATAATCGTAATATTTTCATATTATTGTGTTTACCTATAGAAAAATAGATAGTTTATTTTTAAAAACATATTTATCGTTTATTGTTTTGGAGATAAATACGATATAATGAAAAGACTACGATTTAGAGGTGGGTTTGGGTCGGTTGCGGTCATGGAACTTCCAATCCGCCATCCGCCTATCAAATTGGCGGATTGAAAAAAATCAATTTGCGTCCGTCCACCAATCCGGCAGATGTGGATTGAGCGGATTGACAGATTGGTGGATGGATGAGAATTGGTTTGGCGGTTTAAAATTTTATAAATTTTTAACATAATTTAACTTGTGTTCGAAAAAAAAAAAAAAAAAAACATAATTTAACTTGTGCACTTCCTTTTAAAAAAAAAAAAAAAAAAGTATTATAGTCAATGACTTATAAAAATATTACAATCACTACATGCCTCATCTAAAGAAAGAAAGTTTAAAATTTTAAAATATTACAATCATTACATGCATCATCCACATATTATAATCACAACATGTCTCATCCACATAAAGTATTACAATCTGTGGTTCTTAAAATATAAAAACAATTCAAACCACCAAAACCATGAACAGAGCAGTAGTAGAGATTGTATGACTATGTACTGTTACATTTATATCTGTTTTTTAAAACAAAAACCATCTAGCATATATCACATTTTTCATTTATTATTTTTAGTGTTAGATTTAAAAACCAAAAAATATAGATAAATAATACATTTATTTTTTTCAATTCAAAATATATATTCAAGTTGAAAACTCTTTTTCAATAGAATATTTAAACTATTTTTCAATTGAAAACACAAACAAAATATCTATACAAATTAAAAACACAAAGCCTTACAAATTACTAAGGGTGTTCGTGGTTTGACGGTTCGGTTGCTACCAAAGAAACCTCAAATCCGTCATCTATGCAAAATTAGACGGATTGAAAAAAATCAATCTGCAACTGTTCGCTCGTCATCACGCATCCGTCCAAAATGCGGCGGATCGGAGCCAAGTTTATTATGATTGGTATTATTATTATATTTTATTTAAATTATACATATACGGTCACTATACAACCAATATGAGTATTGAGCCATCAAAATCAACTATCACAACCGTAGCCAATGTAACGCCCTCAAAATAATACAATAAATCCAACTGTTATGCGGAAGATATAATAGAAATAAAATATTTTCATTCATCAGAGTTTGTTTATAAAGTTTAACATATAGTCAAATGCCCTATAGGCATACATCTTCTCAAGTCATTGCTTAGTTATACAAAAGTGAGCACAACTCATTACAAATAAAGCCCTTGGCTAAACATATAACAATACACAATAAAGAAGCTCTTGCTTCCCATAAGTCCCTCCACGCTATTGCCTCGGTGGAAGCATATCACCTGTACCTGAAAATGGTATTCCCATATAAGGTGAGCCACAGTCCAGTAGAAATAATCTAACACAATATATGAGGTTTAGCAAAGATATAAGTACCAAGTGCACAAACAATGCCGGTACTAAAACATCCACAAACTTGTATATCCATATGATACTAAGGCCAAACTTTATTCCATTTTCCTTTAATTTATTTCTAGCTCATATACTTCTCAATTCATGAGTCAAGACCATTATCTTTCAATTCAATTCCAGTTCATTATTCTACTCAATTCATGAGTTAAGTCCACTATCCTTTTGTAGACCGCCCAAACTCGCTCCGCGCGCCCCCCTTTCGGAGAGGGTGCGAATTGGGTTCTAGCTACTACAGTTTGGACTCCTGTCACGGTTCTGTATCTAGTCTCACAAAGTACAATGTAAGATTGATAAATCACCAAAGAGTCCAAATTCGGCAAATCGTTTTGGAAAATCGATTTTAATCAAAAAGCGCCAAATATGGACTACTTTGGCAGATTTCAGAATCGCCACCTAAATATTTTATTTTGAAAAATTTAGGAAACCCTGACTCGTGCCTAAAGTCACGTGTCTGTCATCACCAAAGTTGCCTCAGCTCGGGAACTTGGGTACGAGAGGGGAAGGTCCTGAAATGAGCACCCCCGCTCGCCCGATCAAAGATCGGCCTCTACTAACATGATATGTTGTTTTTGAAAACACATGTGTTGTTGTTTGATTATTAGCTAACTTACTATGTGATGTGCACAACATACAAGTATAGACTAAATCACTCGATTTGGAACAAAACATCTCATGTTTGTTTGTGAAAATGGTTTGAATTTGCTACCCTCAAGTAGGCTAAAATGTGAATTTGCCACCAAACAAGGTCGGCTTAAAACATGATGATTTGCCACTTCAAGTGGGCTTAAAACTCACATTTTGATGCATTGTTCAAATTCAAGTAATGAAGCCTTCATCTACAAGCGTTCATGCAGTTATAGCAATTAAGCACATAGCCTCATGGCAAGCATGCTATCATGGCAGTCACTTACACACATGCAAGGATGCTAAAGCGAAAACACTTACAGTGTACTCCGAGCCAAAACAAAAAACTAGTTAGAAACAATGCATGATTCTAACTATGTTAAAATGCCTAATGCAACACATGCAAAATGTAATTAAGATAGGCTCGGCTACCTAAGATGGCATATGAATGCAACACTTGATAACATGCTGTTAAACACGTATTCAAGTAAATGTATTGAAATACAATGCAGTTTGAATGATGCGGCGAGCCCGGTGCATGCAAGAAAAATGAATGAATGCAAACATGCAAGCATAAGGTATGCTAATATGCCCTAAACTAACCATCGAAAGCGGTAAGTAAAAAGGAGAAAGAAATGAGGGTTGGAAGACATGCACACATGCACGCACGCTTGCTTATTACAACAATGTACCCTCTTGACGGAGGGTCCGAATGAATTAGCTAAGCTAATCTAAGCTAAGTTAACTAATCTAATTAAGCTAATTAGACTAATTATTACAAACCAAATCGAATAACTAGTAAACTACTTACGAATTATTACAACACTTAATCAATTAGTAACTAATTAATTAAATTACAAATTCAAGCTAACTAACAAGTAAAGCTAATTACAAATTACACTGCCTCAGCTCTGTTCCAAAAGGTTGAAGATGCATGCTTGGTTTCTGCCCCGAAAAGCTCTCCAGTTTGCTCTTTAGAGGCTCTGTTTGCAGGGTATCTTCCAGAGCTTGCTGCTGAAACTTACCAAAACAATGCTGGGGAGTGCACCAGTGGCCTGCTGGCCATGAGAAGTTGCTGCCGACCCCCCTGCTGGCCAAGGATGTGCACTGCCGGCCAAGGATGAAGGGGTGCCGGCCAACAATGAGAGGGTGCCGGCCACTAGTGTGCTGTAACACCAAACTGCAACAGAGCACAAAACAGAGGAAATGGAGGGTCTCCCAGGAACATGTATGTATTATGCCCCTCCATATCATCTCAAAACATCAAGGGAGAGGCATCATTGGATTCAAAACCATCAATCAAGCATCTCAATGCATGATGGCCAAAGATCCAACTTGCACAAATTCAATAAATGCAATGCAAACAAGACTCTAGGGCCGTTACCTTATCATGGAAGATCAAAGGTAATGGAGACAAAGGGAATTGGCTCATTCTCATCACTTTAAGTATGAAATGAACCAATTTTCCTTGTGTTCAACATAACGTCCGAAGAAATCGAACCTTTGCACTGCACACCTTTCATCACCAAGTAAACCATCAGTAGCGCCCAAGTCTTAAGGGCGGTCAAAAATAGGGCGTCTATAGTTGCCCCTCTTTGACAGAGCTCAGAGTCATAAAAATGACGTGAGTGAATGTCAAAGCCTAGAGATGACCCATTTTTGACAAGGCCGAAGACTTGGACAAACAAACAAAATGAAGGTGCAAAAACAAATGGTTGCGCCTGCAGGCTGCCTACTTATCCCTTTACAAGGAATCAAACCAATGTAGTTTAGGGACAGAATGCCAAATGATACACAATATAACAAAACGGTGTAAATGATATACAATGCAATGAAACAATCAAACCACAAGCAGTGCAAAACCACACAAATATCATAAAGGGATGGAGATGCAAAATCAAACTACGTTTAACATAGAAAAGGTGCTGGAAACCTCAAACCACAATTCTCTTAGTGGAGTAGGCATATGCACATGTAGAACTATGTGTTTCGCAGAAAGAAACAGAGTACAAGTAATTGGGTGGGATGATATAAGTGAGGAATGATCTGCTGAGGAAAGATCATGATCCTAAATGCTGAATGCAACAAAACAAACTACAATGCAATGGATGCAATGGATGCAATGAATAAGGCGCAAGCCGAACCACGTTTCTACCTTGCAAAGGTATGGGCACAAAACAGGCCACGTCTAACACAGAAAAGGTGCCGACACCCTCAAACCACAATTCTCGTAGTGGAATAGGCGCGTACACATAATCACAGAACCATGCTTTAACGAAGGAAATGCATGAGCACATGCCAAACTAAGCTTAACATGAAAGGGATGCAGGCGATAAATCAGATATAATGCAGTAGATGCATGCGATAGAAGTAATGCAACACTTATGATAGATACGATGATGCAACTAGGAAGTGAAGGTACTTTACAGGGGCAATTGGCGATGACTCACCTCATGTTGCTAGGGATCTTCCTCTTCTTTTTGGTTGAACCACAGGTACTACTTTTCTCCCTGGCTATGGTCGCAGCTTTCTCTGTTCTCCAACATGCTGACAGCCTAGGTTGGTTCAGTATCCAGAATTGAGGTGCATACCCGCTACCTCAACCTATGGGGCTTCCATATAGATTTCAAGCCGAGGATACACCCTTGGGTATTTAAACCAGACTTTAGTCTCGGAAATTCCGAACCTTTGCGTTCTAGGCATCGGCCATTTGAACTCTAGTTTCCACCATCTTAGTTGATCTCCTAAGAACTTACCGCAAGCACAGACAGGTGGCTATACCAGACCACCGGAAGTTGTTCGGGCACGACAAACACCAAAGGAATTGCATCTTCAGAGGCTTTAAGGTCTCCTAGACCAGAGAGTGCACAAGACAGTGCGAAGCAGAGTGAATGCACAAAACAGTGCTAATGAGATGCATAAAACAGTGCTATACAGGTGCACAAGACAGTGCGATGCAATGCACTTACAAGTGTAGGTAAGGTGCGCAAAAGAGCGCGAATGCAATGCACTAACAAGTGCCGGTGAGGTGCGCAAAACAGCGCGATGCAATGCACTAACAAGTGCAGCAAGCATTTTCTATGCAAGATGAGAGCATGTAATGAAATGCACAATATAGTATGATGCGCAACAAAGCGCGAGTGTAAACTGCACAAAACAGTGCGATGCGCAAGAAAGCGCGAGTGTAAATTGCACAAAACAGTGCGATGCGCAAGAAAGCGCGAGTGATAAACTGCACAAAATAGTGCGATGCGCAAGAAAACGCGAGTGTAAACTGCCCAAAGCAGTGCGATGTGCAAGAAAGTGCGAGTGTAAACTGCACAAAACAGTGCGATGCGCAAGAAAGCGCGAGTGTAAACACAAAGTGTAAGTGCACAAGACGGTGCGAGTGAGGTACAATGCACAAGAAAGTGCGAGTGAGTTAAAATGCACAAGAAAGTGCAATAAAATGCATTTTCTATGCAAGTGAGGTGCACAAAAAAGTGCGACGAAATGCATGTTCTATGCAAGTAAGGTGCACAAAAAAGTGCGATAAAATGCATGTTCTATGCAAATGAGGTGCATTTTCTATGCGAAAGATATGAGCATTTTCTATGCAAGTATGGAAAAATGCGTTTTCTATGCATGAAACAAGAGCATATTCTATGCAATATGGAAAACTTATTCTATGCATGAGGCAAGCATATTATATGCAAGAATCATAAACGATGCGCGGCACGCATGCAACAGAAGTGTATATGAAAGTGCACATTCTATGTAATAGAGGGGCATCAAATATGTACTTTGGTGCCTCCGACTTACCTCTCAAAGGACTTGGCAACACGCTCAGTTCAAAAGGGTACACCCTGTTCACATTGGCGAGAGATAACATCTGCATGTGAAAACCACGGATGCCGTTTGGACTGCCATTCTGACTTGAAGCAGGCTTACACTTGGGGTCAAGATACACTCATACTCCAGAGAAATGGCGAGGCTTGAGAAGGTGCACCTGGAATGCAGTCTCAGACTTTACTGAAGTTGAAACATGCTAAGATGCTCCACATTTTCCCTCTTTTCTTTTGCTTTGCAGTTCGGAACCTATATAGCTTCAGATAGGTCCTGGTTCTACTGTTCTCACATGACCTGAGTTGAACCCTGCAGTTTATGAAAGAAAGGAATCTTGTTTTGCACAAATATGGAGAATGGCACAACACTCTGAGCGCAAAACAATTTGAAATTGAAATTGAGAAATAAGTTTTTAACCGAGTATTGAGCCTACGACTGACCATAGTAAAAAAAACTCAACAAAGGAAAACAAAGGTAAAACAACTTGAACACATCTATAAACACTCAAAACGACTCAAAACAAGAATCGAGACAAACAAAAACACACACACAACACTCAGATGTGTTCCAACAGCGAGAGACTTCTCAGTTCACGAGAAGCCTGTTTCTTCGGGTATTGTTTCCCACCCTTTCTCATTTGTGATTCTCACATCACTCTAGCACTCTATCTCTCTTTTTCTGAAAAAGCCCTTTTCTCACTTTTTCTCTCAGCGCATATCTCTCTATTCTTCAATCTCTCTTCTTTTTTATTCCTCCCCTGGGTGGTTGATGGATAAACAGGAAGTTGTGGGCTCTTGCCCCTAGTATTCTACTAGATTCTCCTTCTGCTCACAACAATGAGCTTTCCCACAGAGGGGTTGTGGTGCGACTAGATGCGCAGCAGATCTACAATTGACATCGGTTGACAATGCCCTTGGCCAGTTTGGATGTGATCAAATCTGTCCAGATGAGAGAGTGGAATATCGTGCTCCATTCTAGTTCGTGCTTCGCACTTAGCTTGATACCTCGCTACTTGGAGGATGAGAGAGCTTTCGGCCCTTTGCTGTTAGCTTCAGTTGTGCCCTTCCTGGCGAATATGGCGCCCTTTCTGGCAAGTATGTTGACAATGGGGAAAAGACTAGAAGCTTGACTCAACTGTGCCCTTAGTTCATCATTTTGACCATTTTTTTGTTTTGGTTTTCTACTAAAACAATTTTGACCAACATGAAAGTTAGATTAACATACTTGTTTGATTTTCTGATTTGAAATCACGAAGTCAGGTTATTAGCACTAAAAGTTTTCCTTTTTTGGGTCCAAGAAAAGGTCTAATTTTGGAAAAATTGAGTAATTTTCGAGAGAATTAGTCAACCTCATTAAAAATTCTCAAAACTATTTTTACAAATGGCCATTGCTTGACCAACACAGAATCTACTCTTGAGATGCACAACCTCAGATCCAAAACAATGGAAAATTGCCCCTTGTCTAAATGGCACTACACGGCAACGAAAAGTTTCCCCTTGTCTGAATGGCATCACAGCGCACTGTAATCAATCCTCAAAGTGACGATCACAACCGAATTCTCGGATACAGAGAAAACAAAGATGATCAGAACCATCACATGGACACAGTCAATTTGGAAGTGTTTATGGCTGGACTTCAGAATGAAGTTGCCTACGTATCCCAAAGATGGGAATCAAGCCTGACGTAGTTCTGGGTTAAGGTACACTCGGGTATTAACCTCTCCTTTTACACTCTAACTTTTGCCAAGGCCGCCCTTTCGGGTTTTCAACCTTGCGAGCTCTGTTTTTCTTTTCTTTTCATTTCTTCTTTTTCTTTTCTTCTTTTCTTCATTTTTTCATTTCATTTCTTTTTCTTTGTTCTTTTCTTCTTTTTTCTTTGCTCTAACTTTTGCCTGGGTCGCCCTTCCGGGTTTTTGGCCCAGCGAGCCTCTCAAGGGTAAAAGTTGTAACTTGACCATGTTAAATGGTTTTGAGTTCTTAAAGCCATCTGAATCCAGGAGAATGGCTGCTGTTCACTGATGATGTAGAAGTCCATCCAATAGGGGCTGAATTTGCCCCTAGTGTTGCGGATAGGAACTCGGTTGTCCTTCAACAATAAACTTTCTTCTTCCAGCTGTTGGAATTTGGCTTTCTTGCCAGTCTTCATTAGTTTGCGAAAGGACTCATCCTTTGAATCTTTGAACACATTTGACATTTTTGCCCCTAGTTCAAGGGCTACTTCTGATTGAGCTTTGCAAGCTTCCTTTGATCACATTTGACCTTCTTGATCTGACTTTCTTGCCCCTAGTTCGAGGGCTGCTTCAAATCTGGGCTGATGGGCCTCCTTTGATGTCATACAACCTTATTGCCCCTAGTTCAAGGGCTGCTTCAAATCTGGCCATACAAGCCTCACATTGTGGTTGACCGTTGAACATTCTGAATCCAAGTTCAAGGTTTGAAAGCAAAAGGGATTGAATCTCGAGGTTGAGAATATGATCCTATGCTGTACAATCTCAAGAACGATTCCACACAGGTCTTCGTAAGACCACGCAAAACATTTTTTGAAATCTTTTAAGAAAGCGACTAGTCGCTTGCGCTGAAGACAATGTAGAACCAATCTGAATCAAGCCAGGATCCTTCGCAGTACTCATAGTAACAAACATGATTTCATTCATTAAGGGCTTAGCATGCCTCTCTTTCTCTCAGTCGATCAAATTTTTACAAATCCCGAGGAATTCCTTCCTTTTTGTTTTCTTCACAGCGTTCAAAAAGTTTTGAAAAACTTAGGTCAATGCAATGATTTTAAGGCACAGAAAAGTAGGTGAAAAGCACTGCCATTTCATTCAGAATCTTCTGGCACAATTAGCGCAACGGCAGAAACAGACGCAAAAGAAGGGGTGTAAAAGACAAACACAAAACAAGACAGTGATGTCCGAGGTAACACCCCGAAATCACTCGACTCTAACGCAACAAGACTGACACGATACAACAAGACAGACCCGACTGACTCAATACAAAAAGACTGACTCAATACAAAACAACAAGACTGACCCAATACCCAAGTGTAGACACCCCATTTTTGACCGTCCTCAAGACTTGGACGTCACCGTTTGAACACTCGGTGATCATCCATGCTCGTGTTCGTTTTGAGTTCCCGAAGGTCTCGGCCGCGCGCCTTGCCTCAAGATCTCTCAACTTGACTGTTTTGTACTTGGTTGTGGACCAAGCACTTGTGCTTTTGATTCTAAGGGAAGAGGGTGGCTTGTTGGCCATCCCTTCAACCCACCGGCCCTTTTTTCTTTTCACCGGCCAAGAGTGTTGGCTGATCGGCACTCTATTTGGTCAGCCGGCCACCTTTGTTGGTCAATTGGCCATATTTTCTGGCCGACCCCTTTCCATCTGCTTTTGACAGATATTTTGTGCCAGCTGGCACGCACAATTCCCCCCTCCATACACGTATATGGAGGGATTTCAGCCTTGTTTAGCTTCTCTAAGAAGCTTTGCAAAAGTGGATTTCTATAAGAGGGGAGGCCCTCCTCCCTTCTCAAAGGTTCTGGAATTTAGGGTTAGAGTTCATATATCCCCCTCTCTCTATATTTCTCTCTCTCTATATTTGTGTGTGTATTTGTGACCAAAAGTGTGTTTTGTTCATATTTTTGCACTAAGGCACCTAGTGTTACACTATCCTTGGTTGCTGAGGCACTAGAAGAGTTGATTCTAGAGTTTTTGAGTTGGTTTTGATCAGAAGGAAGGTGCTGGAGTGGTGTTCTTGAAGAGGTTCTTCAAGGGTGAGAAACTATCCTCTTTATTCCCCATTCTTGCATAAGCTTTTAGCCTATTTTTCATATTGTTTTAAGCTTAGCTATAAACTGTAAAAAGTTTTGATTTTGTATGCTTAAGATGATTGTTTAAGGCCACTTTTTGGTTGGGGGTTATCTACCCCCTCTTAGGCCTTATTTGGCCTTATTTTGTGCTTTATTTTGTGCCTTTGTTTTTCGAACTTTGGAACCATCTCTTTTTGACCTTTTCGCCACTGAAATCCAGAGGATTTTCAGTGGTGGAGAAGTGGTTTTGATGTCTTGAATAGGAGAGGGACACCCCCCTCTCCTTTTGTCTCATATGCTTGTGTTAATGGCTCCTAATGTTAGCATGTTTTCTTAGCATGTCTTGGTTCTATTTCAGCACTTTTTAATGACTTTTAGGACCTGCCTTAACTCTATTCCATGTTGGTTTGATAGCATCTTGCATGCTTCACATACTTGTAGAGTAATCTTGCATGTTTGCATAACATGCATCTTGTGTTTGGACCATCATGCTTGCATATTTTGGCTTAACTTCATGAAGCTTCTAGTCTTGTTTTAACATGCTAAAGCTCTGTTTTTCATTGTTTTGGTCATGCTTGCATTGTTTTGTATAGCTACCATACAATCTAGCTTGTTAGCTTTGGGTGCTTAAGTCACTAGCATGCTTTACTCGGGCCATTTCAGTGATTTGGAATCATTTTTCATGTTATTTTAGTTCATATTTCATGCTTATATGTTTGCATTTGTCATCCTTTCAATGCTTTGAAGAGTTGGTGTCTTATGCTTCATGATTTGGTCCATTATGTATGCCTCCATGCTTAGGCTTCTAGGATGACTTTTCAAGGTGTTTTTGGTCTTGTTCTAACATGCCATAACTCTGATTTTGGTTGCTTAAGTCATGCCCTATTTGGTTTTGATAGGTGTAGTATAACACCCCTTTGGTAGCCTTGCATGCCTCTTGTTTTTGGCGTTGTGTTCTAGCTTGTTTTGGCTAGTGTTGAGCTCACTTTTGGTCTTGTTTAGACCTGCCTTGGGACTGTTTTAGGTCCCCTTGGCCCCTTCTGGTTTGCTTCATGTGGCCATGGTTTGAACCCCTTGGTTAGTCTCAAGTTTTGGGCTTCATTGCATGCCTTAATTGCATGGTTTGGTTGATTTGGCATCATCCCTCGCATGATTTCAGGGCCTAACATGTTTGCCTAATATCCATATTTGTCTCCTTTTAAGTGTTCTTAAAAGTTGCTCTACAATGCTTAAGGTAATGGGCCATTAGCATGCATGTTTGCGTATGCCTTTCATGCCTTTGTCGCATCATTTTGGCCACTGTTTTTGGTATGGTCGAGGCCTATCCATTTTCAGTATAAGTCCATGAATCGTGTGGTTTGTGTGTTGATTGCATGCTTATCGCATTGCATGTTGTTGCATGCTCGTTGTTGGCATTGTTGTTACGTGCTCATTACATTGCATGCTTGCATGTTTAGGTTGCATACTTATTGCATGCCATGTTGTTTACATGCTAGGTTGCATTGCATTGCATTGGCATGCTCATATTGCATTACATTGTATTGTATTTCCATGTTGCATTGTATTTGGCATACATGCATTGCATTGTGTTTGGTTTGGGGTGTCAAGCCAAACACGAAGAGCGAGGGACGTTTCGTACTTGAAGTGACAAAACGCGCCTCAATCCTCGGTCGCTGACATTCTTGATCCATGTGAAGCATTCATATGTGTTTTGTGCATCCATTTCTCATTAATTCGCACACTTGGCTTCTTTAGCCATCATGCATTGAAATGCGTGATTGATGGCCTGAGGGTCGAGGACTATACTCCCTTGAGTTCATAACATGATAGGGAGAGTGGTAGTGCAAACATTGCCTTGAAGATGCATTGTCATGCTCTGTCTGTCCTCTGCTACAGCAAAAACAGGATTCTACAGGAAGAGATGGTCGGTCGGCCATCTTAAGTGCCGGCCGGCTATGCATTGTTGGCAGATATCCCCACAAATGGTCGATGACCACTATCCCTTGGCCGATGGCCCTATCTCTTGGCCGGTGACCTCCCACAACACTCAGGGAGTGGTTCAGAAGCATCCTTGAGACTTGTGCAGTTTTCAGAGGTGCATAGCAGTGTAAACAGAGGCAACATGAGCATGGCGATAGATTTTCGAGTGAAGCCGAGCATGCATGTGTTTGTCTCTCTTCCCGAGGCCTCTTTACTGCTTTAGTAGCTTAATTGATTCATTTAATTAGTTAAGTGGTTTTGTAATTAATTAGCTTGCGAGTTAGTTAATTAGGTGATTTGTATTATTCTTTCATACCCTCCATCGAGAGGGCGAATTTTGTAATAAGTGTGCATGAGTGTGTGAATGTCTTCCAACCCCACGTCTTTCTCCCTTTTACTTACCTGCTTTTGATGGTTAGTTTAGGGCATGTTTCAATTAACATCCTTATGCTTCGCATGTTTGCATTCATTCATTTGTATTGCATGCACCGGGCTCGGCGCATCATACTAACTGCATTGTATTTCAACTCCAATTTTAAGACATGTTATCAAGTTGCATCTCACATGCCATCTTAGAATAGCCGAGCCTATTTCTAGTTGCATTTTGCATGCGTTGCATTAGCTATCTTAACATGAACTAGGATCATGCATTGATTACTAACTAGTTGTTGTTTTGGCTCGGAGTACTAGGTAAGATTTTATGCTTTAGCATCTTGCATGAGTGTGAGTATTGCCATGATAGCATGCTTGCCATGAGGCTATTTGCTTATATGATATAACTGCCTGAATGCCTGTGGGTGAAGGTTAGATTACTTGAATTGGAACAATTCATCAAATGCGAGTTTTAAGCCCACTTGAGAGTGGCAAAATCATGTTTTCTAAGCCCACCTGAGGGTGGCAAATACGCGTCTTAGCCTACTTGCGAGTAGCAAACTTCAAACTATTTCCAAACAAATGGATATGCGATGCTTTGTTCCAAATTAGGCGATCTAGTCTATACTTGTGTGTTGTGCGCATCACATAGTAATTCTAGCTAATTAATCGGAATAAGAACACATGTGTTTTCAAAAATAAAATATCATGCTTAGTACAGGCCAATCTTTGATCGGGCGAGCGGGGGTGCTCATAGATGACCTTCCCCAATCGTACCCAAGTTCCCGAGCTGAGACAACTTTGATGATGACGGACACGTGGCCTTAGGCAACGAGTCAGGGTTTCCAAAATTTTCCAAAATAAAACATTTAGGTGGCGACTCTGTATTTGGCAAAGCAGTCTATGTTTGGCACTTCTTTCTTAAAAATCAGTTTTCCAAAACAATTTGCCGAATTTAGACACTTTGGCGATTTATCAATCTTACATTGCACTTTGCGAGATCAGATTAAGAACCGTGACATTTGAGTCCGAACTGTAGCACGGAAGCCCTTGGGGCGCGTCTACACCAAGTCAGAAAGTAAAATTAACAACATTCGCAAATGCTCAAAACAGTGCGTGTCATCCCCAAATCTGGAGTAAAATGAGCGCCATTGGTAGCTAGTTCATCCCCCGATCACATGGTCACATTATCCCCCAAGTTCACTGATCCAGTGCGGATAGACTTTGCAGGACCTGGTGTGACAATGACCTTGTTATCAATCAGATCTTGTATTTCGTGGCAAAGACGAAAACACATGTTAGTGTCATGGCCAGCTTGTTGATGGAAGGTACAATACTTGGCCAGATTATAGGAGGGAGGAAGTTTATTCAGGAGAGGCCGAGGCTTAAGGGGTTTGAGATGGCCTTGTCCAACGAGGATTTGGAAAGCTTTAGACAAAGTCATGTAGAGGGGATAGAAGACCCCCCGACCTCGGGGTTGGTACTTCGAGGTTTGTGGAGTTTTGCTGGATGCACCAGCAAAGGGATTGGTAGGCGTTGATTGGGTTTGCTGATCTCTTCCGAGTGCGGGATTAGAGCTGAAAGGAACATTCTTGGTACGACGGCCCTTCTCCCGGCTTGCCCCTTGATTTAAACTGCTCTCATTTTGAGTGGCAAAAGTGTCGTCCACAATCTTTGCAATAACTGCAATCACTTGCTGTTTGTTCAGCCCTTCATCTTTCAAAGCCTCAACAGCCCACTGAAGGTGTTCATGGAGACCAATGCCTGCCCCTGCCTTGTTCTTACCACCTGCCTCTACTTTGCCAAAGGATTGACTTTCTTCCAATGCAGCCTGTCCCAAGATTGGGGAGCCTTTTGGTGTAAAGTTTCTGGCATGTGATGTGGTTGATGACGGAGCTAATATCCCAAAGGCCAAATCTGCCACAGTTCTCTGAAGATCTTCAATCATTCTCATCAACTCAGAAGTAGTAGGTTCACGGGTTTGAGATGATTGGGGCTCGGGTGCATCCATCATGCATAAGTCCGTGCTGTCTGGAATGAACACCTCAGGCTTGGGTAGATGGGCCGGGGTGATGTATATGTTGGGGTTGTAGGTGGATGGCAGTATATGGATAAGGTTGAGGTAGGCAGGAGATATTTGGTCATTGGGGTCTGGAGGTGGAGCTATCGTCCGGTTGTCGATGAGATTCTAGACCTCATGACGAAGGCGGTAGCAACGATCGGTGCCACGACCGCGTTACTGATGATACATACAATATTTAGTGGGGTTATGTCTGACAGGGAGTGGGTCAGGCAGAGGTTGAGGATCAAGGGGTTTGAGATACCTTCTTTCCATCAGGACTTTTAGTGCGCTGGTTAGGCTCATATAGAGGGGGGTGAAAGTTCTGTCCTGAGCTCGGGTTGGGCTAGCTGTTTGTAGGCTTGGTTTGGCAAAAGGGTCGGCTGTGGTGACTGTATTGATTTCAGTGGGTTTGGAAATAGTGCCACTACCAGCATTGGTACTTCCAGCAAAAACCCTCCTTGTTGGTTCACTTGTTCTGGGAATAATCCCTTCATTGAATGCACTCTCGATCTGAACGCCCAGTTCATGCAAACTTTTGAAAGTGGATAGTGGAACAACTATCAACTTCTACAACATGTCAGGCTCAAGGTTATGCACCATTATCTGCACTTGGTCCCTTTCAGAAGGCCGATCTGTCATCTGTGCTGCCTTTGCTCTCCACCTTGCAACAAATTCTACAAAAGGCTCTGTTGGGTTCTAGTGGGTTGCTTCAAGCTCTTGGGTGGTCATTTCAACTTGGGTATTGTAAGAGTACTGATCGATAAAGGCCTCTGCCAACTCTTCCCAGTTTTGCTTCACTGTATCCTCCAACTTAGCGTACCAAGTGGCTGCTATACCCAATAGGGTTCTTCCATACAGAGAGAGTTTCTGTGGCTTAGTCAGACCCATCGATTTCAGGACGTCCAAGAAAAGCCGGATATGTACCATAGGATCTCCAGACCCGTTGAAACGGTCAAGGTATGGCATTTTGAATCTGTTTGGGAGTCATATGGCAGCCTCGGTATACCTATCCTCAATGTCGGGAATGGAGCTAAGGCCCTGTGCCTTTTTGAGTTGCTTCTCAAGGTTACCAATTTTCATTGAGGTCGGATCGAGCTCATTAATATCACGGGGATAAAGCCTCTCATTAGGCTGCATCAGGGGTCTAAAAACTCGGGCTTGAGCCAACCCTTCTCGGGGATCCGAACCCTGCAAATCCTCAGCTGGCGGAAGTGGATCAAAGTTCGGCTGGGGTCCTGAGACTGGATGTGTGGTAGGTGCCCCAGATGGGCGTTGCATTTCAGCGTTGGTCTCATCAAGCATGGCGATTCCCTGGTTTAATGCCGCTACCATGGCCACAACTTCTTCCGGACCCTGTGCCATCACGGTCTGCTAAGTTTGAACAAAGGTGATGTGACTGGTGACCGGCAGATCAGTTGAACCAATGAGTCCTGACTGGCCTTTCTGTGCCTTGCCTCTAGCAAAGGAAACACTGTTTGCCCTTGAACTAAATCTCTGACTTGACAAAGTCTATCAACACAAGTCCAATGTACCCGGGGATATTGGAGCCTTCTAAAGCTATGTTTCCAGAACTACCTTGCAAAAGAGAAAACAGACAGCATCTCAGCTAGATTTCACTGGAACAGATATGAGCATAGCTGAGTGACTGCGCTCTCTACTGAATTCTGCCCAAAAACAGATACCAACTTGGCAACTGATATGCACATCCATGTATAGGTTTACCTTGAAGCACATACCAGCTAATTGAGAGCCAAAACACCCCTATGACGGGGGAGGGTTTCCCTGTCCTATTTTGTCAGGAGCTAGGGTTTCACTACGCACGCAGCAGTTTCAAACAACCTACATTCGGGTAAGCAACCTGTCCTAGTTTGGAATGGTGATTATGGCTTCTGATATATAACTAGGTCGATTGGTCAAAAAGGGTGCCTCGGTAAAAACCAAGGTTTGTGTTTCCATCGTGGCAGGGCTCGTAATCGGTCAGCCTTATGGCACGCTTCTCTAAGCAAGCCTCCAGCAAACAGTTCAGGAATAGCAGATGGCAAACACTGTGACTTAGGCGCACCTATGCAAATGCAATGCAAAGAAACACAAAAGTGTAAACAAAACAACATATCGTGATGTTCGAATCAAGTTCTTTAAATCCCCAGCAGAGTCGCCAGAAACTATAGATCGCACGAACTCGCTCTGCGCGCCCCCCTTTCGGAGAGGGTGCGAATTGGGTTCTAGCTACTACAGTTCAGACTCCTGTCACGGTTTTGTATCTAGTCTCATAAAGTACAATGTAAGACTAATAAATCACCAAAGAGTCCAAATTCGGTAAATCGTTTTGGAAAATCGATTTTAATCAAAAAGCGCCAAACATGGATTGCTTGGCAGATTTCAGAATCGCCACCTAAATATTTTATTTTGGGAAATTTAGGAAACCCTGACTCGTGCCTAAGGCCACGTGTCCGTCATCACCAAAGTTGCCTCGGCTCGGGAACTTGGGTACGAGAGGGGAAGGTCCTGAAATGAGCACACCCACTCGCCCGATCAAAGATCAGCCTCTACTAACATGATATGTTTTTTTTGAAAACACATGTGTTGTTGTTTGATTATTAGCTAACTTACTATGTGATACGCACAACATACAATTATAGACTAAATAACTCGATTTGGAACAAAACATTTCATGTTTGTATGTGAAAATGGTTGAATTTGCTACCCTCAAGTAGGCTAAAACGCGGATTTGCCACCAAATAAGGTGGGCTTAAAACATGATGATTTGCCACTTGAAGTGGGCTTAAAACTCACATTTTGATGCATTATTCCAATTCAAGTAATGAAGCTTTCATCCACAGGCGTTCATGCAGTTATAGCAATTAAGCACATAGCCTCATGGCAAGCATGCTATCATGGCAGTCACTTACACACATGCAAGGATGCTAAAGCGAAAACACTTACAGTGTACTCCGAGCCAAAAGAAAAAATTAGTTAGAGACAATGCATGATCCTAATTATGTTAAAATGCCTAATGCAACACATGCAAAATGCAATTAAGATAGGCTCGGCTACCTAAGATGGCATATGAATACAACACTTGATAACATGCTGTTAAACATGTATTCAAGTAAATATATTGAAATATAATACAGTTTGAATGATGCGCCAAGCCCGGTGCATGCAAGACAAATGAATGAATGCAAACATGCAAGCATAAGGTATGTTAATTGAAATATGCCCTAAACTAACCATCGAAAGCGGTAAGTAAAAAGGAGAAAGAAATTGGGGTTGGAAGACATGCACACACGCACGCACGCTTGCTTATTACAACAATGCGCCCTCTTGACGGAGGGTCCGAATGAATTAGCTAAGCTAATTTAAGCTAAGCTAACTAATCTAATTAAGCTAATTAGACTAATTATTACAAACCAAATCGAATAACTAGTAAACTACTTACTAATTATTACAACACTTAATCAATTAGTTACTAATTAATTAAATTACAAATTCAAGCTAACTAACAAGTAAAGCTAATTACAAATTGCACTGCCTCAGCTCTGTTCCAAGAGGTTGAAGATGCATGCTCGGTTTCCACCCCGAAAAGCTCTCCGATTTGCTCTTTAGAGGCTCTGTTTGCAAGGTGTCTTCCAGAGCTTGCTGCTGAAACTTACCAAAACAGTGCTGGGGAGTGCACCAGTGGCCTGCCGACCATGAGAAGCTTCTGCCAACCCCCCTGCCGGCCAAGGATTCTTTCTGCCAGCCAAGGATGAAGGGTTGCCGGCCAACAATGAGAGGGTGCCGGCCACTGGTGTGTTGTGACACCAAACTGCAATAGAGCACAAAACAAAGGAAATTGAGGGTCTCCCAAGGGTATGTACGTACTATGCTACTCCATATCACCTCAAAACATCAAGGGAGAGGCATCATTGGATCCAAAACCATCAATCAAACATCGCAATGCATGATGGCCAAAGATCCAATTTGTACAAACTCAATAAACGCAATGCAAACAAGACTCTAGGGCCGTTACCTTATCATGGAAGATCAAAGGTAGTGGAGACAAAGGGAATTGGCTCATTTTCATCACTTTAAGTATGAAATGACCCAATTTCCCTTGTGTTCAACATAACGTCCGGTTGAACACCATGCAATGCAACACCCAACATGCTTATGTTGGCATATTTTACTTGGTTCATTTTAATTACTCATTTTAAGTTACTGTAGACGTCCCCGAACGCCCTGGGAGGATGACTCCTGTTTGGTTCGTCTGTGGGTCTACTACAATTCGGACTCAAATTGTCACGGTTCTTAATCTGAACCAAAGAGTCCAAATCCGGCAAATCGTTTTGAGAAAACAGATTTTTAGAAAAGAAGTGCCAAACATGGACTGCTTTGCCAGATACAGAGTCGCCACCTAAATATTTTTTATGGGGGAATTTAGGAAACCCTGACTCGTGCCTAAGGCCACGTGTCCGTCATCACCAAAGTTGCCTCGGCTCGGGAACTTGGGTACGATTGGGGAAGGTCAGCTATGAGCACCCCCTCTCGCCCGATCCGAAGATCGGCCTCTACTAACCATGATATCTGATTTTGAAAATGTTATGTGTTCTTATTCCGATTAATTAGCTAGAATTACTATGTGATGCGTACAACACGAAAGTATAGACTAGATCGCCTAATTTGGAACGAAGCATTGCATATCCGTTTGTTTGAAAAACGTTTGAAATTTGCTACTCGCAAGTAGGCTAAAACACGGATTTCAATGAGTTGTTTCAACTCAAACAATCCAACCTTCACCCATAGGCATTCAGGCAGTTTATATCACATAAGCATCTAGCCACATGGTAAGCATGCTGTCATGGTAAACACTCACACTCATGCAAGGTGCTAAAGCATAAAAACTTACTGAGTACTCCGAGCCAAAACAAGGAACATGTTAGCAATCATGCATGATCCAAGTCCATGTTAAGATGGCTAATGCAACACAGGAAAAATGCAGCTAGAATAGGCTCGGCTAATCCTAGGATGGCATGTGGAATGCACAGATAGCATATATTCAAGTTAGATTTGAAATACTATGCAGTTAGCATGATGCGCCGAGCCCGGTGCATGCAATACTGATGAATGATGCACGCATGCATAGCATAAGGTAGCTAAAGTAAACATGTCCTAATACTAACCATTAAAGCAGGTAAGTAAAAGGGAGAAAGAAGTGGGGGTTGGAAGACATGCACACACGCACTCACACTTATTACAAATTTTCCCTCGCTCGGAGGGTCCGAATAAATATTACACAACCAAATGAATACTGCTAAATTAATTATTACAGAACTTCTAATTACGTAACAAATTAAAGGCAGAAAGAAGGTGGCCGCAGCCCTGCCTCGGAATGCGTGAATGATGCATGCTTGACTCGTCTCGCCCGGAAACTCGCTGCCATAGCATTGCTGCCTCTGTTTTCACTGCCTTGCTCCTCTGAAAATTCTAAAAGTCTTCAGATCCCTTTTGAATCATCCTCTGAGTGCTTCGGAGTGCCACCGGCCAGAAAAAGAGGTCACCGGCCATTGGAACAGGACTATCGGCCAAATGTTGGACCACCGGCTGGACATTGATGGTCGGTCAGCACTGTATGTGGCCGGCCGACCATTGCTTCCTGCAGAAATCTATTTTTGACAGCAGCAGAGGACAGACAGTGCATGGCATGGAATTTTCAAAGCAATGTGTGCATGGCCACTCTCCCAATCATGTAATGTACTCAAGGGAGCGTGGCCCTCGACCCTCGGGCCATCAATCACGCATTTGAATGCATGATGGCCCAAAAGCCAAGTGTGTAACTTCGATATCAAATGAAATGCAAGCACAAAACACATCAAAGGGCCCCAACCCCTATCATGATGGATCAAGAGGCAAGGGATGCATGCTCAATGAAATGCAACCTAGGCATGGAGGCTAAGTATGCAACATGAACATGCAAATGAGCAATGTATACTAGGCACGCAACCTAAACATGTAAGCAAACATGGCATGCAACAACATGCGATGATGGACTTAAACTAACATGGATAGCTCGCAAGCATGCCATAATCAGTGGCCATGTGATGAAAATGAGGCAACCAAGACGCATGCAAATATGCACAATGCAATGGCCCCGAGTCTAAGGCACAAAACACAACTCCACAAAGGCATTGAAAGGATGAATTATGGCATACAATGGCATATGTTCCAGCACTGAAGTATGATGCTCAATGGTCCCAAAACATGCAAATATGCCACCCAATGCATGAAATAGCCCCCGAAACTCAAAATTAGGCACATGTATTGAACTATAACTATGCAAAGCAAGCATTATTTGACCATGAAGCACAAAGACAGAGCCAAGGCAGTCCCAAAATATGCACAATACTAGTTTAAAGCATGGCCAAAAAGTGCCAACATGTAGGGCTAAAACAATATGCAAGATTGGCTAGTAAGCATAGTTTACATGGCATGTATATGAAGCGTATAAGAACTCATCAAACCAGCCAAAAACAGTGAATAAAACATGTCAAAATATGCCCAAATAACCATTGAAATGCAGCCAACATGTGCAAAAATGATGAGCTCCTTTAAAAGGGCATGCAAGGGGTTACTCAACACATATATGATGGACACTTAGCATAGCAAAACCAACTCTGGAAATCAAATACGACAGCCCTAAAACTCACCAAAAAGGGCCTGAAATTGATCAATAAAGCATACAATGAAAGGTCCTCTTGAAAGGTCTTGAGGAGGGTTGTTCCACACATGCATGAGGGACATAAAATATGGCTAAAAGGGCCTTGGACAGAGCTAAGGCAGACCTCAAAATCCTCAGAATGAGGCCTGAAACATGACTCCAAAGCATGCAAAAAGGGGGTCCCTTTGGAAGGCCAACAAGACCACCAAACAAGACAAGGAGAGAGGGGGTCACCCCCTCTGATTTTGGCTCTCAAAAATGCATTTCAGTGGCTAAGAGGCCAAACCATGGCCAATGCAAGTGCTCTAATGCATAGCTCTAATCATGAAGAGATGAAGCATGCACAGGGGGAAGATGACCCCAAATAGAAAAGAGACCTTAACAAAAATTGAAGAGGAGATTAAAACAAGATCTTTTTCAGTTTATGACAAATCTCAAAAATTTTCACAATTAAGGCGAAAATATGATGCAAAAATAGCCCTAAAAGAGAGATAGAGGGTAAGGGGAAGTAGATGACCTCAAACAACAAAGTTCCCTTAAACAAAGTTGAAGAGCAGCTCAAAATAAGACACTTTAAAGTTTAGGTCGAGGTCCAGAAATGCTTTCAAATAAGGCTAAAGAATGAAGCAAGATAAGGCTACAAAGAGGGAGATAGTGACTTACCCTTGTAGCACAGCAATGCAGCAGCTTCTGGACCAAGATGGTGAGCTCTCAACCTCTGAAAATCAGCTTCAAGGTGCTAGAATGGGTGGTGGAGGTGATAGGCTATGAGGTGTAGTGCAATGGGACCAAGAACCTTACACTTTGAAGCTAAAATGGAGGAGATATAGAGAGACTAAGAGGGATATATGTGTATATGCCCTAACCAAGTTCTGAACCTGGTATATGGAGAGGGGAGCCTTCCTTTATAGAGCCAAGAGAATAAAGCTTCTCTTAGAAGCTTCAAACCAAGAGCAAAGATCCTCCATACACGTGTATGGAGGATCCAGTCTGTGTCCTCCAACTGGCACAGCTGGCATCCATTCAATCTGTAGAAAACACCGGAAGGTCGTCGGCTAGCAAAAATGGTCAGTCTGCTACTTTAAATGGTCGGTCAGCCATCTATTTGGCCGGTCGGCCATCTGTTCTAGTTGGTCAGCCATCTATTTGGTCGGTCGGCCATCTGTTCTGGTCGGTCGGTAAGAAAAATCTGTTCTGCAAGTCCAACTTCAAACGGGCATAACTCCTTCGTATAAACTCCTTTTCAGGTCATTCTTGTGTCCAAATTGAAGCCCCGGAAGTAAGCTTTCCAAAGGCACCAGCCTTGTATCAAAATACCATTTGTGCAAAAAGTTATGCTTGTTTTGGTAAAGGTTGTTCAGTTTCGTTCCAACCAAGATGATGCCCAACTTCAACCAATCATATCTCCCCCATCCGGACTCGGATTTAGGAGATTCTTGAGTGCAAAATGAAGCCCCGAAAGTCTTCTTTCCAATGGTGGTGGCCTCATAGCTTAAATCCAAGTGTATAGACAGATAAGCCTGATTTAGCGAGGACCGTTTGATTCTCTCTTAGCGATTCATACCCAACTTCTTCCTCAGCTAGGTTTCTTCTCTCTTCTCCTCTTTTCTTCAACTCCAAACCCCTAAACAAGGTTTTTGAAAGATTTTTCAAAGATTTCATCTTTCTTTCATTCATTTTCACTTTGTCCTTGCTCGATTTATTGAAAAGCGCATCATTTGACAAAGTGTGAGCCTCGGAACATTGTAGAAACTTTATTTCAAAAATGTTTTGAAAGAGAAGGTTTTAAGGTCTAAAAAACATTCAAAATAGCTTTGGTCCAAAATGGGGTGTGAAGTTGAGATTTGTCTCTCTCCTTGCCGAAGAAACTGAACCTTTCCCCTGCATACCTTTCTCCACCAAGTAAACCATCAGTAACGCCCAAGTCTTAAGGGCGGTCAAAAATGGGGTGTCTACAGTTGCCCCTGTTTGACAGAACTCGGAAGTCAAGAAGTGACGTGAGTGAATGTCAAAGCTTAGAGACGACCCATTTTTGACAAGGCTGAAGACTTAGACAAACAAACAAAATACCGATAAATAAATGGTTGTGCCCGCAGGCTGCCTACGTATCCCTTTGCAAGGAATCAAACCAGCGTAGTTCAGGGGCACGATGCAAATGATATGCAGGAAGATTTTTGATAATTGGACTTATACGCTGCGCGAAGCCGATTTGAAATTTGGACTTATACGCTACGCGAAGCTGGTTTGAAAGTTGGACTTATACGCTACGCGAAGCCGGCTTGAAAGTTCAGGATTTATGCAATGCAATGCAATGTAAAAAAATGCAATGTAATAGCTAGGAAGTGAAGGTACCTTACAGAGGCAATTGGTGATGATTCATCTCAGGCTGTTGTGGATCTCCCGCTTCTGCATCTTGATTGAACCATAGGTGATACTTTTCTCCCTGGCCATGGTCGCAGCTTTCCCTATTCTCCAACAGGGTGACAGACTAGGTTGGATCAGTATCCAGAATTGAGGCGCATATAGATGCTATCTCAATCTATGGGGCTGCCATATAGATTTCAAGCCGAGGATATACCTCTGGGTATTTAAACCAGACTTTAGTCTCGGAAATCCCGAACCTTTGTGTTCTAGGCGTGAGCCATTCGAACTCTAGTTTCCACTGTCTCAGTTGGTTTCCTAGGA
Organism: Camellia japonica; assembly: GCA_030407325.1. Classification (NCBI taxonomy): domain Eukaryota; kingdom Viridiplantae; phylum Streptophyta; class Magnoliopsida; order Ericales; family Theaceae; genus Camellia; species Camellia japonica. The sequence goes on along the minus strand of JAPPVO010000016.1, from coordinate 132,752,749 downwards.
ACTCACCGCAAACACAGGCAGGTGGCTATACCAGACCACCGGAAGTCGTTCGGGCACGACAAACACCAAAGGAATTGCACCTTTAGAGGATTTAAGGTCTCCTAGACCTGAGAGTGCACAAGAAAGCGCGAGCGAAGAGTGAATGCACAAAACAGTGCTAAGAAGATGCATGAAACAGTGCAATGTAATGTACTAACAAGTACAGGTTAGGTGTGCAAGAAAGCGCAATAAAATGCATGCAAAATGCAAGTAAGGTGCACAAAACAGTGCGACGCAATGCACTAACAAGTGCTACAAGCATTTTCTATGCAAGATGAGAGAGAGCATGTAATGAAATGCACAAGATAGTGCGATGCGCAAGAAAGCGCGAGTGTAAACTGCACAAAACAGTGCGATGCGCAAGAGAGCGCGAGTGATAAACTGCACAAAACAGTGCAATGCGCAAGAGAGCGCGAGTGATAAACTGCACAAAACAGTGCGATGCGCAAGAGAGCGCGAGTGATAAACTGCACAAAACAGTGTGATGCGCAAGAAAGCGCGAGTGATTTGAAATGCACTAAACAGTGTGATACGCTAAACAACGCGAGTGATTTGAAATGCACAAGACAGTGCGATACGCTAAACAGCGCGAGTGATTTTGAAATGCACTAAATAGTGCGATACGCTAAACAGCACGAGTGATTTGAAATGCATAAGACAGTGCGATACGCTAAACAGCGCGAGTGATTTGAAATGCATAAGACAGTGCGATACGCTAAACAGCGCGAGTGATTTTGAAATGCACTAAACAGTGTGATACGCTAAACAGCACGAGTGATTTGAAATGCACAAGACAGTGCGATACGCTAAACAGCGCGAGTGATTTTGAAATGCACTAAATAGTGCGATACGCTAAACAACACGAGTGATTTGAAATGCACAAGACAGTGCGATACGCTGAACAACGCGAGTGATTTGAAATGCACAAGACAGTGCGATACGCTAAACAGCACGAGTGATTAAACTGCACAAAACAGTGCGATGCGCAAGAGAGCGCGAGTGAAACACAACCACAAGATACACAAGACAGTGCAAATAAGATACGAAGTGTAAGTGCACAAGACAGTGCAAGCGAATGCATGTTCTATGCAAATGAGGTGCATTTTCTATGCAAGTATGGAAGAGTGCATTTTCTATGCAAAAGATACGAGCATTTTCTATGCAAGTATGGGGGCACTTTCTGTGCATGAAGCAAGCATACTCTATGCAACTTTTGAAAGCACGTTCCATGCAATATTGAAAGCATATTCTATGCAAAAATTGAAAAACAAGCATATTCTATGCATGAATCATAACGATGCGCGGCACGCATGCAACAACAGTGTATATGAAAGTTCACATTCTATGCAATAGAGGAGTATCAAACATGTACTCTGATGCCTCCGACTTACCTCTTAGAGGGCTTTGTAACACGCTCAGCTCAAAAGGGGACACCCTGTTTATATTGGCAAGAGATGACATTTGCATGTGAAAACCACAGATGCTGCTTGGACTGCCATTCTGACTTGAAGCAGGCTTACACTTGGGGTCAAGATACACTCATACTTCGGTGCATTGACAAGGCCTGAAGAGGTACATCCGGAGTACAATCACGGAATTTGCAGAAGTTGAAACACACTAAGATGCTCCAAATTTTCCTTTTTTTTTTTTTTTTTTTTTGCTTTGTAATCTGGAACCTATATAGCTTCAGATAGGTCCTTGTTTTACTGTTCACACTTATCGGGGGTGAACCCTGCAGTTTTATGAAAGCACAAATACTGTCTTGCACAAATGCGGAGAATGGCACAACACTCTGAGCACAAAACGATTTTATTGTGGAATTTTAGATTGAGAAGATTGAGAAGCGAGTTCTTAACTGGGTATTGGGCCTATGACTGACCACAGCAAAAAGGACTCAACAACTGAAAACAAAAGGTAAACAACCTAAACACCTCTACTGACACTCGAAACAACTCAAGACAAGAGTCGAGACAAACAAAACAAAAGAGACGACACTCAGATATATTACGAAGACGACAGACCTCTCAGATCGCGAGGAGCTAGTTTCTCCAGGTATTGTTTCCCACCCTTTGTCATTTGTGATTCTCACATCACTCGGCCCTCAGGCTCTGTTTTTCTGAAAAAAGCCATTTTCTCACTTTTTCTCTCAGTGCACATCTCTCTATTCTTCAATCTCTCATTTTTTATCCCTCCCCTGGGTGGTTGATAGATGAACAGGAAGTCGCGGGCTCTTGCCCCTAGCATTCTGCTAGATTCTCTTCTTTTGCTCACAACAGTGAACTCTCCCACAGAGGGGTTACACTACAACTGGGTGTGTAGCAAATCTGCAGCTGACATCGGTTGATGATGCTCTGCTGGGGAGTTTGGACGTGATCAGATCCGTCCAGATAAGGGAGTGGAAGATCTTGATCCATTCCAGTTCGTGCTTCACACTTGGCTTGATACCTCGTTGCTTGGAGGATGTGAGAGCTTTCTGCCCTTTTGCGATTGGCTTCAGTGGTGCCCTTTTTCGGCAGGTAGAGTGCCCTTTCTGGCAAATGCATTGATAACGGGGAAAAGACAGGACACCTGACTCAACTGTGCCCCTAGTTCATCATTTCGACCATTTTTTTTTGTTTTGGTTTTCTACTAAAACAATTTTGACCAATGTGAGAGTTAGATTAGCATACTTGTTCGATTTTCTGATTCAAAATCATGTAAGTTTGGTTATGAGCACTGAAAATTTTCCTTTTTTGGGTCCAAGAAATGATCCAGTTTTGGAAAAGATGGAATAATTTTCGAGAGAATTAGTCAACCTCAGTAAAAATTCTCAAAAACTATTTTTGCAAATGGCCACTGCTCCACGAGCACAGAACTTACTCTCGAGATGCACAACCTCGGATCGGAGGCAATGGAAAATTGCCCTTTGTCTGGATGACACTGCACGGCAATGGAAAGTTGCCCCTGGTTTGAATGGCGACTCATGGCAACGGAAAGTTGCCCCTTGTTTGGATAGCACCGCAGCACACTATAATCAGTCCTCCCAGTGATGATCACAACCGAACTCTCGGATACAAAGAAGACAAAGATGGTTAGAACCATTACATGGACACAATCGATTTTGAAGTGTTTTACGGCTGGACTTCAGAATGAAGTTGCCTACGTATCCCAAAGATGGGAATCAAGCCTTACGTAGTTCGGGGTTAAGGTACACTCGGGTATTAACCTCTCCTTTTGCACTCTAACTTTTGCCAAGGCCGCCCTTCCGGGTTTTCAACCTTGCGAGCTTTGTTCTTTCGTTCTTTTCGATTCTTTTCATTTCTTTTCATTTATTTTTTTTATTTCTTTTTTATTCTTTTTCATTCTCTTCCCTTTTTTTTTGTTCTTTTCTTTTCTTTTTTTTTTTTGCCTTTTTTTTTTCTTGCTCTAACTTTTACCTGGGTCGCCCTTCCGGGTTTGCGGCCCAGCGAGCCTCTCAAAGGTAAAAGTGCAGCATGGTCCATGTCAAATGGTTCTGACATCTCGAATCTGTCTGAATCCAAGAGAGTGGCTACTGTTCGTTGACGATGTAGGAGTCCATCCAACGGGGGCTGAATTTGCCCCTAGTGTTGTGGATAGGAACTCGGTTGTCCTTCAGCAATGTCTTTTTCTTTCCTTCCTTCTGGGGTTTGGCATTCTTGCCGATCTTCATTAGCTTGAGCAACATCCCAATTTTTGACTCTTCGAGCACATCTGACATTTTTGCCCCTAGTTCGAGGGGTGCTTTTTATCTGGCTTCGCAAGCTTCCTTTTGATGACGTCTGATCTCCTTTGATCTGACCTTTCTTGCCTCTTGTTCAAGAGCTGCTTCAAATTGGGCCACACAGGCCTCACATCATGATTGACCTCTGAACATTCTGAATCTAAGTTCAAGGTTTGAAAATGAATGGGTTGAGTCTTGAGGTTGAGAGCGATCCTAAGCTGCGCAATCTCAAGAGCGATTCCACACAGGTCTTCACAGGACCGCGCAAAACATTTTTTGAAATCTTTTAAGAAAGCGACAAATCGCTTACACTGAAGACAGTGTGGAGCCAATCTGGATCAAGCCAGGATCCTTCTCAGTACTCACATTAACAAGCATGATCTCAATCATTAAGGGCTTAGCATGCCTCTCTTTCTTTCAATTGATCAAATTTTTGCAAAATCCGAGGAATTCCTTCCTCTTCGTTTTCACCACAGTTTTAGAAAAAGTTTTGAAAAACTTAGGTCAATACAATAATTTTAGAGCACAAAAGAGCAGGTGGAATGCAATGCCGTTTCATTCAAGCTTCTGGCACAACTGGCACAAGGCAGAAGCAGACACAAGAGTGTGAAAACTACTGCTGTTTCATTCAGATATGTTGGCACAACTGGCTCCTCGGCAGAAACAGACTCAAAAGAAAGCAAAAAGACAAACACAAAACAAAAATAGTGACGCCCGAGGTAACACCCCCAGAATCACCTGACTCTAACAAAACAGGACTGACTCGATACAACAAGACAGACTCGAAACAAAAAGACTGACTCAAAACAAAGAGACAGACTCAAAACAACATAACAAAACTGACCTAAATACCCAAGTCAGAAACTAGCATTCGCAAATGCTCAAAACAGTGCGTGTCATACGCCACATCTGGAGTAAATCGAACGCCACCCGTAGCTGGTTCATCCCCCGATCATATATTCACATTATCCCCTAAGTTCATTGACCCGGTGCCGATAGACTTTGCAGGACCCGGTGCGAGGATGATTCCATTGTCAATCAGATTTTGTATTTCATGGCGAAGACGATAACAACGGTCAGTGCCATGGCCGACTTGTTGATGAAAAGCGCAGTACTTGGCCGGATCATGGGAGGGGGGAAGTTTATCTGGCAATGGCCGCAGCTCTAGGGGTTTTAGATCCCCCTTTCTGATCAGGACCCTTAAGGCTGCTGATAGAGACATGTACAGTGGTGTGAACACCCTCTGGCCCCGAGGTGGGTGTTTTGAGGTTTGTGGCTTTTTGCTGGATGCACCAGCAAAGGGATTGATAGGCGCTGACTGGGTTTGCTAATCTCTTCCGAGCACGGGTTTAGAGCTAAAAGGAACATTCCTAGTGCAACGGCCCTTCTCCCGGCTTGCCCCTTGATTCAGACTGCTCTCATTCTGAGTGGCGAAAGTGTCATCCATAGCCTTTGCAACAACCGCAAGGACTTGCTCTTTGTTCAGTCCTTCAGCTTTCAAAGCATCAATATCCCACCGAAGATGTTCATGGGGACCATTGCCTGCCCTTACCTTGTTCTTACCAGTTGCTTCCACTTTGTCAAGAGATTGGCCTTCTTCCAATGCAACCCGTCCCAAGGTTGGGGAGCCTTTAGACATGAACTCCCTGGTACGTGATGTGCTCGATGATGGGGCCAAAACCCCAAAGGCCAGATCTGCCACAGTTCTCTGAAGGTCTTCAATCATTTTCATCAGCTCAGAAGTAGTGGGTTCATGGGTTTGAGATGATTGGGGTTCAAATGCACCCATCATGCATAAGTCCAGGCTCTCTGGGATAAACACATTAGGCTTGGGCAAATGGACTGGGGTGATGTATACGCTGGGGTCGTAAGGGACGGCCAGGGTGTGGATTAGATTGAGATGCGGATGGGGTACTTGGTCATTGGGGCTGAAGGTGGAGCTATCGTCCGGTTGTCGATGAGATTTTGGACCTCATAACAAAGGCGGTAGCAACGGTCGGTGCCATGACCGCGCTGCTGATGGTACATACAGTACTTGGAGGGGTTATGTCTGGCTGGAAGTGGGTCAGGCAGAGGTTGAGGATCGAGGGGTTTGAGATGCCCTCTTTCCATCAGGACTTTTAGTGCGCTAGTCAGGCTCATATAGAGGGAGGTGAAAGTTCTGCCCTAAGCTCGAGCTGGGCCGGCTGGTTGTAGGCTTGGTTTGTCAAAAGGGTTGGCTGTGGCGACTGTATTGATTTCAGTGGGTTTGGGAATAGCGCTACTACCAGCATTGGTACTCCCTGAAATCACCCTTCTTGTCGGTTCACTTGTTCTGGGAATGATCCCATTGTTGAACGCATTCTCGATCTGAACCCCCAGTTCATGCAAACTTTTGAAAGTGAATAGTGAAGCGACTATCAACTTTTGCAACATATCATGCTCGAGGTTTCACACCATCATTTGCACTTGATCCCTCTCAAAAGGGCGATCTGTCATCTGTGCTGCCTTTGCCCTCCACCTTGCAACAAATTCCACAAAAGGCTCTGTTGGGTTCTGGCTGGTTGTTTCAAGCTCTTGCATGGTCATTTCAACTTAGGTGTTGTATGAATACTGATCGACAAAGGCCTCAGCCAGTTCTTCCCAGTTTTGCTTCACTTTATCTTCCAACTTAGTGTACCAAGTGGCTGCTACACCCAACAGGGTTCTTCCATACAGAGAGAGTTTTTGTGGCTTAGTCAGACCCATCGGCTTCAGGATATCCAAGAAAAGTCGGATATGTACCATCGGATCTCCGGACCCTTCGAAACAGTCAATATATGGCATTTTGAATCTGTCTGGGAGCCGTACGGCAGACTCAGTGTGCCCATCCTCAATGTCGGGAATGGAGTTAAGGCCCTGTGCCTTTTTGAATTGCTTCTCAAGGTTTGTAATTTTCACTGCAGTCGGATTGAGCTCATTAACGTTAAAGGGATAAAGCCTCTCATCAGGCTGCACTAGGGGTCTGACAACTCAGGCTTGGGTCAACCCTTCTCGAGGATTTGGACACTACAAATCTTCAACTGGCGGAAGTGGGTCAAAGTTCGGCTGGGGTCCCAAAGCTGGATGTGAGGCAGATGCCCTAGATGGGCGCTGTGTTTCAATACTGGTCTCAGCCTGCATGGTAGTTCCCTGATTTAACGCTGCTATCACGGCCACAAATTCTTCCGAACCCTGTGCCATCACGGTCTGCTGAGTTTGAACAAAGGTGATGTGATTGGCGACTGACGGATCAGATGAACCGGTGAGCCCTGACTGGCCTTTCTTTGCCTTGCCTCAACAAAAGAACACTGGTTGCCCTTGAATTGAATTTTTGACCTAACAAAGTCTATCAGCACTAGTCCAAGGTACCCGGGGGATATCGGAACCTTCTGAAGCTATAGTTCCAGGACTACCTAGCAAAAGAGAAAACAGACAGCATCTCAGCTCAATTTCACTGGAACGGACATGAGCATAGTGGAACGACTATACCCAATACTGATCACTGTTCTCGAAATATCTGTCCCAAAACTGATACCCTCGGGTAAAACTAATTCCCCAAATACTGATGCCCTCAGGCCTGATACCCAGACTTGCAAACTGATACATGCATTCCCTGTAGAGATACACTCTAAAAGCACGTAGCATGTAAAAGAGAGCCAAAAACATCCCTATGTTGGGGTAGGGTTTCCCTGTCCTATTTTGTCAGGAGCTAGGGTTTCACTACGCATGCAGCAGTCTCAAATAACCTACATCGGGTAAGCAACCTGTCCTAGCTTGGAATGGTCACTATGGATTCCGAATATGCACTAGGTCGAATGGTCAAAAAGGGTGCCCCAGTAAAAACCGGGGTTTGTGTTCCCATACTGGCAGAGCCCACAACCGGTCAGCGTTATGGTCATGCCTTGACAAGACAAGCCTCCGGCAAACCGTTCAGGAATAGCAGATGGCCAACACGGTGTCCTAGGCACACCAATGCACATGCAATGCAAAGAAACACATAAGTGTAGTCAAAACAGGATATCACGAGTTCGAGTCAAGCTCTCTAAAATCCCTAGCGGAGTCGCCAGAAACTGTAGACGTCCCCGAACGCCCCGGGAGGATGACTCCCACTTGGTTTGTCTATGGGTCTACTACAGTTCGGTCTCAAATTGTCACGGTTCTTAATCTGAACCAAAGAGTCCAAATCCGGCAAATCGTTTTGAGAAAACAAATTTTTAGAAAAGAAGTGCCAAACATGGACTGCTTTGCCAGATACAGAGTCGCCACCTAAATATTTTTTATGGGGAAATTTAGGAAACCCTGACTCGTGCCTAAGGCCACGTGTCCGTCATCACCAAAGTTGCCTCGGCTTGGGAACTTGGGTACGATTGGGGAAGGTCAGCTATGAGCACCCCCTCTCGCCCGATCCGAAGATCGGCCTCTACTAACCATGATATTTGATTTTGAAAACGTTATGTGTTCTTATTCCGGTTAATTAGCTAGAATTACTATGTGATGTGCACAACACGAAAGTATAGACTAGATCGCCTAATTTGGAACGAAGCATTGCATATCCGTTTGTTTGAAAAACGTTTGAAATTTGCTACTCGCAAGTAGGCTAAAACACGGATTTCAATGAGTTGTTCCAACTCAAACAATCCAACCTTCACCCACAGGCATTCAGACAGTTTATATCACATAAGCATCTAGCCACATGGTAAGCATGCTGTCATGGCAAACACTCACACTCATGCAAGGTGCTAAAGCATAAAAACTTACCGAGTACTCCGAGCCAAAACAAGGAACATGTTAGCAATCATGCATGATCCAAGTCCATGTTAAGATGGCTAATGCAACATAGGCAAAATGCAGCTAGAATAGGCTCGGCTAATCCTAGGATGGCATGTGGAATGCACAGATAGCATATATTCAAGTTAGATTTGAAATACTATGCAGTTAGCATGATGCGTCGAGCCCGGTGCATGCAATACTGATGAATGATTCACGCATGCATAGCATAAGGTATGCTTAAGTAAACATGTCCTAATACTAACCATTAAAGCAGGTAAGTAAAAGGGAGAAAGAAGTGGGGGTTGGAAGACATGCACACACGCACCCACACGTATTACAAATTTGCCCTCGCTCGGACAGTCTGAATAAATATTACACAACCAAATGAATACTGCTAAATTAATTATTACAGAACTTCTAATTAATTAACAAATTAAAGGCAGAAAGAAGGTGGCCGCAGCGCTGCCTCGGAATGCGTGAATGATGCATGCTTGACTCGTCTCGCCCGGAAACTCGCTGTCATAGCATTGCTGCCTCTGTTTTCACTGCCTTGCTCCTCTGAAAATTCTGAAAGTCTTCAGATCCCTTTTGAATCATCCTCTGAGTGCTTCGGAGTGCCACCGGCCAGAAAAAGAGGTCACTGGCCATTGGAATAGGACTATCAACCAAATGTTGGACCACCGGCTGGACATTGATGGTCGGTCGGCACTGTATGTGGCCGGCCGGCCATTGCTTCCTGCAGAAATCTGTTTTTGACAGCAGTAGAGGATAGACAGTGCATGGCATGGAAGTTTCAAAGCAATGTGTACATGGCCACTCTCCCAATCATGTAATGGACTCAAGGGAGCGTGGCCCTCGACCCTCGGGACATCAATCACTCATTTCAATGCATAATGGTCGAAAAGCCAAGTTGCAACTTCGATATCAAATGAAATGCAAGCACAAAACACATCAAAGGGCCCCAACCCCTACCATGATCGATCAAGAGCCAAGGGATGCATGCTCAATGAAATGCAACCTAGGCATGGAGGCTAAGTATGCAACATGAACATGCAAATGAGCAATGTATACTAGGCACGCAACCTAAACATGTAAGCAAACATGGCATGCAACAACATGCGATGATGGACTTAAACTAACATGGATAGCTCGCAAGCATGCCAAAATCAGTGGCCATGTGATGAAAATGAGGCAACCAAGATGCATGCAAATATGCACAATGCAATGGCCCCGAGTCTAAGGAACAAAACACAACTCCACAAAGGCATTGAAAGGATGAATTATGGCATACAATGGCATATGTTCCAGCACTGAAGTATGATGCTCAATGGTCCTGAAACATGCAAATATGCCACCCAATGCATGAAATAGCCCCCGAAACTCAAAACTAGGCACATGTATTGAACTATAACTATGCAAAGCAAGCATTATTTGGCCATGAAGCACAAAGACAGAGCCAAGACAGTTCTAAAATATGCACAATACTAGTTTAAAGCATGGCCAAAAAGTGCCAACATGTAGGGCTAAAACAATATGCAAGATTGGCTAGTAAGCATGGTTTACATGGCATGTATATGAAGCGTATGAGAAATCATCAAACCAGCCAAAAACAGTGAATAAAACATGTCAAAATATGCCCAAATAACCACTGAAATGCAGCCAACATGTGCAAAAATGATGAGCTCCTTTAAAAGGGCATGCAAGGGGTTACTCAACACATATATGATGGACACTTAGCATAGCAAAACCAACTCTGGAAATCAAATATGACAGCCCTAAAACTCATCAAAAAGGGCCTGAAATTGATCAATAAAGCATACAATGAAAGGTCCTCTTGAAAGGCCTTGAGGAGGGTTGTTCCACACATGCATGAGGGACATAAAATAGGGCCAAAAGGGCCTTGGACAGAGCTAAGACAGACCTCAAAATCCTCAGAATGAGGCCTGAAACATGACTTCAAAGCATGCAAAAAGGGGGTCCCTTTGGAAGGCCAACAAGACCACCAAACAAGACAAGGAGAGAGGGGGTCACCCCCCTCTAATTTTGGCTCTCAAAACTACATCTAAGCCACTGAAAATCCACTGGATTTTAGTGGCTAAGAGGCCAAACCATGGCCAATCCAAGTGCTCTAATGCATAGCCCTAATCATGAAGAGATCAAGCATGCACAGGGGGAAGATGACCCCAAACAGAAAAGAGACCTTAACCAAACTTGAAGAGGAGATTAAGACAAGATCTTTTTCATTTTATGACAAATCTCGAAAATGTTCACAAGTAAGGCTAAAATATGATGCAAAAATAGCCCTAAAAGAGAGATAGAGGGTAAGGGGAAGTAGATGACCTCAAACAACAAAGTGCACTTAAACAAAGTTGAAGAGAAGCTCAAAATAAAATACTTTACGGTTGAGGTCGAGGTCCAAAAATGCTTGTAAATAAGGCTAAAGAATGAAGCAAGATAAGGCTACAAAGAGGGAGATAGTGACTTACCCTTGTAGCACAGCAATGCAGCAGCTTCTGGACCAAGACGGTGAGCTCTCAACCTCTGAAAATCAGCTTCAAGGTGCTGGAATGGGTGGTGGAGGTGATAGGCTATGAGGTGTAGTGCAATGGGACCAAGAACCTTACACTTTGAAGCTAAAATGAAGGAGATATAGAGAGACTAAGAGGGATATATGTGTATATGCCCTAACCAAGTTTTGAACCTGGTATATGGAGAGGGGAGCCTTCCTTTATAGAGCCAAGAGAATAAAGCTTCTCTTAGAAGCTTCAAACCAAGAGCAAAGATCCTCCATACACGTGTATGGAGGATCTAGTCTGTGCCCTCCAACTGGCACAGCTGGCATCCATTCAATCTGTAGAATACACTGGAAGGTCGTCGGCTAGCAAAAATGGTCAGTCGGCTACTTTAAATGGTCGGTCGGCCATCTATTTGGCTGGTCGGCCATCTATTTTGGTCGGTCGGCAGGAAAAATCTGCTCTGCAGGTCCAAATTCAAACGGGCATAACGCCTTCGTATAAACTCCTTTTCAGGTTATTCTTGTGTCCAAATTGAAGCCCCAGAAGTAAGCTTTCCAATGGCACCAGCCGTGCATCAAAATGCCATTTGTGCAAAAATTTATGCTTGTTGTGGTAAAGGTTGTTTAATTTCGGTCCAACCGGGATGATGCCCAACTTCAACCAATCATATCTCCCCCATCCGGACTCGGATTTAGGAGATTCTTGAATGCAAAATGAAGCCCCGAAAGTCTTCTTTCCAATGGTGGTGGCCTCATAGCTTAAATCCAAGTGTATAGACAGATAAGCCTGATTTAGCAAGGACCGTTCGATTCTCTCTTAGCGATTCATACCCAACTTCTTCCTCAGCTAGGTTTCTTCTCTCTTCTCATCTTTTCTTCAACTCCAAACCCCTAAACAAGGTGTTTTGAAAGATTTTTCAAAGATTTCATCTTTCTTTCATTCATTTTCACTTTGTCCTTGCTTGGTTTATAGAAAAGCGCATCATTTGACAAAATGTGAGCCTCGGAACATTGTAGAAACTTTATTTCAAAAATGTTTTGAAAGAGACGGTTTTAAGGTCTAAAAACCATTCAAAATAGCTTTGGTCCAAAATGGAGTGTGAAGTTGAGATTTGTCTCTCTCCTTGCCAAAGAAACTAAACCTTTCCCCTGCACACCTTTCTCCACCACGTAAACCATCAGTAACGCCCAATTCTTAAGGGCGGTAAAAAATGGGGTGTCTACAGTTACCAAGCCATTCATTAACCAATTTGTCCAATTGTGAAAGTCCTCTAATGGGAGGAAGGTCAACCAAGAGAACGGTTTAAGGCATAGGAGAAACCATGCCTTTGACTAGGAGGAACCCTTAAAAGAGGGTTGAATCCATTTAAGCATTAGCCTCAATCCCATGCATTAAACTCAAACTCAAGACTAACCAATCCCCGAAACAAATCAAAAGTGAAGAAATGAGGGAGATGGCAGATTTTTCAGTGCTAAAGTGGCATGAAAAACAAGACTCTAACATGCAAACACTTCATGTACAACATGCTAGAAGGCTTAAGCATTAAAACTAGTGAAGAGCTTTACACTAGGACTATGCAAAATCAATCACAAAGGACCAAACCAGCCCTAGAAAGACCTCAAGCATGCCAAAATAGTGGCCAAAATGAGTTGAAATGATAGCATGAAAAGCAAGAAATGCATGCTCATGCATTGACCCATAAACAAGGCACAAGGCACAACTCTCAAACACAATGAAGGAGTGATATATGTGAGAGTGTGATGGAGTTGTATGCTCTGAAATAACATGCCAAATGATGCCAAAACATGCAAATACCTCAAGCTTAGCATGGTAAAGACTTCGAAATTCAAAACTAGTCAAGGCTATTTACACTATAGCTATACAAGGCAAGTTTCAAAGGGCCAAGACAACTCAAAACAGAGTTAAAGCATGCTAAAATAGTGGCAAACAGCATGCTGAAGTTAAGTCAAAACACCAAGTATGCTAGGCTAGTGAGCAAGATTGCACTACAAGTGCAAAAACCAAGCAAGAGGTGACCCCACCAACCAAAATCAGAGTTAAAGCATGTCAAAATAACACCAAAAACATGCTTGAACTAAGCTACAAAGGAGTAGAAAGATGGGCTAACTCATTAGTCATGTTAAGCTAGTAAGCAAGATTACACTACAAGTGTAAGATGCAAGCAATGAGTGGCCAAACCAGCCAAAAACAGAGTTTAAACATGTTAAAATAAAGCCCAAAACATGCTCAAACTAAGCTAAGACAAGTCACAAAAACATGGTACTTTGTAATGCTAGTAAGGCATGGCATGGAGAGACAAGGAGGGGAGCTTACCCCCTCCCATTTTGGACCTCAAAACAATTTTTCTACGACTGAAATTCCTCTGGAATTCAGTGGTTAAAGGGCAAAAAAAAAAAATTTGTTTGAAAAGCTTTGAAAGAGGGCCCAAAAGGCTTTACAAGCCAAAGAGCAAAGGGAGGGACAACCCCCTAACACAAAAGGGGCGTAAACCACCATTTTTAGGACTAAAAAATAGAGATTTTTTCAGTTGAAATCCAGCTCAAAAACGGTTTGAATTGATGACAAAACAAGCATGCAAAACAAGCTTAAAGAGGGTAAGTTTTATACCTTTGAAGCACAACACCCTTTAAGCACAAATGAGGCACCAAACCAAGCTTAATCCTCCTTTTAGAGCTCAAACAAGGCTCCAAGTAAGCTTCAAGCAACCTCAACCCATAGATGAACCACTTTCATCAAGGATGTCTAGGCAAAAGAGAGGTATTTCTCTACTTGCATGCACAAAAGGCAAGAGAGAGAGAACTCTAGAGAGAGAGGCAGAGATTTTGCTCTGAAAATTTTGTAGAGAGAGAGTTATTTTAGAGTGAGGATCTCTCAAAACTTGCTAACCCCTCAATATATGAGATATGGCTTCAATATATAGCAAAAAATGGGGCATTGGTCGAAATATCTGAGCTAGGACAACTGGCACATTGTGAAAACAGCTGGAGGAGAAATTTCTACAAAAAAAATGAGTTTTTTTCATCAATGGCCGGCAAGAGACCACTGATGGCCGGCACATGATCACTTGTAGCCGGCACTGATCATCCATGGCCAGCACCCTTCACCAGTGGCCGGCAGAGAAAATCTGCTCTCTAGGTCCAACTTTAAATGGGCATAACTCCTTTATCTGGACTCATTTTCAGGTCATTCTTGTGTCCAAAACGAAGCCCCGGAAGTAATCTTTCCAATGGTGGCAGTCTTGAATTAAAATGCCAACTGTGAAAAAGTTATGCCTATTTTTAGTGAAGCTGCTCAGTTTCAATCTTACCCGGATTCATGCCGAACTTCTCCTCAACTAGTTTTCTTCTCTCCTCTCTCATTTTGTTCAACTCCAAACCCCTAAATAAGGTGTTTTGAAATATTTTCCAAAGAGTTCACCTCTCTTTCATTCATCCCCACTTTGTCCTTGCTTGGTTTACCTAAAAGCGCGACATTTAACAAAATGCGAGCATCGGAACATCGTAGGAACTTTTTTAAAAACATTTTGAAAGAGAGGGTTTTAAGGTCTGAAATCTTTTTGTTCAAAACCATTTTAGTCCAGAAAGGGGGGTGTGAGGTTGGGATTTGACTCTCTCCTTGCAGAAGAAATCGAACCTTTGCACTGCACACCTTTCATCACCAAGTAAACCATCAGTAGCGCCCAAGTCTTAAGGGCGGTCAAAAATGGGGTGTCTACACCTTCAACAACCAAATTGAGACTACAACTCAATGGTTTTTCAATTATGCAAAACACACAAAAACACTTCAAACCTTCCATTTCACGAAAATTTCGTCCGCGGGAATCAGCACCCATGTATATATAAGATTTCAGGACTTTCACCCAGGACACTTCGGCCAACTTATTATCAATGGAGTTCATTCCCTTTCTCCTCCCAACAAACATACATATACAATGTATTTATAAACATAATTACTTATGGAGTACATCCCATTTCTCCTCCTTAACAAGCATACATATACAATGTATTTATAAATATAATCATACGTATGGAGTACATCCATTTTCTCCTCCCAACAAGCATACATATACAATGTATTTATAACGTGGTCATATTCAATGACAACCAACAATGGATTAGTTTAAATCACCTAATCCTCATGCAATTTCTACAACAATCATAGCTATCCTTCACCAATAGCCCAATACAATTATTTCTAAGAGATATTTACTCTCAAGATAAATAATTTATTCAAAACTTCTAAATGTGTGAGATAATACATATTCAATTTCACCATCTATATCAATAGCCATCCAATTTCACATACTCAACGTAAATTCCAATTATTTATACAAAATAATTATTTAATCAAATTAGGGCAAAATCCCCCTTTTTCCAAATATCAACCCAAACACAAAAATCAACCATTTTGGCACAACAGAACCTTGTATTCAAACCCCAAACCCATTTATTCCATGTTCATCAAAAACCCCTCTGTTCATTTCATACCCAAATCCTAGATTTGTTCAATCCTCTCCCAAATCTCATCATCTATACACAATAAGCTAAAAACCATAAGAGAGTGTAGGAAATCCATAACCCAAGTGTAGAAGACCCAACAACAAGGAGGAACTTCAAAGATGACAAAACCAATTTCTTCTTGGATCAAAATAAAGCTCTTGAAGTACTCTACCTTATTCTCAAAGGCACTAGGGTAGAGAGATCCTTAGATCTAGGTGTATTTGTAGAGAGAAGTCGAATTCTAGAGAGAGAAGCAGCTGATTTAGGGTTTTTGAGTGAAAAGAAATCAAAAAGTGAAGTAAAACTGTGCTGCTGGGAACTGATATACGCCAGGCTCGCTTGAGCAAAGGAATGGTTGCTCGAGCTACCAAACACAATAAATCGCCTCACTCGAGCACAAGAAGCGTCGCTCGAGCGCAGAATACATGGCTTCAGAAGTTTTTCAGACGCACACCGCCGCTTGAGCCCAAGAAGCCTCGCTTGAGCGAAGAACACTACTTTGCAAAAATGCTGGGAGCTCACATAGCTCGCTCGAGCGCAAAAAGCTTCGCTCGAGTGAAAAGGGAAATTTCTAGACAACAATAATTTGAACAACTTCCAAGCAACCTGTTCCAAACATGCCCAAGACACTCCAAAACTCTAACTCCAAGACAAATGAGGGAAAACAAGACATGGATAACCATTCAAACCATACCAACCTGAGTCCGGAACACCACAAGAGACGGGTCAACAACCGGGATCGCTATAACCTCCCCCCGTTAAAGAATTTTGTCCTCGAAATTACAAATCGAGTCCAAAATCATAATTAGACTATTCACAAGCATGTTATTCTTACAAGTTCATCACCATGACCCATTCCCCGATCATCCATTCTCATTGACTCAATTCACAAGTCCAGATTAAAGTATATTTTACAATTTCCCAAACATTTGCAATGTTTAATTAAAATCCAAGTTTTTCCAAAATTTTACATAGCATATACAATGCTTCCAAAGGTGATACAATACCCACAATATTTTATATTCTCAAAATATATGCAATGTTTATATTGAATATATGTTTTTCTTAAACAACTATAACATATACAATGCTTATACTTTTCATTAACATAACCAAATTCTCAATACATGTTCATGCATAAACAAACAAGTCCGGATATTTTTCTCGGACTCTTACTTCACGTTCCCAAGTCGCTTCCTCGACCCCGTGATGTTTCCACAATACTTTTACCAAGGGAATTGTCTTGTCTTGCAAGACTTGGTCCCTTCTATTTAAGACTTTCATCGGTCTCTCCTCATACAAGGCATCATCATCTACCTCTAAGTCGGTGTAATCCAACACGTGTGATGGATTCGGCTCATATTTCTGAAGCATACTAATATGAAATACGTCATGAACTCCGGAAAGCTGTGGTGGAAACGCCAAACGATAAGCAACCTCCTCAATCCGCTCAAGGATCTCAAAAGGGTCAATAAATCGAGGGGACAACTTTTCACTCTTTCCAAACCTGATCAAACCCCATCTAGGTGATATCTTCAAAAAGACATGATCTCCCACCTCAAAAGACAAAGGTCTCCTCCTACGATCGACATAACTTTTCTGGCGACTCTGAGCCGTAGCTAGCCTCTTACGGATAAGTACTACTTTCTCCGTCATTTCCCAAACCAACATTTCCCATTCTTGGATGGCGATAGAAGCTACACTGCTAACTGATTTCCTACTCAAAGCATCGGCCACAACGTTGGCCTTCCTCGGATGATAGTGCAACTCAAAATCATAATCCTCTATGAATTCCATCTACCTCCTCTGTCTCAAATTCAAGTCCTTCTATGTAAATAGGTATTTCAAACTCTTGTGATCAGAGAACACTTCAAATTTCTCACCATACATGTAACGACCCCAAAATGCATATCAAAAATTACCTTTATTTACTTGTGGGTAAATGTACTTTAATTTAATTGTATTAGTTCAAATTGAAGAGCTATTTGTTGAATTATGACTTTAAAACTGAAATTAACGACCTTTATGGGTTTAAAAATCAAAATTGAGTACACGAATATGTGAATGGGAATTTTTAAAGCCATTTGGGAAAGTTAATTAGAAATTTATTTTGTTTGATTCGTTAAGGTATGTTTGGGTGGTTAACTTTGCAATGCAAATTGAAGGCCTTAGAGGCTTTAGAAACCAGAACAGAGTACGTAATTATGATCAGCATAATTTTTGGAGTCATCTGGGAAGTTTAATTGAAATTTTATTTCGTACGATTCGTAAGGGTGCGTTTGGCTCTCCCTATTTGTGATAAGCTTTTATATATATATATACACATATAATATGAGTTGTTGAACTCATCAATTGAAGTCCAAAATATCTAAGGGAGAGGGAGAGAACAGTGAGAGAGAGAGAGAGAGAGAGAGAGAGAGAGAGAGATTGAAGAGAAGAAGGGAGAAAGTGTAGGAATGAAAGAGGAAATCCAAGATTTGGCTTGAGTTCATCATGATTATGCAAGACCAAGTGGTGTTAAAGGCTTAAGGTAAGATTTTCCCTCTCTATACTTGAAGATCATAAGTTAAAGAGTGAGTTTCTTGGATTATCTATGATTATATGTATGAGTTTTGTTTCTTCAAGCAAGAAGATGTTGAATCTTTGTACATGGCATTAATTTATGTTACAAATTAATTTATTGTAGGAGTTTTATGGCTCTTAGAGAGGCTAAAGAGGATTTCACCATGTAAGTGAGCTTTGGACCCCCAACCATGTCTACTTTATGCTTTTGTGTTTTGATTCTTAATCTTGTTCTTGTAATTGGGGAAATTGAGTTGTCTTTTGGAGTTATGATTTTTGATGGAATCTAAGAATGTGAAATTTAACATGTGTTAACGAGTTTTGGGCTTTTATTTACATGAAATTGAAGTTTAATTTTGAAAATGAGGGGGTCCAAGTCAAGAAGCCATTTTCGGACTGGTTGTTGCCCAGAGCCGAACGTGCGGCGGGGCTTCCTGCACGTGCGGCAGTCCATTCCAGCACCCAAAAATGAATCTGAAATAAAAGCACCTTGTCCCGTACGTGCGGCTCAATTCCCGCACGTGCGGCCCTGTTTGCCGCAGGTGCGGGACAACCCTGTTTCAGCCAACTTCAAATAAGCATATCTCTTGCATCCGGACTCCGTTTTAGTGATTTTTGAGCCTAACTTCAAGCCCCGGAAGTCTAGTTTCCAACGGTGGTGGTCTCACTCCCAAATTCCTAGTAAACAAATAGATATGCCCAAATTAGTGAAGATGGTTCACTTTTTGTCCAACCATTTCATGCCATTTTCTTATCTAACCCAATCTCCTTTCATTCCTTCCTATCTTCCTTGACATGAATTATGATTCATTGAAGACCTATGAGTTTAGAACCAACATAACTAATTGATCAAAGAGAACAAGTATGGGATCTGTTATATTCTCATATTATGCTTTGCGCATTGTGTTTGAAGGTCAAAGCGAGGACATAATCCCATTGCTACAGGAAGACCATCACTGTGAGTAATAGTAGTGTAACGGTATGTTTTACTTCTTGTGATCATGATTTATATATCGTAGTTCGTGAATGGCATATACTATTGTCATTGTGCTTTGCTTGAATTAATGGATATGATTGAACGGTGGGATTGATGTGGACCTAAGGTCATTTTGTTCCTATTAATAAAAGTGGGCCCAAGGTTATTATGATGTGAATTGTTTATGACTCATGGCCCTAAGGCCGAGGGAGATGGAGACATGCCGATGTTCCATCTACCCTATAATGATGTGAATCATACATGACTAATGGCTCTAACGCCAAGGGAGATGGAGACATGTTGATGTTCCCTCTTCTCTATATTGCTCTGGATAGTTGTCGTTATGTTGGGCCTAAGGCCGTTTCGTATCATGCATGGGCCCGAGGCCGTTCTGTATTACATATGGGCCTGAGGCCATTTTGAAATATGGCTATGGATAAGACCTGTGTATGGTTTGATATATGTATATTTATATTCTCCAAGGCTATGCTCATTCAACTAACCTCCTTATATTGCTATTATTCATTGAGCCTTGCTCACTCTGTCTTATTTATATATTTTTTGTAGGTGAGCCATTGGGGATCGACACTAGAATAGTATTGAGGTCCACCTTTTTGTCAAGCTAGCCGGGTTACGCCTCCGTGTCGAGGCTTTAATTTTGTATTGGAGAATTATGTAATTCCTTCAGTCTTATGTAAATGTGTGTGAGGTCTGTATAAATTCTGTGATTATATGTGTGAATATGGAAGTGCATTTAAATGCTCAAATCAATCTAAATCTGCATGTATGCACAAGCTCAATGGGCATTATATCTATGTTGGTATTTGCTTTCGCTTAAGGCCCCGTATTTGAATAGATATTATTTTGAAATTTGGTTTTGAGGCCTAAGTACAGGCTGGTCATGGACCAAACTTTTAGGGGCGGGTTTGGGTCGTGACAATACAGATAGTGCCTCCAAATTTTCAAGGCAAATATCACTATTGCTAACTCTAAGTCATGGGCAAGATAATTCCTTTCATGTGTTTTCAACTACCGTGAGCCATAAGCTACCACTTTACCCTCTTGCATCAATACACAACCTAAACCTTCCCGTGAAGTATCACAATATACTGAATAACTCAGACCCCTCTCTGGAATAATCTACATTGGAGCAGTGGTGAGTCTAATCTTAAGCTCTTAGAACGACTTTTCACAAGTCTCACTTCACATGAATTTGATTTCTTTCCTCATCAACTTAGTCAAAGGTGAAGCTAGTCTACAGAAATCCTTCACAAACCGACGATAATACCCAGCCAAACCCAAGAAACTACAAATCTTGAAAGCATTCTTAGGTTGTGCCCAGTCTTGCACTGCCTCTATCTTGGATGAATTTATAGTCACCCCTTCCCCGGATACCACATGGCCTAAGAACTTAACTTCCCTTAGCCAAAATTCACATTTCCTAAACTTAGCATATAGCTTGTGGGCTCTAAGTAACTCAAGTATTGCTTGCAAGTGCTCCTCGTGTTCCTCCTCAAAAGGCGAGTAAATCAAAATGTCATCCACAAAGATAACCACAAAACGATCTGAGAATTCACGGAAAATCTGATTCATTAAATCCATAAATACTGCTGGAGCATTAGTTAGCCCAAAAGGCATCACAAAAAACTCATAATGGCCATACCGTGTATGGAATGCTGTCTTCAGGATATCTTTCTCCCTTACCCTCAATTGGTGATAACCCGATCTTAGGTCTATCTTAGAGAAACAACAAGACCCTTTCAACTGATCAAACATATCATCTATACAAGGCATTGGGTACTTGTTCTTAACAATAACCCGGTTCAACTTCCGGTAATCAATACAAAGTCGCAACGCTCCATCTTTCTTTTTAGCAAAGAGAGCCGATGCTCCCCAAGGTGGAGTACTAGGGTGAATAAAACCCTTATCTAGCAATTCCTGGAGTTGAATCTTTAACTCACTCAATTCAGCAGGTGCAAATCTATATGGAGCCATAGAAATCGATGCCATACCAGGCACTAAATCAATAGAGAAGTCGATCTCTCGGTGAGGTGGTGTAGACACCCCATTTTTGACCGACCTTAAGACTCAGACGTAATCGATTGAGCGCTCGGTGATAGTGCATGTTGTGCTCGTTTCGAGTTTCTGGAGTTTTCGGCTGAGTGCCTTACCTCCGGGCCTCTGAACTCTTTGTGCTTTGGATCGGTTTGTGGACCAAACCTTGTTTTCTCTTCCCTGGAGGGAGGGAGAGGTCTTGTAGACCATCATTTTTTGGTTGTAGACCACTTTTTGCGATCGTAGATCACTTTTCCCGTTTGGAGATTAGTTTCCGATTTTCAGAGCCTTCGGTCGCGTGCCTTATCTCGGGACTGCTTAACGTTCTCCGTTTGGCTTGGTTTTCAAACCATGCATTGTTGCCTTGGCCTAGAGGGCCACTGTGGTCTGGGAGACCACTTTTGGTGACCGTAGACTAGTTTTTGAGGGCGCCGGCTGCATGCCTTGCCTCCCGGACTCTTGTCTTGCATCCTTTTTGGTTTGTTTTTGGAACAAACCTTGTTTTCCTTGTTTGGAAGGTGGTATAAGGGTGGGAGACCAGTTCTTCCCCTTGGAGACCACTTTCCTTCCTGCCAGCCAATTTTCTGGTCGGCCAACTGGTTTTCTTGGTCTTTAGACCACCTTTTCTGGTCGGCCACCACACCACTGCCTTGCTTTCATGCTGCAGACCACCTCTCCCCTGTGGCCAACCACTTTTTACCGTGGCCGACCACTTCAAGTGGTCGGCAGCTTTCTAGCTCATTCCTGGAGATAGTTTTTAGCCAGCTGTAACAGCTGGAGGGCACAGAAGTCATCCTCCATACACGTGTATGAAGGGATGGCTTTAGGCCTAAGCTTGTCCAACAAGCTTAACCTTTGGTTCTCTATATAAGAGAACCTCCCCCCTCCTTCTCCAGGTTCAGAATTTTTGTGCTTGAGAGATATAGATACACATTTGTCTCTATTTTAACACACAAACACATAGTGAAGCACCATACTCTTGAAGCTGAGGTCCCTTGAAGTTGTTTTTGAAGTTTTTGGACTAGTTTTGGTCAGAAAAGGCTGCTGGAGTTGTTGCTCTAGAGTTGTTCTACAAGGGTGAGAAACTAGCCTCTTAAACCCTTATTTTTGCTTAAGCTTTTGGCCCTATTTTCATGCTTATTTTGGCTTGACTTTAAACTGAAAAAGTTCTAAATTTGCATGGTTAACATGTTTGTTTCAGGTCTCTTTTGTGTTGGGGGTAGTCTACCCCCTGTTAGGCCTTGTTTGGCTTTGTTTTGTACCATCCTTTTAAGCTATTGGGATCACCTTGTTTTGGCCTTCTCACCACTAAAACTCAAAGGAATTTCAGTGGTGGAAATGGTGTTTTAAGGTCCCAAATAGGAGAGGGCCACCCCCTCTTCTTGTGTCTTGGATGCTTGCCTTATTTAGCCTCGTGTTCGAGCATAATTTTCTATCATGTGTTGGCCACATCTTACCTTGTTTTTAGGGTTATTTTGACATGGCATACCACTGTTTTGACTTGGTTTTGTCACCCCTTGCATGCCTTTTACACTTGTAGTGTAATCCTCATAAACTAGCTTTGTGTGCCTCATGAAGTAGCATGTCTTTCTAGCATGTTTTGAGTCCTTCTCAGCAGGTTTTGGGTGTTGTTTTAACATGCCTTAGATTTGTTTTGAGTTGGTTTGATCGCCCCATGCATGCTCCATGCACTTGTAGTGCATTTCCATTTACTAGCCTAATGTGTATCATGCTTTTGATCATCATTCTAGCATGCTTTAGGCTCAACTCTAAGAAGCTTTTGTCCATGTTTTAGCATGCGTAAGCTCTGATTTATGTTGTTTTGGCCATGCATGCATTGCTTTGTATAGCCATGGTTCAATCTTGCTCACTAGCCTTATGTATTGAGTCCACTAACATGCATTGCTTGGACTATTTTCATGATTTGGCATCATTTGAAATGTTATTTCAGTCCATATGATGTGGCTATACACTTGCATTTGTCACTCTTTCAATGCTTTGAAGAGTTTGTGCTTTATGCCTTAAACATGAGTCATTGTGTATGCCTTCATGCCTAAGCTTACGAGCTATCATTTCAGTATGTTTTTGGGGTTATTTTGCCATGACATAACTCTAATTTTTGTTGGCGAAGCCATCTCATGCTTGGTCTTAGTAGGTGTAGTGTAATTCTCCCTTTTGGCCTTGAATGTTTCATACTTCATGCTCACCATGCTAGCTTATTTTGGCTTCCTTCCATACATGTTTTAGCATCATTTTGACATGCTCTAGGACTGTTTTGGGTTGTATTTTCCATATGCTTCATGTATTGCATGGCTGTAGTGCAATTGGCCTTGCTAGCTTCAAGATTTGGGTACCATAACATGCTCCATTTGTAACATGTACATGATTTAGCATCATTTAACATGGCATTTCAGAGCATATAGCATTGCCATGTTCCCATTTCTTTCACCCTTTGCGTGCCTCTAAGGGTTGTGTATTGTTGTCTTGTTTATGGCCTAGCTTGTATGCTTGCATGGCTAGACTTTTGAGCTCCCATCGTAACATGTTTTGGTCTTCGTTTTGACCTGCTTGAGCTCTGTTGGGGGCTGGTTCATGCTTTTGTGCCATGTATTGCATGTCCCTAGAGTAGTCCTCTTTGCTAGCTTTAATGCTTAAGGACTCTTGCATGCTTTGCTTGTGTTGTTTGAATGATTTGACATCATTTCATACTTTATTTTAGTGCATTCAGTGTTATTACACTTCCATATTTATCACTCCTTAAGCACTCTTGAGGGTTGTGCTCTTAGGCCTAGTTGATAGGCCAATGCATGTGCGTGCTTGTATATGCTTTTGTGCCTTTATTTCTTAGCATTCTGGCCACTGTTTTGGGCATGACTGAGGTCTATCCATATTCGGTTTAAGTCCATTGAGCATGTTTGTTTACATGTTCTTTGCATTGTGTATGCTCATGTTACATCGCATTGTGTATGCTACGTTGTTATTTGCATTGTGTATGCCAAGTTGTTCTTTGCATTGTCTATGCATGCCCTTAGCATTGGTAGTTTGATCATGTTGCATTGCATGTTGTGGCATGCTTGTCCCTTGCATAATTGTTTGCATGCTAATGTTGCATTACATTGAGTCGCATGCATTACATTGTATTTGGCATACTCGTGTTGCATTGTGCTTGGATAGGGTGTTAGTCCAAACACGAGAAACAGGGGACGTTTCATACTTGAAGTGATGAAACGTGCCTTAATTCTCGGTCGCCGACGCTCTTGGTCAAGCATGATAGAGTTCAAGGCTTTATGTGTTTATGTGTGCATTCATTTCACTTTAATTCTTGCAATCTTGGCCTCTCGGCCATCATGCATTGAGATGCGTGTTTGGTGGCCCGAGGGTCGGGAATCGCACTCCCTTGAGATCATGAAATGATAGGGAGGGTGGTTGTGCACACATATCTTGCAAAGACATTGCCATGCCCTTTCTTGCTCTCTGTTGCAGCAAACTGGAGTCTGGCAGCAAAAACTGGTCGGCCAACCAGTAAAAGTGGCTGGCCGACCACTTTTTCTGGTCTACGGCAAAGAAAAGTGGTCGGCAGGTGGTTGGCAACTCCAGAAAGTGGTCGACCATGTTCCTACAGGTTCCCATGGTGGAGTTGAAGCTTTGTGGAGCTTTGTGCAAGGTTCAGAGAACAATTGAAAACAGAGGCAAGTTGGAGCATCGCGACAGATTTCCGAACGAGGCGACCGAGCATGCATACACTCTTCTCCCTCCGAGGAGATCTCTTTATTGCTTTACTTAGCTTCTTTATTTAGCTATTTAATTTGCGTTGTAATAACTAGTTAGTTAACTTGTTAGTTAATTAGCTTGTTTTGTAATAATTAGTTAACTAGGATTAGTCAATTAGTTTTGTTTGTAATAACTAGTTTAATTAGCTTAGATTAGCTAGTTAGCTTATTATTCGGACCCTCCGTCGAGAGGGCAACACTGTTGTAATAAGTGTGCGTGTGTGTAATGCACGTCTTCCAACCCCACGTCTTTCTCCCTTTTATTTACCAGCTTTTGATGGTTAGTTTTAGGGCATGTTTCAATTAGCATACTTATGTTTGCATGCGCGCATTGTTCATTTGTCTTGCATGCATCGGGCTCGGCGTATCATACAAACTACATTGTATTTCAATACCAATTTGAATACATGTTATCAAGTTGCATTTCACATGACATCTTAGAATAACCGAGCCTATATTAGTTGCATGTTGCATATGTTGCATTAGCCATCTTAAAATGAACTAGGATCATGCATGATTTCTAACTAGTTCTCTATTTTGGCTCGGAGTACACTGTGAGTGTTTACGCTTCAGCATACCGCATGTGTGTAAGTGCTGCCATGATAGGATGCTTACCATGAGGCTAACTGCTTAAGTGTTTAACTGCATGAATGCCTGTGGATGAAGGTTGGATTGCTTGAATTGGAACAATTCATTGAAATCCGTGGCTTAGCCTACTTGCGAGTAGCGAACTTCAAACTGTTTTAAAACAAACGAACATGCAATGTTTTGTTCCAACTTAGGCGATCTAGTCTATACTTGTATGCTGTGCACATCACATAGTAATTCTAGGCTAGTACATCGGAATAAGAACGCATGTGTTTTCAAAAACAACATATCATGTTAGTAAAGGCCGATCTTTGATCGGGCGAGCGGGGGTGCTCATTGCATGACCTTCCCCTCTCGCACCCAAGTTCCTGAGCCAAGGTAACTTTGGTGATGACGGACATGTGGCCTTAGGCATGAGTCAGGGTTTCCTAAATTTCTCAAAATAAAATATTTAGGTGGCGACTCTGTATCTAGCAAAACAGTCCATGTTTGGCACTTCTTTATAAAAATCAATTTTTCAAAACGATTTGCCGGATTTGGACTCTTTGGTGATTTATCGGTCTTGCATTGCACTTTGTGAGATTAGATTCAGAACCGTGACATGAGTCCGAACTGTAGTAGCTAAGAACAAACGATTCGCGGCCTCGCGCGCGGAGCGGAGTTCCGTGCGGTCTACCGTTTCTAGCGACTCTGCTAGGGAGTTAGAGAACTTGACTCGAACACATGATATGTTGTTTTGACTACACTTATGTGTCTCTTTGCATTACATTTGCATTGGTGCGCCTAGGACACCGTGTTCGTCGTCTGTTATTCCTGAACGGTTAGCCGAAGGCCGCGTGCCATAAGGTTGACCGGTTACGGGCTCTGCCACGATGGGAACACAAACCTTGATTTTTCACCGAGGCACCCTTTTTGACCATTTGACCTAGTGTATATCGGAATCCATAGTGACCATTCCAAATTAGGACATGTTGCTTACCCGATTATAGGTTGTTTGAAACCGCTGCGTGCGTAGTGAAACCCTAGCTCCTGACAAAATAGGACAGGGAAACCCTATCCCTCCATAGGGGTGTTTTGGCTCTTACTTACTTGCTATGTGCTTTTAGAGTATGCCTCTACAGGAATGCATGTATTAGTTTGCAAGTCTGGGTATTAGGCCTGAGGGCATCGGTATTTTGGCGGAATCAGTTTTGCCTGAGGGCATCAGTTTACAGGCAGAATTTTGGGCATAGTTCAGTAGAGAGTGCAGTCATTCAACTATGATCGTATTTGTTCCAGTAAAATTGGGTTAATATGCTGCCTGTTTTCTCTTTTGCTAGGTAGTTTTGGAACTATAGCTTCAAAAGGCTCCAATATCCCCCCAGTACACCGAACTTTTGCTGATAGACTTTGTCAGGTCAGAGATTCAGCTCAGAGCAACCAGTGTTCCTCCGCTGAGGCAAGGTAAAGAAAGGCTAGTCAGGGCTCACCGGTTCATCTGATCCGTTAGTCACCAGTCACATCACCTCTGTTCAATTCAGTAGACTCATGATGACGCAGAGTTCAAAAGAAATTGTGGTCATGGCAACGACATTAAACCAGGGAATCACCATGCAGGGTGAGACCGATGTTGAAATGCAACGCTCGTCTAGGGCACCTACCACACATCCAATCTTGGAACCCCAATCATCTCAAACCCGTGTGCCCACTACTTTTGAGCTGATGGGAATGATTGGCGATCTTTAGAGAACTGTGGCTGATCTAGCCTTTGGAATATCAGCTCCGCCATTAACCACATCACATGCCAAAAATTTCATGTCAGAAGACTCCCCACTCCTGGGATGAATTGTAATCGAAATTGGCCAACTTAAAGCCACTCCAAGTTTGGGCAATGACATGTTGACAACAACCAGACTTCACACTGATGTAGCAACCCAAACTTTTAGCCAAGCTGAGGCAAGTGGAAAGGACAAGTTAGGGGCAGGCATTGATCCCTATGAACACCTTTTGTGGGTTGTTGAGGCTTTAAAAGTCGAAGGACTGAACAAACAGCAAATGCTCGCAGTTGTTGCAAAAACTGTGGATGACACTTTCGCCACTCAGAATGAGAATAGTTCAAAGCAAGGGGAGAACAGGGAGAAGGGCCATCATACCAGAAACGATCCTTTGAGCTCTAATCTTGCACTCGGAAGAGATCGGCAAACCAAGCCAGCACCTGCTGACCCCTTTGCTAGTGCACCCAGCAAAAATCCACAAACCTTGAAGTATCTACCCTGAGGTCGCAGGGTCTTCCATGCCCTCTATATGCCTTTGTCCAAGGCTCTTCAAATCCTTGCTGAAAAAGGCCATCTCAAACCCCTCGAGCCTCGACCTCTCCTTGGTCGTCTTCCACCCAGTCATGATGCTACCCAATACTGTGCCTACCATCAACAAACCGGTCATAGCACCGACAATTGCTTTCGTCTTCGCCACGAAGTACAGGATTTGTTTGACAACGAGGTCATCATCCCACCAAGCTCAGCAAAGTCTATCATCACTAGATCAGTGAACTTGGGGGATAATATGATGTGATCGGGGGGTGAACCACCTGCGGTCGGCGCTCAGTTTACTCCAGATGTAGCATATGGCACGCACTATTTTGAGCATTTTGCGAATGCTAGTTTTTGTGCTTTCTGACTTGGGTATTTATGTCAGTTTTGTTGTTTTGTATTGAGTCAGTCTTTTCTTACTGA
This sequence comes from Camellia japonica, assembly GCA_030407325.1. Classification (NCBI taxonomy): domain Eukaryota; kingdom Viridiplantae; phylum Streptophyta; class Magnoliopsida; order Ericales; family Theaceae; genus Camellia; species Camellia japonica. The sequence goes on along the minus strand of JAPPVO010000016.1, from coordinate 132,724,521 downwards.
GCCAGTTGGGGTCTGTCTTGTTGTATCGAGTCAGTCCTGTTTTGTTAGAGTCAGGTGATTTCAGGGTGTTACCTCGGACATCACTTGCTTGTTTTGGTTTTTGTCTTTTACACCCACTCTTTTGAGTCTGTTTCTGCCTTGGAGCCAGTTGCACCAGAAGATCTGAATGAAATAGCAGTGGTTTTCACGCTTTTGTGTTTGTTTCTATCTCGAACCTGTTGTGCCAGCAAATTTGAATGAAACGGTAGTCCATTTCACCTACTCTTCTGTGCCTTGAAGTCATTGCATTGACATAAATTTTTCAAAACTTTTTGAACAATGTGTTGAAAACAAAGAGGAAGGAATTCCTCGGGATTTGCACAAATTTGATCAATTGAGAGAAAGAGAGGCGTGCTAAGCCCTTAATGAATGAAATCATGCTTGTTAATGTGAGTACTGAGAAGGATCCTGGCTTGATCCAGAGTAGTTCTATATTGTCTTCGACGTGGGCGACTAGTCGCTTTCTTAAAAGATTTCAAAAAATGTTTTGCGTGGTTCTGCGAAGACCTGTATGGAATCACTCTTGAGATTGTGCATCCTAGGATCGTTCTCAGCCTCAAGACTTGACCCCTTGTGCTTTCAAACCTTGAACTTGGATTCAGAATGTTCAAAGGTCAATCATGATGTGAGGCCTGTGTGGCCAGATTTGAAGCAACCCATGAACTAGGGGCAAGGAAGTCAGATCAAGTAGATCAGATGTTATCAAAGGAAGCTTGCGAAGCTAGATCAGAAGCACCCCTCGAACTAGGGGCAAAAATGTCAGATGTGCTCGAAGAGCAAAAGATGAGTCATTTCTCAAACCAATGAAGATTGGCAAGAATGCCAAATCCCAGAAGGGAGGAAAGAAGCAATTTTTTGCTGAAGGACAGCTGAGTTCCTATCCATATCATTAGGGGCAAATTTAGCCCCCCATTGGATGGACTTCTACATCATCAACGAACATCATCCATTCTCCTGGATTTAGATGGCTTCGAGATCTCAAAACCATTCGACATGGACAAAGCTACACTTTTACCCTTGAGAGGCTTGTTGGGCCGAAAACCCGGAAGGGCGACCCAGGCAAAAGTTAGAGCAAGAAAAAGAAGAAAAGAAAAGAATGAAAAGAAATGAAAAGAAGAAAAGAAAAGAAAAGAAAAGAAGAAAAGAAAAGAATGAAAAGAAATAAAAAGAAGAAAAGAAAAGAAAAGAATAAAAAGAAAAGAAAAACAAAGCTTGCAAGGTTGAAAACCCGGAAGGGCGGCCTTGGCAAAAGTTAGAGCGTAAAAGGAGAGGTTAATACCCGAGTGTACCATAACCCCCGAACTACGTAAGGCTTGATTCCCATCTTTGGGATACGTAGGCAAATTCATTTTGAAGTCCAGTTGTAAAAACTTCAAATTCAACTGTCCTGTCCACGAGATTGAACGGGTCATGTTTGTCGTTTTTGTATCCGAGAGTTCGGTTGTGATCGTCACTTTGAGGACTGATTACAGTACGCTGTGGTGCCATTCAGACAAGGGGCAACTTTCCGTTTCCATGCAATGCTGTTCAGACAAGGGGCAATTTTCCATAGTTTTGGATCTGAGGTTGTGCATCTCAAGAGCAAATTCTATGTTGGTCGAGCAGTGGCCATTTGCAAAAAAAGTTTTTGAGAATTTTTACTGAGGTTGACTAATTCTCTCAAAAATTATTCCATTTTCCCAAAACTGGACCATTTCTTGGACCCGAAAAGGGAAAATTTTCAGTGTTCATAGCCTGACTTGCATGATTTCAAATAAAAAGTTGAATAAGTATGTTAATCTAGCTCTCATGTTGGTCAAAATTGTTTTAGTTGAAAGCCAAAACAAAAAATGGTCAAAATGATGAACAAAGGGCACAGTTGAGTCAGGTTTTCTGTTTTTTCCTCGTTGTCAACATACTTGGCAGAAAAGGCACCATACTTGCCAGAAAGGGCAACGTATTCGCCAAAAAAAGCACAACTGAAGCAAACAGCAAAGGGCTGAAAGCTTTCTCATCCTCCAAGCAGCGAGGTATCTGTAGACACCCCATTTTTGACCGCCCCCGAGACTTGGGCGTTACTGATGGTTTACTTGTTGGAGAAAGGTGTGCAGGGGACAGGTTCAATTTCTTCAGCAAGGAGAGAGGCAAATCTCAACGTCACACCCCGTTTTGAACCACAATTATTTTGGATGGTTTTTAGACCTTAAAACCCTCTCTTTCAAAACATTTTTGAAATAAAATTCCCACGATGTTCCGATGCTCGCATTTCGGTAAATGTTGCGCATTTCGGTAAACCGAGCAAGGACAAAGTGGAGATGAATGAAAGAGAGATGAAATCTTCGAAAAATCTTTCAAAACACCTTACTTAGGGGTTTGAAGTTGAAGAAAAGAGGAGAAGAGGGGAGAAAACAAGCTGGAAGAGAAGTTCGGCATGAATCCGGGTAGGAGGGAGTCCAGCAGTCCTCGCTAAATCGAGCTTATTTGTCTACATACTTGGAGTTAAGCTATGAGGCCACCACCATTGGAAATAAGACTTCCGGGGCTTCATTTTGCACTCAAGAATCTCTCAAAGCCAAGTCCGGGTGGGGGAGATATGGTTGGTTGAAGCAGGGGATCAGTCCGGTTGGATCGAATCTGCGCGGCTTCACCAAAAAGGGCATAACTTTTTGCACAGAAGGAATTTTAATGCAAGGTTTGCGCCATTAGAAAGCTAACTTCTGGGGCTTCAATTTGGATATCCACTGGCACTTTTTTGACCTTTCATCCACCTATCGGCACTATATAGTGCCGACCGGCACAAAAAGATTGCTGGCCGGCACAAAAGAGTGCCGACCGGCCAAAAATGCCCAGAACTCAGAATTTTTGATAGATATTTACCATCCAGCTATTGAACACTGTACCAGATATTTTCATTTGGGATATTTCGACCAAAAGCTCTGATTTTGATATATATAGAGCCATATATCTCATTCTTAAAGGGTTAGAACTTCCTAAGCAAGTTTTGGAGCTTCTCACTATAAAAGACCTCTCTCTCTCTAGAAATTCCACAACCAAATCTCAGCCTTCTCTTTCTTCCTATATTGTGTATATAGAAGCATAAAAGTGCCCAAAAGTGAGTGTTCTTCCCATTTCTTGAGCCTCCACCCTTGATCAAACTTGCTTGTATTGAAGAGGTGATCCTTGGAGGTGTATTTGGAGCTCCTAAGGCTGGTTTTGGTCCAAGAAGGACCTGTTTTGGTGCAGAGCTTCAAGGGTAAGTTCTTACTCTTCTCAAGCTTGATTTTGTGCACTTGTATAGCTATCTTTGCATGTTTCTTCTGGCCTGGTTTTCAACTGAAAAAACCTTTGTTTTTATGGATTAAAAATGGTGGTTTAAGGCCCTTTTGGAGTTAAGGGTGATCTACCTACTTTTGTAGCTTTTTGGCTATGTGTTGAGCCTTGTTCTAAAGCTTTTAAAACAACCTTTCTTTGGCCTTTAAACCACTGAATTCCAGTGGAATTTCAATGGTGGAAAAGTTGTTTTGAGGTCCCAAATGGGAGGGGATAGGCTCCTCTCCTAGTTTCCTCATGCCATGCCTTGTTGGCTTTGTAAAAGAGCATCTTTTTTGGGTTGTTTTAGCTTAAGCCAAGCATGTTTTAGGCCTTATTTTGCCATGTTTCAGATATGTTTTGGGGTGGATAGGGCCCTTGTTGCTTATTTCTTGCACTTGTAATGCAATCTCGCCTTCTAGCCAAACATGCTTCATGTTTTAGCCTAACTTCCTAACATGTGCTAGCTTAACTTTGGCCTACAATTGTTCATATTTCGGCATGTTTAAGATCTATTTTAACTTGTTTAGATGGTTTGTGTATGGCCTTGCATGGTTGTGGTTTGAGTGCTTAGAATGGCCTAAAAGAGGGCATGTTTTGCGAGCTTGTTTTGGTGCATGACCAGCATGTTTTTAGCTCATATTTGACATATAGAAACTCTGTTTTGAGCTGGATAAAACTCTCATGCATTACATTACATAGTTGTAGTTCATGTGCTTCAAGAGCCCAATGAGTTGGCATGCTATATCGCTTTGTTTTGGTGCATGTCCATAGCATTTTAGGCATGGTTTTGGCATGTAGAAACACTGTTTTAAGGCTGCATAATTCTGTTTTGAGTTGATTTTGTTGTTTAAGGCTTGCCTCGTGTGGTTATGGTGTAATGCTCTTGCATGCCTAGTTGATTAGTCCATTGGAGCATGAGTGCTTGAACCATTTGCATGTTGTAGTAGTGTCTTGCACACAATTTCATAGCGTACTTCATGCCATTCATGCCACTTCCTTACATGTTTCACTTTCATTGCTTTGAAAGTAGCCTTGAGCCTCTTGTCGGTTTGAGCATGAAGTTGAGACGTTCATGCTTAATGGCTTTAATCCTCTTGAGGGTTTCTTCTAGCCAACGGCATGAGGTCTTCTTCATGCTCAAGGCACTTGAGGCTTAGGCCCTCTTTTCCATTAGAGGACTCTCATTTGGACTTAATCAATTAAAGGATGAATTGGTAATGCTAAAATGGGTAAATAAAATTGACCAAGTAAAATGGCAAGATAAGCATAACATGTGTTTGCATGGCTTGCCCCATGTTCTTGCTTTGCATGCTCGTCACATATTCATGTTGCATACTTAGTTTCCATACCTAGGTTGCATTGCATCTTGCATGCATCACCTTGCCTCTTGAGATGAGTATGATAGAGGTTAGGCCTCCTTGTGTGTTTGCTTGGTTTGCATTACATTTGAAATGAAAAACGCACACTTGGTTCTCTTGGGCCATCACGCATTGAAATGCGCAATTGGTGGTCCAAGGATCAAGGAACACCCCCCCTTGAGTCCATTGCATGATAGGGAGTGTGTCCGTGCACACATTTGCTTGAAATACCATGCCATACACTGTCTGTCCTTGTTGCTGTCAAAAACTGTCTTCTGCAGGAATTCTCTGCCGACCGGCAGTATAGAGTGCCGACCGGCCATTGATTCAGTGCCAATAACTTCATCTCCAGCCGGTGGGTATTGTACACGGCCGGTGGACATTCTATTTAGCCGATGATGATCCTCAATGTGCAGGGAATATGTCCTGAGACTTTGGCAGTTTTCCAGAGAAGCAGGGCAGTAAAAGCAGAGGCAACAGTGGCATGGCGCGGGTTTCCGGGCAAGGCGGACTCGAGCATGCATCATTCGCGCATCCCGAGGCGGGGGGCTGTGGCCACCTTTCTTTTGTATTTATTTATTAAGTAATTAGAATTCTGTAATAATTTATTTGTTATTATTCGGACTGTATATTCTTTTGGTCCCTCCGAGTGAGGGCGCATTTGTAATAAGTGTGCGTGAGTGGGTGTATGTCTTCCAACCCCCACTTCTTTCTTCCCTTTTATTTACCTGCTTATGATGGTAGATTAGGGCATGTTTAATTTAGCATACCTTATGCTATGCATGCGTGCATCCATACATTTGTTATACATGCATCGGGCTCGGCACATCATACAAACTGCATTGTACTTCAATTCCAAATTGAATACGTGTTATTTGTAGCATTTCGCATGCCATGCTTAGGATAGCCGAGCCTATCTAAATTGCATTCTTGCCTGTGTTGCATTAGCCACTTAACATGAACTAGAGACATGCATGTTTGCTAACTAGTCTATTGTTTTGGCACGGAGTACAATGTAAGTATTTTTACGCTTTAGCATACCGCATGCGTGTGGATGTTAACATGAAAGCATGATTACTATGAGGCTAGCTGCTTATGTGATATAACTGCTTGAATGCCTGTGAATGGAGGTTGAATTACCTGAATTGGAGCAATGCATTAAAACTGTGAGTTTTAAGCCCACTAGATAGTGGCAAAACCATCTTTTCTAAAGCCCACATCGAGGGTGGCAAAACCTGCATTTTAGCCTACTTGCGAGTAGCAAACCATTTTCAAAACAAACATGTAGTGTTTTGTTCCAATTTAGGCGATTTGGTCTATACTTGTTTGCTGTGCGCATAACATAGTAATTCTAGGCTAATAACCGGAATAAGAACGCATAAAGTTTTCAAAAAGGGATATCATGGTTAGTAGAGGCCGGTCTTTGGACCGGGCGAGAGGGGGTGCTCATAGCTGACCTTCCCCAATCGTACCCAAGCTCCCGAGCCAAGACAACTTTGGTGATGACGGATACGTGGCCTTCGGCACCGAGTCAGGGTTTCCTAAATTTCCCAAAATAAAAATATTTAGGTGGCGACTCTGTATCTGGCAAAGCAGTCCATGTTTGGCACTTCTTTTCAAAAAATCTGTTTTCTCAAAACGATTTGCCAGAGTTGGACTCTTTGGTTCAGATTTAGAACCGCAACAAACAAAAATAGGGGAGTCCGAACTGTAGAGTGAAGCCCACGGGCGCGTCTACAGTATCAAGTCAAGTGCAAAGCACGAACTGGAAAAGGAGCATGATATTCCACTCCCTTATTCGAAAAGGTCTGGTCACATCCGAACTGGCCAAGGGCGTCATCAACCGATGTCAACTGCAGATTTGCTACACACCCTGTGATAACCCTGTTCCGTATTATGCTAATTAATCTTAATTATGATTGTGATTATGTGTTTGATATGATTTTGTGTGCCACTCATATGAATATATGTGGTTTTAAATTTCTATCTGTTCACCGTAGGAAAATCTGTTTGATTATCTGCTTTAGAATTTAAATTGAAGGCCTTATCGGCCACAGAATCCGAAATTGACTACGCCATTGTGATTGGCGTAATTTTTAGAACCTACGGTGAAATTTAACTGAAAATTTATTTGGATCAGATTAATTAGATTAAATTAATGGGTTAGTGCTAAATTATTTAATATTAATGAAATGTGTTGAGAGAGGACTTGTGTAAGGGGCTCTATTACACTTTTATTTCATTTGTTTGAGCTCAAAGCTGAAAATCACTTTAAAGAGAGGGTGTGAGGGTCGGTTAGAGAGAGAGGGAGCTCAAGTTGATGAATTGCTCAAGAGGCTTGAAGATCTTGGAGTGTAACTCAAGAATTAACCATAGATTGGAAGATTTGAGCCTCTAGGTGAGTAAATTCATGGATTTTAGTTTGTAACTTTGTGAATTCAAAGTTGAATGGTGATCAAGAACAAGAGTTGTGTTGTATTTGATGAATTGGAAGTTAATGTACACATGCATGTAGGAAATTGCCATGAATTTGTGTGTTTGAGTTTGAAATACATGATCCATGATGAATCTTTGGTTGAAGTTCATGTTTTTGATCACCTCTTCATCCTTTAAATTGAGAATGAGAGCTATATCTCACATGCATGCACAATTCATAAGAGTATGAGTTTTGAATACATGAAATTGTTATGTTGGAAATAAGTTTGGTGTAATTTGGGGCATGCATGTGATTAATTCATGAAATTAAGCTTCATAATGTAATGAATTTGGTGTTGGATCATGTTAGTAAATGTATATGTGAAGTTTGAGTCATAATATGTAAGATATGTTGATTTGAATGTATGTTTGAAGCTCAAGAACAATTCTGGATTTTCCAGAATTTGGCATGTCCGCTCGAGCGGGGAAGGTGCCGCTCGAGCGGGAAATACGAGCTCCTAGAACTTTTTGCAGACATGATGTCTGCTCGAGCGGGGAAGTTCACGCTCAAGCTGGGAGCTATGTAGAATGACCTTCAGCTCGAGCGTCCGAGTTCATGCTCGAGCGTGAAAACGAGGCAACCAATACTTTTGCAGACCTAATTGGTCTGCTCGAGTGGGAAAGTCCACGCTCGAGCAGGGACCCCTGTTTCTGAAATTTTGTAAATGTGTTCTGTGCTTCATTTTCCGTTCTCTTTCACTTCTAAGTACTCTTAGGCATGCATTAAGCATTGTAAATGAGTTAAAAGGATAAAAATGAAGCCTAAAGAGGAATATGTGAATTAAGAACGGATTGAATTGTTTGTGACTCATTGTGTTCATGGAATGTGTAGGGTCGAGCTCTAGGGCAAATCATCTAGCCGATCATTGTGAGTAATATCTTAATAAAGATATCTGAAGTATGTTATTTGTCCAATTACTTACTTCTATGTAAGTCTTATAAGTTCGTTAATTCGAATGAATGGGCCAAAGGCCAGTTTGACATGAATGAAAGTATGAATAGGCTAGAGGCCAGTTTAACATGAATGAAAGTACAAATGGGCCAAAGGCCAGTTTGACATGAATGAAAGTATGAATGGGCCAGAGGCCAGTTTGACATGAATGAAAGTATGAATGGGCCAGAGGCCAGTTTGACATGAATGAAAGAATGAATGGGCCAGAGGCCAATTTGGCATGAATGAAAGTATGAATGGGACAAAGGCCAGTTTGGCATGAATGAAAGAATGAATGGGCCAAAGGCCAGTTTGACATGAATGAAAGAATGAATGGGCTAGAGGTCAGTCTGACATGAATGAAAGATAAATGGGCCAAAGGGCCGTTTGACATGAATGGATTGGGCCCGAGGCCATCTGATGTGTTTAGAACCTCAGTTACCTGACCCATATATACATATACTAGATAGAAATATGAATTGGGCCCAAGGCCGTTTGGTGTATGTCGTTCTAAATACTGTTTGTGTATCTTCTTTATTTGATATTATTCACTGGCCTTTCGCTCACGCTCATTCATGTGTCTGTAGGTGAGCCAAGAGAGGTCCAAACCCAGCCTCAGTGAAGTTTGTGAGAAACAGTCAAGGTTTTTGGAGAGTCAGCCCAAATGTCTCACGCACGAGACTTATCTTCGCCTCTTTTGTTCTATTGATATAGTTTGGTTATGTTGGCGAAAACATCAGATTACTTTTGTTTATAGACTTTGGGTTTGACTGACTTAAACTTGAATGATCCTGTATGTATAGAACTGTGTTATTACTTATTTTGATGTGAGTTATTAACATGTATGTATATGGATTGTTATGACGTGCCATGTAAGCACAGCTCTATGGACAAAGTTTTAAATTTGCTTCCGTTTGCCCCCTTTACACTGATGAGTTATGTCTGGTTTGATTTGAGGCTGTAGGAAATCTCTTGATTACAGGCCGGTTATGCCCTTAACCCATGGGGGCGGGTTCGGGTCATGACACACCCAGTTGTAGCGTAACCCCTTTGTGGGAGAAGCTCACTGTTCTGAGCAAAAGAATGAGAATCTAGCAGAATGCTAGGGGCAAGAGCCCGCAACTTTCTGCTTATCCGTCAACCACCCAGGGGAGGGATAAAAAATGAGAGATTAAAGAATAGAGAGATGTGCGCTGAGAGAAAAGTGAGGAAAGGGCTTTTCAGAAAAAAGAGATTGAGTGCCAGAGTGATGTGAGAATCACAAATGAGAAAAGGGTGGGAAACAATACCCGAAGAAACTGGCTCCTCGTGAACTAAGAGGTCTCTCGCCTTTGTAACACGTCTGAGTGTCGTGTGTGTTGTTTTGTTTGTCTCGATTTTTGTTTTGAGTCGTTTTGAGTGTTAATAGATGTGTTTAGGTTGTTTACCTTTGTTTTTCCTTTGTTGAGTCATTTTTACTGTGGTCAGTCGTAGGCTCAATACCCAGTTAAGAACTCGTTTCTCAATTTCAAATTCAGAAATAAAATCATTTTGTGCTCAGAGTACTGTGCCGTTCTCCACATTTGTGCAAAACAAGATTTGTCCTTTCGTAAAACCACAAGGTTCAACCCAGGTCATGTGAGAACAATAGAACCAGGACCTATATGAAGCTATATAGGTTTCGGACTACAAAGTAAAAGAAAAGAAGGAAAATCGGAGCATCTTAGTGTGTTTCAACTTCAGCAAATTCCGAGATTGCATTCTGGATGCACCTCCTCAGGCCTTGTCAATGCTCCGAAGTATGAGTGTGCCTTTACCTCAAGCTCAAGCTTGCTTCAAAGCCAGTATGGTGATCAAAAGTTCTCTCCCTGAGTATCATTCCCTGCCAGAGGCATCTTGGCCGTGTTTGTGATGAGTTCCTAGGAGATCAGCTGCGACGGTGGAAACTAGAGTTCGAATGGCGGATGCCTAGAACATAAAGGTTCGGAACTTCCAAGACTAAAGTCTGGTTTAAATACCCAGGGGTGTATCCCCGGCTTGAAATCTGTATGGAAGCCCCATAGGTTGAGGTAGAGGGTATGCGCCTCGATTCTGGATATTGAACCAACCTAATCTGCCACCCCGTTGGAGAATGGGGAAAGTTGTGAATATGATCAGGAAAGAAAATGACATTTGTGGTTTCTACATGCAGAAGTTACCCCTTGTCATCATTTCAAGACCTTTGTACTGTGAGTTGAAGGTAAGAGTTCGAAGAACACAAGGGGAGATCCCCGTCAGAGTAGAGCAGTTCATCGCCACTTGCCCCGTGAGGTGCTTGATAAAGCGCCGCTTTGTTTGATTATTGCGTTCCCTAAGCATCATGCACCGAATTGCTTGTATCATATCATCGCACTTCTTGCATTTATTTGCATCTTGTGTTATCTTGTATCGTTTATCCTTTTTACGCTAAGTAGTGTTTAGGATCGTTGTCCCCCGGGACTATCTCAGGTTGCGTTGAGCACGCTCCTGATTGGTTGTTTCGGACCTCTTCTCACGATTTCAGCATGGTTAGAGTGTTCTTTTCCTCACATGATTTCAACGTATTTGGAATTTATCTCAGGTCGCGTCGTGTACGCTCCTGATTGGTTGTTTTCGACCTCTTCTCACGATTTCAGCGTGGTTAGAGTGTTCTTTTCCTCACACGATTTTAGCGTGTTTGGAATTTATCTCAGGTTGCGTTGTGTACATGCCTGATTGGTTGTTTTGGACCTCTTCTCACGATTTCAGCGTGGTTAGAGTGTTCTTTTCCTCACACGATTTTAGCGTGTTTGGAATTTATCTCAGGTTGCGTTGAGCACGCTCCTGATTGGTTGTTTCGGACCTCTTCTCACGATTTCAGCGTGGTTAGAGTGTTCTTTTCCTCACACGATTTCAGCGCGCTTGGAATTTATCTCAGGTTGCGTTGAGCACGCTCTTGATTGGTTGTTTCGGATCTCTTTTCACGATTTCAGCGTGGTTAGAGTGTTCTTTTCCTCACATGATTTCAGCGTGTTTGGAATTTATCTCAGCTTGCGTCGTGTACGCTCCTGATTAGTTGTTTCGGACCTCTTCTCATGATTTCAGCTTGGTTAGAGTGTTCTTTTCCTCACACAATTTTAGTGTGTTTGGAATTTATCTCAGGTTGCATTGAGCACGTTCCTGATTGGTTGTTTCGGACCTCTTTTCACGATTTCAGCATGGTTAGAGTGTCCCTTTCCTCACACGATTTTAGCGTGTTTGGAATTTGTCTTAGGTTGCGTTGAGCACGCTCCTAATTGGTCGTTTTGGATCTCCTCTCACGATTTTAGCGTGGTTTGAGTGTCCCCTCCCCACACGATTTCAGCGTGTTTGGGATTTGTTTTTTCTTCTCTCATGATTCCAGCATGGTTGGAGTATGTCATCCTTTGCATCTACTATACTATCTGTTACATCGCATTTGTTATGCATTTTCTTGCGTTATCTTGCGCATCGCACTATTTTGTGCACTTTACTTGCATTGTGCATGCATTTTACCGCGCTATTTTGTGCATCGCACTATTTTGTGCACCTTACTTGCATTGAGCATGCATTGTATCGCGCTATTTTGCGCATCGCACTATTTTGTGCACCTTACTTGCATTGCGCATGCATTTTATCGCGCTATTTTGCCCATTGCGCTATTTTGTGCACCTTACTTGCATTGTGCATGCATTTTATCGCGCTATTTTGCGCATCGCACTATTTTGTGCACCTTACTTTTATTGTGCATGCATTTTATCGCGCTATTTTGGGCATCGCACTATTTTGTGCACCTTACTTGCATTGAGCATGCATTTTATTGCGCTATTTTGCGCATCGCACTATTTTGTGCACCTTACTTGTATTGTGCATGCATTTTATCGCGCTATTTTGGGCATCGCACTATTTTGTGCACCTTATTGCATTGAGCATGCATTTTATCGCGCTATTTTGCGTATAGCACTATTTTGTGCACCTCACGTGCATTGAGCATGCATTTTATTGCGCTATTTTGCGCATCACACTGTTTCGTGCATTAGATTGGCGCTATCTTACACACCTCGCCTGCACTTGTTAGTGCATTGCATTACATTCGCGCTATCTTGCGCACCTCGCCTGCACTTGTTAGTGCATTGCATTTCTCACAACCCAAACCCGCCCCTATGGGTTTAAGCATCGTAATCGGCTAGTAATTCATGATTACCAAAGGTCTACTTAACAGTAATGACAGTAATGCAGAGTAAGGGGCTGGCGGAAGCCAAAACAGTAAATAAAAGATGTCCAATGAGCAGTGACATTCTGGATGCAAAAAGACTTTTTCATAAACATGCCACATTGATAACCAAAACGTATGTTCATGCAACATATACACAAACATCCCCGTTAGGGACCAAATCCCTTAACATAACTGTACAGTCAAGTCTTAAACGTTTATTACAGAACAGAGACAAAGGGTGAGACTGAGACACCCCAAAACAGCCATAGCTTAAGCAGGGTTGGAACCTCGCAGTGAGGCACAACGGTTGGCTTGAAAAAACTAGAGCTTAACTTGACGCTCCTAGCATCAATCCGGTGCCTGAACACCTACATATAAATATAAACAGTGAGCTAAAGCCCAATGAATAACAGTTGTGTAAAGAGGTTAAGAATGCATGCCCTTTCAGTAATTTAATCAGTCATATCAGTCATTTGTGGTACATCCAATAGCAAAACAGTACAGTAGGTCTTAATAGACTGAACAGTCAGTTGATGGCCATCATAACAGTATACAGTATTGGTTCCAAGTGTTGGAACCGACAGAGATCTCTGTAATAGTAGCAGTACAGTAGCAGTAATAGTAACAGTAAGATGCTATAGATGCCACAAGTACAGTTCATAAATAGGACATCATTCAATCAGTAAACAGTATCATTTCAGAAAACAGTACAGTTGATTGTTCAGAAAATAATCATCATTGAACGTATCTTTACAACATTGTTACTCACAGAGCACTGGGCTAAAGGTAAGCTATTGAGCGTCCTCGGATGCCAACCCTATACAGTTACAGAACAAACACACACTAAGTTACACACTTGGGATTAACATCTTAGCCCCTATCTTGACTTGGTGTGGTTCTATAACATTATCCTCATTAAGATGCCTTAAACTAGGCCTAGGAATGCCTAGGATGAAATGAGGATGCAAAGATGCACTTTGAAACACTTTTCAAAATTTTCAGAAAACAGAGGTCTCGCTCGAGCGTGGCTTTCTTCACTCGAGCGAGCTTGTCAAAACAATGGGGTCGCTCGAGCGTGGACTTCCTCGCTCGAGCGATCTGTAAAAATACAAAAGTGCTGGATGTTGAAAATCCCCGCTCGATGCTCGCTTAATGCTCGCTCGAGTATGAGACACATCCTTCGCTCGAGCATAGGTCTCGTCGCTCGAGCATGCGTCTGCGTGCACCAAAAAGGTGAGAGCTTGCAATTCACGCTCGAGCCAACATTCCGTCACTCGAGCGAACCTCTGAACAAAAGACAGTCGCTTGAGCGTGGAATCCTTCGCTTGAGCGTGGAAGCCAAAATCTGGAATTTCCAGATTTCCCTCCCAAGCTCAAACCAAGCATTCAACACCTCAAAACTCAACCTTTTGGGCCCATTTTCTGGAAAACACTTGAAAACCAACAATATAACATGTTTTGAAGATCAACTTGTAAAATCAAAGCCCAAGGGTAAGTCAATTGAACACAATTTCAAAGAAGTTTTCATGAATTATGTAAAAACATAACATGCATGAACCCTTATGAACTCTAGTGCTCTAAAACTTGATCAAATGCAAGATTAGGCTCAAAACTATGGTGAATTCATGGACTATAACATTAAACATGAACATGCATGTGGAAATTCATGAAGAACAACCTCAAAATTCAAGAATATGTACATGCATGCATGAATCAAGTCTCAATTCAACACTTTAAACCAATATTTGACTCTAACCTCCAATAATCCCATGAACCATGCAAGAATAACTCAAATGTACAAATGAGAGGATGAAATCTCTACCTTAGGTCTTGAATTTCAATTGTGCTAGCTCAATTTTGCAATCTTCCTACAATTCCTCAAATTTCCAAGCCAATTTTCTTGATGAAACAATGCTACTCCTCTCTTGCTCCCTCACTCGGTTTTGGGTAGAAAAGATGAAGTGAAGAGTGATGCTAAACAATGCAACATGTGAGAGAAGTAGTGGCTTGAATCAAGCCACTCAATGGCAAAATGGTAGTAAATGCAAACTAATATAATTTAACATTATTTAATCTAATTTACTCATTCCAACTCAAATTTTAATTAAACCTACCATAAAATCACATAAATTCTAATAAGCATAAAACACTAATCAATTTCTGTCTCGGTCGCCGATAAGGCTTTCAATTCGCAATTCAAAACTAAAAACATGAACAGATCATTTGATGACTAACAGATAGAAATACAATTAAACAACATACTCATGCATTCAGTTCAGAATTTCAGTCTGATCAATTACTTATCATGCTTAGTCACAGTTTAACACTAATCAGAGGTGAGGATTATCACAGCATTACATTCGCGCTATCATGCGCACCTCACCTGCACTAGTTAGTGCATTGCATTACATTCGCGCTATCTGGCGCATCTCACCTGCACTTGTTAGTACATTGTGTTGTCACGCACTCTTAGGTTGCATTGTCATGCACCCCTCCGCCCGCGTTGTCACGCACACTTAGGTTGCATTGTCCTGTATCCCCTTACTTGCGTTATCATGCATATTTTACTTGCATTGTTATGCTTGTTTCAGTTGCATTGTTGTGCACTTTTCACTTGCATCGCTCTGCACTTTGCACTTGCATTGCTATGCATATTTCCATCGGCATTGGGTATGTATGTGTTTATTTTGTATTGGAATTATACCATGATGTAATGTGGAACATGTGCTTCTAAATATATTGTACCTGTTGAGTTTCTTTCTCATGCAGGCACGATATTGTATGTACGGTTCATTTGAAGCTGGCGCGACCAGACGATATCGTATGTACGGTTCATTCAAGGAAGGTTCCGGTCCAGTTTGACTGTTACTTTTTCTCCTCTCGCGTTTGGCGCGCGTTTGGATACCTTTCCTCTCATACGTGTGATACGCTGAGAGATGTTGTGTTTGAGACTCCGGGTATTTCTGATAGTTGCTTTTAGCCTTCTCTGCGTGAGACGTAGTGAGAATTGTATAATTTTCTTACGTCCTTTCTGCATGAGTTATAGTTTGGTTTGAATTCGTTCGCTTAAACTGTTACATTTATTTTGCATAATTGCTTCATTACAGCTTTTTTTGGATGATCATAAGTTATGTTCGGCATTGTGCATGTCATTTGCATCTTGCCCCAGCCTGCGGGCGCATCTCTTTGTTATCTTGCTTGTTTGTCTAACTCGTCGGCCTTGTCAAAAATGGGTCGCCTCTGGGCTTTGACATTCACTCCCGTCACATTTTGACTTTCGAGTTTTGTCAAAGAGGGGTAACTGTAGACACCCCATTTTTGATCGACCTTAAGACTCAGACGTCATCGATTGAGCACTCGGTGATAGTGCATGTTGTGCTCGTTTCGAGTTTCTAGAGTTTTCGACTGAGTGCCTTACCTCCGGGCCTCTGAACTCTTTGTGCTTTGGCTCGGTTTGTGGACCAAACCTTGTTTTCTCTTCCCAAGAGGGAGGGAGAGGTCATGTAGACCATCATTTTGTGGTTGTAGACCACTTTTTGCGGGCGTAGACCACTTTTCCTGCTTAGAGACTAGTTTCCGATTTTCAGAGCCTTCGGTCGCGTGCCTTGTCTCGGGACCACTTAACGTTCTTCGTTTGGCTTGGTTTTCAAACCATGCCTTGTTGCCTTGGACTAGAGGGCCACTATGGTCTGGGAGACCACTTTTGGTGCCCGTAGACTAGTTTTTGAGGCCCCCGGCTGCGCGTCTTGCCTCTCGGACTCTTGTCTTGCATCCTTTTTGGTTTGTTTTTGGCACAAACCTTGTTTTTCTTGTTTGGAAGGTGGTACAAGGGTGGGAGACCAGTTCTTTCCCTTGGAGATCACTTTCCTTCCTGCCAGCCAGTTTTCTGGTCGGCCAACTAGTTTTCTTGGTCTTTGGACCACCTTTTTTGGTCGGCCACCACACCATTGCCTTGTTTTCATGCTGTAGACCACCTCTCCCCTGTGGCCGACCACTTTTTACCGTGGCCAACCACTTCCACTGGTCGGCCGACTAGTGTAAGTAGCTGGCCGACCACTTCAAGTGGTCGACAGCTTTCCAGCTCATTCTTGGAGATATTTTTTAGCCAGCTGTAACAGTTGGAGGGTACAGAAGTGATCCCCCATACACGTGTATGGAGGGATGGCTTTAGGCCTATGCTTGTCCAACAAGCTTAACCTTTGGTTCTCTATATAAGAGAACCTTCCCCCTCCTTCTCCAAGTTCAGATTTTTTGTCTCTATCTTGCTCTTTGCTTCACATTTGTGCTTCAAAAGTGCCTTTTTATCACACTTTAACACAAACACATAGTGAAACACCATACTCTTGGAGCTGAGGTCCCTTAAAGTTGTTTTTGAAGTTTTTGGACTGGTTTTTGTCAGAAAAGGCTGCTGGAGTTGTTGCTCTAGAGTTGTTCTACAAGGGTGAGAAACTAGCCTCTTAAACCCTTATTTTTGCTTAAGCTTTTGGCCCTATTTTCATGCTTATTTTGGCTTGACTTTAAACTGCAAAAAATTCTAATTTTGCATGCTTAACATGTTTGTTTAAGGTCTCTTTTGTGTTGGCGGTAGTCTACCCCCTCTTAGGCCTTGTTTGGCTTTGTTTTGTACCATTCTTTTAAGCTATTGAGATCACCTTGTTTTGGCCTTCTCACCACTGAAACTCAGAGGAATTTCAGTGGTGGAAATGGTGTTTTATGGTCCCAAATAGGAGAGGGCCACCCCCTCTCCTTGTGTCTTGGATGCTTGCCTTATTTAGCCTCATGTTTGAGCATAATTTTCTATCATGTGTTGGCCACATCTCAGCTTGTTTTTAGGGTTATTTTGACATTGCATACCACTATTTTGACTTGGTTTTGTCACCCCTTGCATGCCTTTTACACTTGTAGTGTAATCCTCATAAACTAGCTTTGTGTGTCTCATGAAGTCGCATGTCTTTCTAACATGTGTTGAGTCCATCTCAGTAGGTTTTTGGTGTTTTTTTTAACATGCCTTAGATCTATTTTGGTTTGTTTTGATGGCCCCATGCATGTTCCATGCACTTGTAGTGCATTTCCATTTACTAGCCTAATGTGTATCATGCTTTTGATCATCATTCTAGCATGCTTTAGGCTCAACTCTAAGAAGCTTTTGTCCATGTTTTAGCATGCGTAAGCTCTGATTTGTGTTGTTTTGTCCATGCATGCATTGCTTTGTATAGCCATGGTTCAATCTTGCTCACTAGCCTTGTGTATTGAGTCCACTAACATGCATTGCTTGGATTATTTTCATGATTTGGCATCATTTGAAATGTTATTTCAGTCCATATGATGTGGCTATACACTTGCATTTGTCACTCTTTCAATGCTTTGAAGAGTTTGTGCTTTATGCCTTAAACATGAGCCATTGTGTATGCCTTCATGCCTAAGCTTACGAGCTATCATTTCAGTATGTTTTTGGGGTTATTTTGCCATGACATAACTCTGATTTTTGTTGGCGAAGCCATCTCATGCTTGGTCTTAGTAGGTGTAGTGTAATTCTCCATTTTGGCCTTGAATGTTTCATGCTTCATGCTCACCATGCTAGCTTATTTTGGCTTCCTTCCATACATGTTTTAGCATCATTTTGACATGCTCTAGGACTGTTTTGGGTTGTATTTGCCATACGCTTCATGTATTGCATGGCTGTAGTGCAATTGGCCTTGCTAGCTTCAAGCTTTGGGTACCATAGCATGCTCCATTTGTAACATGTACATGATTTAGCATCATTTAACATGACATTTCAGAGCATATAGCATTGCCATGTTCCCATTTCTTTCACCCTTTGCGTGCCTCTAAGGGTTGCGTATTGTTGTCTTGTTTGTGGGCTAGCTTGTATGCTTGCATGCCTAGACTTTTGAGCTCCCATCTTAGCATGTTTTGGTCGTTGTTTTGACCTACTTGAGCTCTGTTTGTGGCTAGTTCATGCTTTTGTGCCATGTATTGCATGTCCCTAGAGTAGTCATCTTTGATAGCCTTAATGCTTAAGGACCCTTGCATGCTTTGCTTGTGTTGTTTGAATGATTTGGCGTCATTTCATACTTTATTTCAGTGCATTTAGTGTTGTTACACTTCCATATTTATCACTCCTTGAGCACTCTTGAGGGTTGTGCTCTTAGGCCTAGTCGATAGGCCAATGCATGTGCATGCTTGTATATGCTTTTGTGCCTTCATTTCTTAGCATTCTGGCCACTGTTTTGGCCATGACTGAGGTCTATCCATATTTGGTTTAAGTCCATTGAGCATGTTTGTTTACATGTTCTTTGCATTGTGTATGCTCATATTACATCGCATTGTGTATGCTATGTTGTTATTTGCATTGTGTATGCCAAGTTGTTCTTTGCATCTATGCATGCCCTTAGCATTGGTAGTTTGATCATGTTGCATTGCATGTTGTTGCATGCTTGTCCCTTGCATGACTGTTTGCATGCTAATGTTGCATTACATTGAGTCGCATGGATTACATTGTATTTGGCATACTCGTGTTGCATTGTGTTTGGATAGGGTGTTAGTCCAAACACGAGAAACAAGGGACGTTTCATACTTGAAGTGATGAAACGTGCCTCAATTCTCGGTCGCTGAAGCTCTTGATGAAGCATGATAGAGTTCAAGGCTTTATGTGTTTATGTGTGCATTCATTTCACAATGATTCTTGCAATCTTGGCCTCTCGGCCATCATGCATTGAGATGCGTGATTGGTGGCCCGAGGGTCGAGAACCGCACTCCCTTGAGATCATGAAATGATAGGGAGGGTGGTTGTGCACACATATCTTACAAAGACATTGCCATGCCCTTTCTTGCTCTCTGTTGCAGCAAACTGGAGTCTGGCAGCAAAAATTGGTCGGCTATAGACACCCCATTTTTGACTGTCCTTCAGACTCAGACGTCATCGATTGAGCACTCGGTGATGATGCGTGTTGTGCTCGTTTAGAGGTTTCAGAGTATTGGCTGAGAGCCTTGCCTCCGGCCCTCTGAACTTTTTGTGCTTTGGCTCGATTTGTGGACTGAACCTTGTTTTCCCTTCCCGGAGGGAGGGAGAGGTCTTGTAGACCATCTCTCTGTGGACGTAGACCAGTTTTCGTGGTCGTAGGCCACTTTTCCCGTTTGGAGACTAGTTTTCGGTTTTTGTAGCCTTTGGCCGCGCGCCTTGTCTCAGGACAGCTTAACGTTCTCCGTTTGGCGTGGTTTTTGAACCACACCTTGTTGCCTCTGCCTAGAGGAACACTGTGGTTCAGGAGACCACTTTTGTGGTTGCATACCACTTTTGATGCTCGTCAGCTAGTTTTAGGGGTTTTCGGCCGCGTGTTTTGCCTCCCGATTTCTCGTCTTGCATCCGCTTGGGTTTGTTTTTGGTACAAACCTTGTTTTCCTTGTTTGGAAGGTGGCACAAGGGTGGGAGACCAGTATTGCTTCTGGCCGACCACTTTTCCTTCTGCCAGCCAGTTTTTGGGTCAGACAACTGGCTTTCTTGGTCTTTGGCACATTTTTATTGGTCGACCACCACTCCACTTGCTTGTTTTTGTGCCCTAGACTTCTCCCACCTAGGGCCGACCAGTTTTTGTCCTTGGAGACCACTTAAAGTGGTCGGCCGACCACTTTAAGTAGCAGGCTGACCACTTCAAGTGGTCGGCTACTTTTTGACACCTTTTTGGAGATATTTTCCTCCAGCTAGCACAGTTGGAGGACATTAGAGCCATCCTCCATACACGTGTATGGAGGGATTGGCTTGTTGCTTAGCTTCTCCTAGAAGCTTTACCTTTCCTCTTCTATAAGAGGAAGGCTCCTCCTTCCTCCTTTACGTTCAAAAAATCACCATTGGAGGGATAGATATAGTAGTGTATCTATATTTCTTTGTTTCTTCATTTTTGTGCTTCAAAAGTGTAGTATTGTCTTAGTTTAACACACAAACACACACTCAAACACCTTGCTTGGGTTACTGAGGTGCTAAGAGGTTGTTTTTGGTGTTCTTGGACTAGTTTAAGCTCAAGGAGGCTGCTGGAGTTGCAGTTATAAAGAGGGTCTTCAAGGATGAGTCTTTGACCTTTGAATCCCCCTTTCTTGCTTAAGATTTTAGCCCTATTTGCCTACTATTTTAAGCTTAACACTTAACTGGAAAAAGTTGTGTTTTTGCATTCTTAAGACCTTTGTTTAAGGTCACTTTTTTGTTTGGGGTGGTTTACCCCATTTTAGGCCTTGTTAGGCCTTATTTTGAGCCATCCATTTAGGCTCTTGTTGAACCCTTTGCATGACCTTTCTACCACTGAAATCTAGAGGATTGTCAGTGGTGGAGAGGCAGTTTTGGAGTCCTAAATAGGAGAGGGTCATTCCCTCTTCCCTGTGTCATGTTTTACTTGCTTTGAATGCCTTATATGTGAGCACCTTTGTTAAGTTCATGTTGGCCATGTCTTAACTTGTATTTGTGGTTATTTTGCTGTGGCATGCCACTGTTTTTGCTTGGTTTTTTCACTCCATGCATGCCTAATGCACTTGTAGTGTAAATCACACAAACTAGTCTTGCATGCCTCATGTTTGAGCATGTGTTTCTAGCTTGTTTTGGGGCCATCTCAGTAGGTTTTTGACATTATTTTAACATGCCTTAGACCTGTTTTGGGTTGGTTTGGTTGGATATTGCATGCCCTATACACTTGTAGTGTAAATCTCTTAAACTAGCTTTGTATGCTTCATGTTTGAGCATGTCATTCTAGCTTGTTTTCTTTCCATTTTAGCATATTTTTGGTGATGTTTTACCATGTCATGACTCTGTTTAGGTTTGGTTTGGTTAGCCTTCGCATGCTTCATGCACTTGTAGTGCATTTCCATGAAATAGCCTAACATGCCTCATGCATTGACATGTCATTTTAGCATGCTTTTGGCTTAGCTCTAAGAAGACTTTGATCATGTTTTAGCATGTTTAAGGTCTGATTTATGTTGTCTTGGTCATGCATGACTTGTTTTGTATAGCCTTGGTTCAATCTAGCTTGGTAGCTTTGTGTATTGAATCATTTATCATGCTTTACTTGGTTTGTTTCAATGATTTGGCATCATTTGTAATGTCATTTCAGTCCATTTAGTGTGGTCATACACTTGCACCTTTCACTTATTCAATGCGTTGGAGGGTTTGCCCCTTTATGCCTTAACATGAACCATTACGTATGCCTTCATGCCATAGCTTGCGAGCCATTATTTCAGTGTTTATTTGGGGTTATTAGGCCATGATATAACTTTGATTTTTGTTGCTTAAGTCATCCCATGCTTGGTCTTAATAGGTGTAGTGCAATCCACCTTATTTGCCTTGTATGCATCATGCCTTATGCCCCTCATGTTAGCATGTTTTGGCTTCCTTCCATGCATGTTTTAGACTCATTTTGACATGTTCTAGGATTGTTTTGGGTTGCCTTAGTCATATGCCTCATGCTTTGTATAGCTGTAGTGCAATTGGCCTTGCTAGCTTTGTGTTTTGATGCTTCATGCATGCTATCTTTGAGCTATTTAGATGATTTGGCATCATTTAATACTTAATTTAAGAGCATGTAGCATTGCCATATTCCCACTTCATTCATGCTTCAAGTGTTTTTGAGTGTTGTGCATTGTTGCCTAGTTTATGGCTTAGCTTGTATGCTTGCATGCCTAGGTATTTGAGCCATCATCTCAGCATGTTTAGGTCCTTATTTTGACCTACTTGAGCTCTGTCCATGCTTAGTTCATGCATTTGTGCCATGTATTGCATGCCTCATGTGTAGTCCTCTTTGATAGCTTCATGTCTTAGGGACCCTATCATGCTATACTTGTGTTGTTTGAATGATTTGGCATCATTTCTTACCTCATTTCAGTGTACTTAGTGTTGTTACACTTCCATTTTTATCACTTCTTGAGCACTCTTGAGAGTTGTGCTCTTTGGCCTACTTGATTGGCCAATGCATTGTGCATGCATGCTTTGTATTTTCATGCCTTTGTTTTGGTGTTATGGCCACTGATTTGGGCATAGCTGAGGCCTATCCATCTTGGTTTAAGTCCATTGTTGCATTGTGTATGCCATGTTATAATGTGTTGTGCATGTTATGTTGTTGTTTGCATTGAGCACGCCATGATCATATTGCATCGAGTATGCTATTCTACATTGCATTGTGTATGCCATGTAGTCCTTTGCATTGTGCATGCCAAGTTGTCCCTTGCATTGTCCATGCATGTTCTTAACATTGCTAAGTTGCCCTTGTAGCATTGCATTGTGCATGCATGCATTAGCATTGTTCACATGTCATTAGCTTTGTTAAGTTAATTATATCACATAGCATTGTGTATGCCATGTAGTCGCATTGCATGTTTGCCATGTTGCTTGCATTTGTGTTTGGCATAGGTGTTAGTCCAAACACGGGAAAAGAGGGACATTTCATACTTCAAGTGATGAAACGTGCCTTAATTCCCGGTCGCCGACACTCTTGATCATACATGATAGAGTTTTAGGCTTTATGTGTTTACTTGTGCATTCATTTTATATTGAATTGTGCAATTTCGCCTCTCGGCCATCATGCATTGAAATGCGCGATTGGTGGCCCGAGGGTCGAGAACCATACTTCCTTGAGTTCATGACATGATAGGGAGGGTGGTTGTGCATGCATATACTGTAAATACATTGCCATGCCCTTTCTTGCTCTTTGTTGCAGCAAAGTGCAGTCCAGTAGCAATAACTGGTCGGCCAGCCAGAAAAACTAGCTGGCCGACCACTTTTCTAGTTTTTCAACAACCAAAAGTGGCCGGCCATCCTCCCACTGGATTCCCAAGGTGGAGTTTCATCTTTCTGGAGCTTGGTGCAATTTCCTGAGAACAATTGCAAACAGAGGCGAACTAGGGCATCACATTGGATTTTCGAACGACGCAACCGGGCATGCGTCCAGTCCTCTCCCTCTGAGAGCTCCTAATTTATTGCTTTCCTTAGCTGCCATGCTTAGATAGCTTGTTTATGCTTTGGTTTGTACTTTAATAGTTAATGTGTTTAGCTATTCAATTCGTTTTGTAATAATTAGTTAACTAAGATTAGTTAATTAATTTGTTATGTAATAATTAGTTTAATTAGCTTAGATTAGCTAGTTAGCTCTTTATTTGGTTTCTCCTTCGAGAGGGCGTATTGTTGTAATAAGCGTGCGTGTGTGTGATGCATGTCTTCCAATCCCCATTTCTTTCTCCCTTTTACTTAACTGCTTACAATGGTTAGTTTTAGGACATGTTTCATTTAGCATACCTTATGCTTGCATGCGTGCATCCATTCATCAGTCTTGGATGCACTGGACTCGGCGCATCATACTAACTGCATTTTACTTCAATTCCTATTTGAATACATGTATCAAGTTGCATTTTCACATGACATTCTAGAATAGCCGAGCCTATTTTAGTTGCATCTTCGCATGTGTTGTATTAGCCATCTTAACATGAGCTAGGATCACGCATGATTTCTAACTAGTTCTCTGTCTTGGCTCGGAGTACACTGTGAGTGTTTACGCTCTAGCATACTGCACGTGTGTTAATGCTGCCATGAAAGCATGCTTGCCATGAGGCTAATTGCTTATGTGATTAACTGCCTGAATGCCTGTGGGTGAAGGTTGGATTACTTGAATTGGAACAATTCATCGAAATCCGCATTTTAGCCTACTTGCGAGTAGCAAACTTCAAACCGTTTTCAAACGAATATGCAATGTTTTGTTCCAACTTAGGCGATCTAGTCTACACTTGTTTGCCATACGCATCACATAGTAAGATTAGCTAAATAATCGGAATAAGAACACATGTGTTTTCAAAAACAAGATATCATGCTTAGTACAGGCCGATCTTTGATCGGGCGAGCGGGGGTGCTCATTAAATGCCCTTCCCCAATCGTACCCAAGTTCCCGAGCTGAGGAAACTTTGGTGATGACGGACATGTGGCCTTAGGCATGAGTCAGGGTTTCGTAAATTTTCCAAAAATAAAATATTTAGGTGGCGACTCTGTATCTGGAAAAGTAGTCCATGTTTGGCACTTCTTTATTAAAAATCAGTTTTCCAAAACGATTTTTTGGATTTGGACTCTTTGGTGATTTATTGGTCTTACATCGCACATTGTAAGATTAGATTTAGAACCGTGACATTTGAGTCCAAACTGTAGTAGCTCAGAATCAAATGAGATTCGCTCCTTGCGCGGATGTCGGAGGCTTCCCGGGAGCGCGTCTACAGTTTATGGCGACTCTGTTAGGGACTTAGAGAACTTGACTCGAACTCATGATATCTTGTTTTGACTACACTTATGTTTCTCTTTGCATTGCATTTGCATTGGTGCGCCTAGGACATCGTGTTTTCCGTATGCTATTCCTAAACGGTTTGCCGGAGGCTCGCTTTGAGAAGCGTGCCATAAGGCTGACCGGTTACGAGCTCTGCCACGACAGGACACAAACCCCAGTTTTTACCGGGGCACCCTTTTTGACCATTCGACCTAGTGCATATTGCAATCCATAGTGACTATTCCAAACTAGGATAGGTAACTTACATGACTTTAGGTTGTTTGAAACCGCTGTGTGCGTAGTGAAACCCTAGCTCCTGACAAAATAGGACAGGGAAACCCTACCCCAACATAGGGGTGTTTTGGCTCTCATTTGCTTGCTATGTGTTGTCAGAGTGTGTCTCTACAAGAATGCGCGTATCAGTTTGCAAGTCTGGGTACCAGGCCTGCGGGCATCAGTATTTGAAGAATCAGTTTTACCTGAGGGTATCAGTTTTGGGACAGTCATTTGGGCACAGCGAACAGTGTTTGAGAACAGTGTATTTAGCTTACAAGTGCCAACTGTGTGTTGCCAACTGTGTGTTGTCTTTAATTATCTAGCTCATAACATAGCACACTGCGCGTTTCGGGTCGCTTGTTTATTTATTATGCTTTATTTATCTTTTTGCAAGGTAGTTTACACTATTGCGTCCGACCAGGCAGATATGCCCCGAGCACTTTGGGTTAGAGGTCGAAGGCTCAATCGATATATGGATCTGATAGACGGACAATCAGTGTTCCATTCATTACCCCTGGTTACTAGACGGAGGGCAGTTAGGCAGAGGATACCAGTTCAGCAGTCAGTTTAGAGGGCTTTGTCTACCCCACCTGAGTATAGTAGGGATCCGAGTTCTGTTTCTCCCACAGAGAGGGAATACATATCAGTTCAGTCAGACCCACACTTCTCAGTCAAAATGGAAGAGATGATGCGTTAGCTCCAGGAAAGTCTGCACGCCATGCAGCAAGATGCTGCCCGTCAGGCAGAAGTGGCTGCATATCAAGCAGAGGTAGTGGTCCTACAGGCAGAGTTAATTGCCAGGCTACAGCAACAAACCGGAGCATCTGCTTCACACCAATCTCCTTCCCCACCTGCAGTTCCAACACCAGGGGAGACTGCCACTGTCCAAGAAAATACGGACATACCAACGGGGCCAGCTCCACCCCCAATCCTACCTCAGCTATCCAAAGCACCCACCAACTTAGTGGATTCGCCGTTCGAATTTGAGGTGGATCCAACGGCATTAAAAGTGAGCAAGCTGGAAAAGCTTTTCAAAAAGTCTCAAGGTGTGAAATCCATTCCGGATATAGAGGATGGATATACCGACTCGGCCGTGACGCTGCTAGACCGGCTTAAGATGCCGCACATAGACCACTTTGATGGGTCTGGGGATCCTATGGTGCACCTGCGGTTGTTCTCAGATATCTCATGGCCGATGGGCCTCTCTAGATTACAGAAGCTTTCTCTATTTGGCCGGACCCTGTCGGGTGTAGCGGCTATTTGGTATGGAAAACTGGAAGACTCCGTTAAGAGGAATTGGAAGGAGATGGCTGAGGCCTTTATAGCTCAATACTCCTACAATACGCAGATTGAGATCACAACTCGTGATCTTGAGACAACATGGCAAGAGCCGAAGGAGAGCTTCTCCGACTTCGTGACCCGCTGGAGGGCCAAAGCCTCGATGATGACCATCAGGCCCGTGGACAAAGATCAGATACGGATGGTTGTGCGCAACCTCCAGCCTAAGCTCATGCAGAGGATGATCGTCCTCCCCCTACCCACCTTTGCAGATCTACATGAGATTGGGGTGCAACTAGAGGATGCCATGAAACAAGGCCTCATTGATAATGAGAGAGAGCAGCCCAAGAGGGCATTCAACCGTAGTACGAATGCAGGCACAAGCAGTGCTGTGGCTGGCAGATCTTCGGATGTCGGAATGGTCACCACCACCACTCCAAAAACCCTTACAGCTACCCCATTCACCGGTGCGTCCGGTAGTAGCTCACAAATAGCTAGATATGCACCCAGAGGCTAAAGAACCTTCACCCCACTATATATGCCCCTGTCCAAAGCTTTGGGGGTTTTGATCAAGAAAGGGCACTTGAAAACCCTAGAGTCGCAGCCATTGCCAGAAAAAATTTCTCCCTCCCATAACCTAGCAAAGTACTGTGCCTATCACCAAAAGCATGGTCACGATACCGACCAGTGCTTTAGACTGCGTCACGATATCCAAGATCTCGTTGACAATAAGGTGATCGCACCTCCAGAAAAACCGAACATCACAACCAATCCTCTCCCACCACATAACCAAGCTCCACCTCCCAAACGCATTAACCTAATCCAAATTGGGGTTGTGTCATACGACCCTAGCATATATATCACCCCTTCTTCCAGAAAACACGGATTTGTGCATACTGGACATCTCCCAAACCCAACCTGAGCCGGTGGTGGTAGCTATCAAGGATAGAACCAGGATGATTGTCGGAGCAGATGGAAATGAGTATTCAGGGCCTGAGGGGTCTGCGAGATTTGTGTACAACCCGAGCGGTTATATTACACTAACAGGGCGGATTAAGCCAAGGGTAGAACTACCGGCTGGGGCAAAGATCTATGTCGTTCAAGAGGATGGACCTAATCAGGGGCTAGATGATCTAGCATAATTGGAAGAGGACATGGCCAACCTTCAATTCTTCGATGAACAGGAACCAGGAGACGTGACTGTCAACTGGTTTGATTTAGATGGGTCAGCGGAGGGTACTAGGTGGCTCAGTGACGAGCCAGATGCTATTGAAGAACTTCAGCCAGACCAGGGGCAATTAGGAGTTGGAATATCATCAGCAGTGGCTGGAATGGCTGGAAATCAGGAGCAATTGCCGGAGAGCACCGGTGATAAGAATTTTGCTCGGGATCAGAGCATTTTGAGTACAGAGGACATTACACAGCAGGTTGCATTGAAGCATTTTGAGCATGAAAAGGTCGAAGGCCTAGAAAGGGCGAGAAAGGCCAAAGCCCTTGAGGGGAGGGAATGTGATTTGTGCACAGAAGAAGCTGTAACAGAACCAGATAGTTGCTTGTCGATGGCCGACGGAATGTGGTGGGAGGACGATGACTTATGTCTTGCCCACACAGACGAAGATTGGGGACGAAGCCAAGTGGATGATACCTGGTATGTGGAGGAAGTGGACCACATGACTAGAAGTGGGCGGTACTTTAAGCCTTCACGTTTAGATCAACCAGAGGCGTCCGGAAAGGGCAAAGAAGCAGAAAGGCAGAAAGATAAACTACTCGAAGAGGAGGCTGTATTGAAACAGCTTAAGAAGATAGAAGCAGACATCTCCATCTGGGGACTGCTTATGGCTTCAAGAGTTCATAGACAAGCTGTCCTTTCCGCGATGGACAGGGCCAAACTCTCAATCGATACCATGCCAGAGCAGCTCGTAGGATTGGTCTTTCCGGGAGGAGCTTCCCCGACGTTGACCTTCACAGACAAGGAGTTGCCGCCTGAGGGCTCAAACCATAACAAACCGCTCTATATCTCTGTCGAGTGTAGAAACAAATGGATACCAGTGGTTCTTGTTAACACGGGATCCGCTATTAATAAGTGCCCGTCGAGGACGGCATATGCAATTGGGTTGAAGCCTGGTGACTTTATGCCCACTGCCCAAGTGATATGGGCGTATGATAACACCAGCAGAGAGGTGAAAGGGACTGTGCAGATCCAGACTCAGGTTGGTCCAGGACAACACGATGTTGACTTTCATGTCTTGGACATTCCCGCAACCTTTAATCTACTCCTAGGGCGGCCGTGGCTGCACCAGGTGAAGGCAGTCTCTTCTACCATGCACCAGATGCTCAAATACCCCCACGGGAAAATGATGGCTATTGTTTTTGGGAATTCTTCAATCCATCCGCCACCAGAGGTTTCTACGCCAGTTCTGGAAATTGAACATGGTGCGGAGGATGTATTCCTATCAGGATTTACCCTAGCCAAGGCCCGGGTTGTACAGAGTATCTTAGCTGTTGGTGAGGGGCTCTATGTCAGCGCATAATCAGTCTACCTTATGAACAAGCTTCAGCATATCCCCGGGATGGGATTGGAACGCAGTGGCCGGAAAGGCGTTGCAACATCGGCTGAAGTGCCGCATAACCCACATACCTTTGGTTTAGGTTATCTGCCTACCAAGGAGGACTGGGTGAGGAAAGCGAAAGAGATGGCCGGAAGGGCCAGAGCCAAACAGATGGGAAAGCATTTTGAGTTAATGCACCAACCGATCCGGGGTACCCTGAACGGACGCTTTGTCCAGAAGGGGGAGGACTTCCCATTCTGCGGCTTCCCAGAGCCATGGTTAAATGCAGAAAGGCAGTGCTTGCCGGGGTTTCAAATTTTCTTTGACTTGCAATTGTCTGAGGATGATGTTGCCGAGGAGCAGACAGACCTGATAGCCAAGGCTAAGCAGTACAAAGGGAGGTTTCCGAGGACGTAGAGAATGAAATGGGGGTAGCGCTGGCATGTCTACTCTCAGATCCTCCGATCGTACATGAGTGCTTGGGGAATGACCTCTCAGTGTTCGTGATTGGGAATGAAACGGCTGCGAGCCCACCTTCAAACATTTTGGAAGCATCCATTGCACCCTCCCTCGTTTGGCAATACGAGGAAGGCTTCTTATCGAGCAGCACCAGGTCAGGTAGTGAGCCGGAATCTGATTCCACCGAGTCTGTAGAGTCGGAATCAGGTTCCGGCTCGTCTGAGTCTGAGCCCGGTATTCCTGGGGGTGATAACCCAGATGCCACAGTCCTGTCTAGGTCGTTTTTTTCTTTCTCTTTTGAGTCTGTTGTAACAGAAGAATCAGGCGACTTGGAAGTGCTTAATGAGAATGATGCGGCTGTGGCCTTTAATTACTTTTCTGTGCCCTTAATTTATTGCATGAATAAAGATTTTCAAAATTTTGATGAAAACGACGAGGAAGAAATTCCTCCGGTTTTGCAATATTTGCTTGATCAAGAGCAGGAGAGGTTTGTTAAACCCTTGGTTGATGAAATCACTCAAATTAATGTTGGTACTGAGAAGGACCCACGGCTGGTCCAGATCGGGTCCACGTCTTCGGAGGAACGCGAGCGCTTAGTCGCTTTGTTAAAAGATTTCAAAGATGTTTTCGCGTGGTCCTACGAAGACATGCCTGGAATCGATCCTGAGATTGTATAGCACTGGATCCCTCTTGACCCAGAGGCCCGACCTGTCAAGCAGAAGCTTAGAAGGATCCGCCCAGACTAGGCTCTCAAGATCAAAGAAGAAGTCACCAAGCAAATTGACGCAGGGTTCCTGCTAGTATCTGAATACCCAACTTGGTTGGCCAATATAGTTCCAGTGCTGAAGAAGGACGGTAGAATTCGGGTATGTGTGGACTTCAAGGATTTGAATAAAGCTAGTCCGAAGGACAACTTTCATCTGCCGCATATCGATGAATTAGTGGATTTCACTGCAGGGCATGCGTTGCTCTCGTTCATGGATGGGTTTTCAGGCTACAATTAGATATTGATGGCACCCGAAGACCGGGAGAAGACTGCTTTTACCACCCCGTGGGGGACCTATTGTTATAGGGTGATGCCATTTGGGCTGAAGAATGCTGGAGCTATGTATCAATGGGCTGCAACCACAATATTGCACGACATAATCCACAAAGAGGTTGAGGTGTACGTGGACTACATGATTGTCAAGTCCAAGGAAAGAGAGGGCCACTACACCGCCTTGCAAAAGTTCTTTCAACGGATCAGAGAGTATAGGCAGCGGCTGAATCCTCAGAAATGTACGTTCGGTGTTACAGCAGGAAAAATACTAGGGTTCTTGATCACACAGAGAGGTATCGAGGTCGATCCTTCCAAAATCAAGGCCATCTTAGAAATGCCACCACCAAGGACTGAAAAGGAGGTGCGAGGCTTTCTGGGTAAAGTGCAATTCATAAGACGGTTTATCTCAAAATTAACCTTGACTTGTGAACCACTCTTTGGTCTCCTAAAGAAAGGAAAGAAATTCCAATGGGACGGCCGATGCTAAGCAGCTTTTGAGCAGATCAAGCAATATTTACAGAACCCACCTGTGTTGTCACCGCCTGAGCCGGGGAAACCGTTGATTCTGTATCTTTCAGTAACTGAAACTACAATGGGCTGCATGCTTGCACAAGAGTCTGAGGACAAAGTGGAGAGAGATATCTACTATCTGAGCAAGAAAATACTGGATTACGAGACCCGCTATACTCTGCTGGAGAAGGCTTGTTTGGCCTTGGTATGGGCTACCAAGAAGCTGCGGCACTACCTGTTAGCTCACTCCGTAATACTGGTTACGAGATTAGATCCCATCAAATATCTCTTCGAGAAACCGGCACTTACGCGTAGGCTAGCTCGTTGGTTGCTTTTGCTTTCCGAATTCGATCTAAAGTACGTGACGCGCAAGTCAGTAAAAGGGAGAGCGGTAGCGGAGTTCCTAGCTGATCACCCGGTCGAAGGGGATGAAGCAGTTGAGTACCTATTCCCAGATGAGGCGATTCTGTATGTCGAAGAAGAGACCTAGATGATGTACTTTGACGGAGCGTCAAACCAATATGGGTATGGGATAGGAGTGTTACTGATAGCACCCGACCTTTCCTTCATACCTCTTACATTCAAACTCCGGTTCAAAGTCTCGAACAATGAGGCAAAATATGAGGCATGTATTGCCGGTTTAGAAGCCGCCCTAGAACTAGGGCCAAAACGGTTGGACGTCATTGAGGACTCGAACCTTGTTGTATCTCAAGCTAAAGGTGATTGGAAAGTCAAAGAAGAAAAGATGAAAATTTATCACCAAGCCTTGGACGTGCTGATTCCCCGGTTTGAGAAGCTAAACTTCGCTCATCTTTTAAGAGAGAACAACAGGTTCGCAGATTCATTAGCAACTCTATCTTCGATGATAGACATCCCTTTCGGAGTCCGGATGCGTCCGATCATATTGAACAGAAATTTGTGCCGGCCTACGAGCTGCTTGCTGCTATAGATGAGGTACAAGATGAGAATCCCTGGTATTACGACGTCTGGAACCTCTTGGAAAAGGAAGTGTATCCACCAGGGGAAAATGCCAAAGATAAGAGGGCAATTAGAAGAATGGCTGCTCAATCCATTGTCTGCGAGGGTAAACTGTACAAGAGGGGTCATCTGGGGATGCATAAACTGTGTGTTGATGCTGAAGAATCGAAGCGCCGAATGGAGGCCATCCATGGAGGAGAGTACAGAGTGCACATGAACGGGGTGATGCTAGCCCGGAAGATCCTCAGACAGGGTTACTACTGGTCCACCATGGAGGAGGATTGTATTGGTTTTGTCCGGCGATGCCACAAATGTCAGATCTATGAAAATCGCATGAACATTCTGCCGTCGAAGCTGTATAACATGACTTCGCCTTGGCCATTTTCAGTCTGGGGGATTGATGTGATCGGGGCTGTCACTCCGAAAGGGTCCAATGGGCATGAGTTCATTCTGGTCGCGATAGACTATTTTACGAAGTGGGTTGAGGCCCAGTCTTACGCGGTGTTGAAGGCATCGCATGTGGCAAAGTTCATTAGAAACAACATCATCTGGCACTATGGGGTCCCGAACGAGATCATTTCAGATAATGGTTCCCACTTCAAGAAGGAAATGATCGACTTGTTGGACAAGTACAACGTGGCTTTTCATAAGTCATCTACCTATCGGCCACAAACCAATGGAGCAGTTAAGGCCGCCAACAAGAACATCAAACACATTTTGCAGAAGATGGTGGAAACCTACCGGGACTAGCCAGATAAGTTGCCATTTGCTCTGTGGGGCTACCGGACTTCAATTCGAACTTCTACTGGAGCAACTCCGTATTCTTTGGTCTATAGGATGGAGGCTGCTTTGCTTATCGAAGTTGAGGTTCCGTCGTTATGGGTATTGGCTGAGTGCCAGATAGCTGAGGCAGATTGGCAGCAGAACAGGTTCGAAGAACTCATGCTCTTTGATGAGAGAAGGCTGAAAGCACTGCATCATGTTCAGGGTTATCAACGAAGAATTGCCAGGGCTTCAACAAGAAGGTTAAGTTCAGGAATTTGAAAGAAGGAGATCTAGTGCTCCAAGACAACCGAGCTCCCATTCACGACCCTAGGGACAAGTTCAGACCCAGCTGGACTGGCCCTTACATCATCAAGTTTATCTGGTCGGGCGGAGCTGTCGTTCTAATGGACCTAGATGGCCTAGAGTTCTCCCAACCGATCAACATGGACAAGTTGAAGAAATATTATCCCTGAGTGGGTCGCTAAGCTGAAAACCCGAAAGGGCGACCTTGGCAAAAGTTAGAGCATGAAAAATTTGAAATTATAAAAACTGAGCTCGCAAGGTTGAAAACCCGCAAAGGGCGACCTTGGCAAAAGTTAGAGCGCAAAAGGAGAGCGTTAATACTCGAGTGAACCCAAGCTGAACTACGTAAGGCTTGATTCCCATCTTTGGGACACATAGGCAACTTCTTTCTGAAGTCCAGCCATAAACACTTCCCCGATAAACTTTGTCCATGTGATCATGTTTGGTCATCTTTTTCTATTCTGCATTCAAGAGCTCGGTTGTGATCTCCAGTGCAGTGCTATTCAGACTAGGGGCAACTTTCCAGTTGTTGGGATCCGGGGTTATATTGATTTCAATACAGAGTTCTCCTACTCTTGAATACAAATCGAAGTTGCTTTTTATTACATTCATGAAGAAAACTTGAAAGTATTGATAAAACAATAAATTCGGTGCACGGATAAGTCAGGTGTTCCTGCGCCCCCTCCCAGAGTTGGTCGAAGCCTCTGATGCCAAAGTAGGCCCAACTTGCGCCTCCTCAACAAGCCAAGCTATACACTCATCAGAGAGAGTGCAGCTGAAAGTGGGAGCGGGGGCCAGAAGCTCTCTAGTCCTCCACGCTGTGGCATACCGAGCAAGTTGTGCGCCTCGGACCGAAAATGCAGCCGGGTACTCTATCCCCTCCTCCGGACAAATCTGATCATGGCCAAACTGGCGCCAGAATCGGAATGGAAAACAGAAGACACAGTGTGTCATGCCAATCAGCTGAATCCCGAGCTGGCGGGTCATGCTGTAACTCATCACTGGTAGATGGAGCCAAGGACAGCGCCGAGCAATACTAGTAGTGGATAGGCTGCACATCCAGTCGAACCACCATCCCTCATCAGGGGCATCGATTAGACGTTGCCGGAAGAAATAGCTGCGAGCTGAATATGCTGGCAGGGGTCCACAACTTTCAATTTGTCCATCCATATCTGGGGAGGATGAAAAATGAGAGATTAAAGATAGAGAGGCGTATGTTGAGAGAAAAGTGAGAAAAAGGGTTTTTGAGAGAAAAACTGAGCCTGAGGGCGAGTGATGTGAGAAACATATGTGAGATGGGATGGGAAACATTACCTGTAGCAGTAGTGGACTCCCGCGAATCTTGTCGTCTCTCGGCGATGAAAAGCATCTAAACCTATCAACGTCTCAGCCAATGACATGGCAATGCAGCTCTTGCCCTCTTTTAAGACCCTCGGCAACTTCAATCAAACGAGTACTAAACCCACCGAAGCCTAGGGCAAGTAAGAAATGAGACAACATGCACAAGCAAAGCGCATGTCGCTGATAACCCTGCCAGTCATGATCGCCGCGGTCACCGGCATCAGAAAAGCGACAAATCAAGCTGGATGTCCACACTCCATCGCGAATAATGACCGAGCGTCATGCAAAGTAAGCCCACAACATCCGTCCTAAGGCTTGGACATGACCAAAGCGGAATTGTGGCAAAATCTCTTCCTCGCGCTCGGACTCCATCAAAACTTGGAAGTCTTCGAAAGTAAGACATACCTCTTGTCTGCCAAAGCTAAAGACGTGTGTCACCGGATTCCAAACCTTGCCGTGACATAGAGGAACGGAAAACGCAGCGGGGTGCGACTCAGCGTGAATAGTGCATTTATGCCGAAGCCCCAGAAATTTACCTTTTCTGAGCCATCCAAGGTAGCAATCCAATTTGTGAGATTTTGGATGAGAAATGCTTCCATTTTGAGGCAAAACTGAGGAAGAATGAGAGAACCACGAAGCTGGAACCTTTATAGAGGATAAGGCACTGTTTGGAGGACAAGTGTCAGAAAACTAGAGGTTCCCAGCATAAGTGGTCGGCCGATCACTTTTTCTAGTCGGCCAGCCATATTTTTGGGTTACCGACAGAAAACTGGTCGGCAGGCTCCTATGGTGGTCGGCCATGAGCATGAAAGTGGTTTACACCTATTTCTTGCCTCCAAGAGTGAGTCTCTAACTTCCCCGTGTGCTGAAAGTGCTAAAGGTTCGAGTTTACCTCAGTTTCGGATGCGTTCCGTCGCTTTGATTGTCTAGAATGCATTTGCTTATCGAGTTGTTGCTCATTCGATTATTGAGTTGTTGCTCATTCGATTATCGAGTTGTCCTCATTTGTTTATCGAGTTGTTGCTTATTTGTTTATCGAGTTGTTAATTCATTTAACGAATTGTTTTGAGTCGAGTTGTTGTTCTGTTGTGTTGGTTCACTACCTGACTTAGCAATACACAATGTTCAATTTCCATTCAAATCTTTTCTTTTGTGCAAAATGGTGCGATGCGATACTTGGAATACAAATACAACACTTTTTAAACAAAAAGCCGCTTTCATTCCATCATGTTCTCTTTTTACAACATTTTACAAAAGGGTACAAGTTTTTGAAGAAAAAAAAAATTGCCTAAGCTGTACAATGTGCTACAACTACATGTAAAAAGAATAATAAAGCAGGAACATCTGCATCAATGCTATCAAGCTCAAGACCGAGAGGCCCTCTTCACCCTCTTCGGCTGAGCAACCTCCGCGTCACCATCATCGGCATCTCCGTCTGAATCGGAGCCACCATCCTTGGAAGCCTCCTCAGTGTCGGCTCTACCCTCCGAACCGGAACCAGAGTCATCATCCCTGCCTGCGAATGTCTCAGACTGAGGATGTGCTGACTCCTCCTCCTCGCTAGACTCCTCATCATCTTGACTGACAGGTGCTCTGCGCCCACCTCGGCCGCGAGTCGATGTCCCTCTCCTAGCAGCTCGAGAAGGCCTGGATGGCCCGGGCGGTACAGGTGCAACTTGAAAAGACAATTTGGATACATCAACCAGGGTATGTATATCAGATGCAAGAATGATGCATGGAATGAGTGCATGCAGATATAGTATCTGAATGTGTTGTGTCAGATGTGCTTTACATATGCAGTGAATCAGTATAGTGAAATGTTTACTTTCAGTATGTCATCAGAAGTATGATAAATGCAAAGAGACTGGAAAATACCAGGATACTGTAGGCGTGCAGCAGTGTCTCCCTCCGCAGAACCATGCCCTCCAGTGAGGCCACCACTCCGAGCAGCCCATCAGTGTACTCTCTGGGAGGTTGCAGATGCAAGTTCAAGTCATCAGTAAATGAATGGATGCCTAAACATCTGAGTGATAAATGAAAACTGCGGAGCATACCGGTGGTGAGTCGGGGTCACTGCTGTATCGGTGATCTGGCCGTGGAGGCTCCAGTGGAATCTGGTATGGTGTCCCATACTCCCAGCCAGTAAGCCTGGTCGAAAGATCCGGCAATCCAGCATACTGGCAAGTCGAGGGCATCGATCCGGTCCCGTCCCTCGATAAGCCGGCTCCGCTGGTAAAAGGAATACCTCTAGCTCAGGCGCGACTCGAGGAAGGCATATCAGCAGCTCTCCTCCTGGAGGTATGAACACCTGATAGCGGAGGCATCAGGTATGTATGGCGATATGTCACGTAATCTCCCTCCTCTAGAAAAATGACCGCGTCAATACCCAACATGCGGTCCTCCGTCGTTCGGGGTGAGAGATCCCCTGTGGACCGCATCTCTGGTGGAGGCAGTGATGGGACGTCCTGGTCAGAGTTGCCCATCATCTGGCACATGAAGCGCTCTCCGAGGAACCAGGCCCTGCCAACCGGCCCCTCAAGCATAATCCTGTATCGCGAGGTGCCCCATGCCCCGGCAAACAGGAATCGAGGATTCCCTGGCATGCCAATCCAAGGCTGCCAGGTCACTTGCAGGAAGCAAATGTATACAATGATTAGATGTCATAAATATGTAAGATGAAATCAAAGCTGAAGGCACGAAGAACTGAGAGTTCTGGATTACCTCCGTTGCCCGTACAATATCGAAGAACTGTCGGAGGTAGAGCAGAGTCTCCCGAGGCCTCGGCCGGCATCGACCCTCAAATCTGCGCAAGTAGGGGATCTCAAGGGATGCCTCGACCTCCAACTCAGGAGCCAGCGTCGGGAAATATGCATAAACCCATAGCTATGGAAGACAAAACAGTGGCTTTCAGAATACCGAATGCTGAGTACAAAATGCTGTGTGCAGTGTGTAGAATACAGAATACAGAAAATACAGAATGCCAAATACAGAATATACAGAGAATACAGAATACTGAGTGCAGAATGTGAATATGGAGAATACAGAATGCTGAGTGCAGAATGTAGAATACAGAAAGTAATGTGTGCCATGTGCAGTGTACAGATAATGAAAGACATAAATGTAAATCATGAGGGTAGAATGTATCTCCCAGGCTTGCCAGTAGCCTCCAACTATGGTCCCCCGCTTGCGGGGAGTTGCGCTCATGTAGCAATAAAGGGTAGCGAGGGCAGCGCCACCCCAATCAAAGAGCCAGACCCATGATAGGTCCACCAGAGCACTGAGCGGATAAAGCCCAACTGTGTTCCCCCTGTCGGAGAACAGACTGGTCCCAAGGAGGAACAAAAAAAATCCCCGGGCATACTGCTGTATGGCCTCAATGGTCTGAGGCGCAGTCCTCCGGTACTGCTCGGCAAACCAGGTGTACCTCACCCTGCCCGATGATCCGTCAATGGGCAGACAGGCTCTGAGCAGATAAATCCAAACGGCCTCCTACTCGCCCATATCTGCATCATATGGGATCGGCCGGCCTCCCACATCAAGGCCTGTCAGCATGGAGAAGTCAAATGGGGTCATCGTCATGTCCCCGGTGGCCGAGAAATGGAAGGAGTTGGTGGTGTTCCACTATCTCTCCACAAGTGCGCTCAGGAGGGTCCTACTCGCTGGATGACGTGACAATCCTGCACAGAATAAGCCAAAACCTTGCCTCGTCTACAATGTGTCGACAGCATCCTGGAGCTCCATGTACCACTCCCTCGCGAGGATAGATCCATAACCCCGTGTGAAACGGGAGGATACCTGCATTCAGAACGAACAGATGTATTAAGTTTCAAATTCAAATGTGTGAGCTGCGTGTTCAAATTCAAATGTGTGAGCTGTGTGTTTAGAATGGAAATGTCAGAGCTGTGTGCAAATTAAAAGTGTACTGCGTTATGGACGTTGGGCTCAGATTGAGCAGTGTGCTATAAAGTATACCGTGTTATGGGCAAACGGATCCAGATTGAGCGGTGTGTTTTATTAATTAAAAGTGTACTGCGTTATGGACGTTGGGTTCAGATTGAGCAGTGTGCTATAAAGTATACCGTGTTATGGGCAAATGGGTCCAGATTGAGCGGTGTGTTTTATTAATTAAAAGTGTACTGCGTTATGGACGTTGGGTTCAGATTGAGTAGTGTGCTATAAAGTATACTGTGTTATGGGCAAATGGGTCCAGACTGAGCGGTGTATTTTATTAAATAAGAGTGTATTGCGTTATGGACTGTGTGTTCAGATTGAGCAGTGTGTAAAAACCGAATACCATGTTATGAACTGGCGTGTTCAGATTGAGCGGTGTGCTATGTAATGAAAAAGTGTACTGCGTTATGGACTGCATGCTCAGATTGAGCAGTGTGCTAAAAAAACTGAATACCGTGTTATGAACTGCGTGTTCAGATTGAGCGGTGTGTTATTAATGAAAGAGTGTACTACGTTATGGACTGTGTGTTCAGATTGAGCAGTGTGGTAAAAACCGAATGCCGTGTTATGAACTGCGTGGCAGATTGAGCGGTGAGCTATGTTATGAAAAAGTGTACTGCGTTATGGACTGTGAGTTTAGATTGAGCGGTGTGCTAAAAACCGAATACCGTGTTATGAACTGCGTGTTCAGATTGAACGGTGTGCTATGTTATGAAAAAGTGTACTGCGTTATGGACTGCGTGTTCAGATTGAGCAGTGTGCTAAAAAATTGAATACCGTGTTATGAACTACGTGTTCAGACTGAGCGGTGTGTTATTAATGAAAGAATACTACGTTATGGACTACGTGTTCAGATTAAGCAATGTTATGAGCTGTGTGCCAACTAAATCGGATACTGTGTGTTCAGATTGAGCAGTGTTATGAGCTGTGTGCCAACTAAATCGGATACTGTGTTTTGAACTGTGTGTTCAGATTGAGCAGTGTTATGAGCTGTGTGCCAACTAAAGCAGATGCTGTGTTATGGACTGCGTGTTCAGATTGAGCAGTGTTGTGAGCCGTGTGCCAACTAACCAGATGCTATGTTATGGACTGTGTATTAAGATTGAGTAGTGTTATGAGCTGTGTGCCTAAAATGTGCTGTGTGCCTAAAAGGTGCTGTGTGCCAGAATGAGCTATATGCCAAATTAGCAGAGCGTTGGCTACGAACCGTGCGTTCAAGATCAGTGGTGTGCTGTGTATGTGAATATGTTCAAAACAAGCAAATATGATACACAGCGAAAACGTGGAATGTGCGGGAAATGCAAAATTAAAGTATGTACCTCATGCGCGTGATGAGATAAATGGGACTCCGGCTCCCGTAGCAGTAGGTCTGTGGGTGCCCGCCGCGCGAAGTCCGTGAAGTGGTAGAATGTGCAAGGAGGCAAGATGTGCTCCTGCGGGTCGTACTCCTGCGGGTCGAATGGCCGTATCCTCGGAGGCAACGGTATAATATCGGGCTCGTCCTCGGCATATGGAGGACCTCCTCCATACGGGATATCGTCGGCCATCTTAAGATATCTGCAAAAGATGCAAAGACGAGCAAAATGAGCCAAAATTGCAAAAAAGTCAACAAAAGTCAACTCTCGGGAAGAGAAAAGTCAACAAAAGTCAACGCCCGAGGAAAGGTGCTAAACTTTGAGACAAACATACCTCAAGTGGTGAAAATGGAGAAAGAAGCTCCGAAAACAAATTCTAATCAGTTCAAAACGAAGAGAATCGAAAGTTTTTTCCGAAACAACTTCAAGTGGGGCGTTGGAAAATGCATATAAAGTGAAGATCTGAGAGAGAAAAGGGTCTAGGGAGCAAGGAGAATGTATTTCAGCCTTGTGGTTGTGAGCAAAACTGATTTGGAGTTGTGTACTTAAAGAACCGAAGTTTAAAAGACCAATTTGCCCCGAAATTCTGTAAACTAGTCGACCAGCTAGTTTTTTTGGTCGGCCGACCACTTTAGTGGGCAACAATTGGTCGGCCATTGACATAACTGGTCGGTCAGCCCCTGGATGGCCTTCAGAGCTCATTGTTCTTCCTGTATGTTTTGTGGTGATTGGAGTCCCGCGGTTCTCGAGAAAGTGCAAGAAAAGTACACTTTTCGGCTAAAAAAATGTCCCCGGCGAACTTTGATTCGAGCCTTCGATGCATGACTCATCGTCCCTTCTCCAGAGAGCGAGGTGTATCCTTTTTGAGTATGTTATGACCCTTCCGAGAGGTAAATCAGAGGTTATGGTTGACTTACGCTTGTTAAGGCTTACATTTCTTCTTTCGGCATTTCCTTTCAAACACACATTTGAAGTCGCGCATTTCTTTTGCACTTTTCACATGCGTTGTCACGCACGTTTCACCTACATTGTTATGCCCACCACTTGTCGCATTGTTATGCACACTACTTGTCGCTTTGTTACGTGCACTTTTGTTGAATTGCTTTGCACTTAGGTTGCATTGTTTTGCATCCCTTCCTCATTGTTAGGCGTCACACTTAGGTTGCATTGTTTTGCATCCCTACCGCATTGTTATGGGTCATACTTAGGTTGCATTGTTTTGCATCTCTACCGCATTGTTATGCGTCACACTTAGGTTACATTGTTTTGCATCCCTTCCGCATTGTTATGCGTCACACTTAGGTTGCATTGTTTTGCATCCCTTCCGCATTGTTATGCGTCACACTTAGGTTGCATTGTTTTGCATCCCTTCCGCATTGTTATGCGTCACACTTAGGTTGCATTGTTATGCACCCACACTTTGCTTGCGTTTTTACGCACTTTTCGCTTGCATTGCTATGCTGGTTTCTAACAATATTGTACCTGTTGAGTTTTTTTCTTTTGCAGGCACGATATTGTTGTACGGTTCAGTTGAAGCTGGCGCGACTAGACGAACTGGACGGTATTGTATGTACTCCGCATGAGATGTAGTGAGAATTTTATAATTCTCTTACATCGTTTCTACATGTAATGTAGTTTGGTTTGATTTCGCCTGCTTAAACTGTTGCATTTATTGTGCATATTTGCTTCGTTACAGCATTCTTTGCATGATCATAAGTTATGTTCGGCTTTGTGCATGTCATTTGCATCTTGCCTCAACCTGCGGGCGCATCTCTTTGTTATCTTGTCTGTTTGTCTAAGTCTTCGGCTTGTCAAAAATGGGTCGTCTCTGGGCTTTGACATTCACCCTCGTCACTTCTGACTTCCGAATTCTGTCAAAGAGGGGCAACTGTAGACATCCCATTTTTGACCGTCCTTAAGACTCAGACGTCATCGATTGAGCGCTCGATAATGGTGCATGTTGTGCTCGTTTAGTGGTTTCGGAGTATTGGTTGAGAGCCTTGCCTCCGGGCCTCTGAACTCTTTGTGCTTCGGCTCGGTTTGTGGACTGAACCTTGTTTTCCTTCCTGGAGGGAGGAAGAGGTCTTGTAGACCATCTCTCTGTAGACGTAGACCACTTTCGTGGTCGTAGGCCACTTTTCCCGTTTGAAGACTAGTTTTTGATTTTGGAGCCTTTGGCTGCGCGCCTTGTCTCGGGACCGCTTAACATTCTCCGTTTGGCGTGGTTTTGAACCACACCTTGTTGCCTCTGCCTAGAGGAACACTGTGGTTCGGGAGACCACTTTTGTGTTGCATACCACTTTTGATGCTCGTCAGCTAGTTTTCGGGGTTTCTCGGCCGCGTGTTTTGCCTCCCCATTTCTCATCTTGCATCCGCTTGGGTTTGTTTTTGGTACAAACCTTGTTTTCCTTGTTTGGAGGTGGCACAAGGGTGGGAGACCAGTATTTCTTCTGGTCGACCACTTTTCCTTTTGCCAGCCAGTTTTCTGGTCGGACAGCTGGCTTTCTTGGTCTTTGGGGCATCTTTACTGGTCGACCACCCCTCGACTTGCTTGTTTTTGTGCCCTGGACATCTCCCACCTATGGCCGGCCAGTTTTTGTCCTTCGAGACCACTTGAAGTGGTCAGCCGACCACTTTAAGTAGCAGGCCGACCACTTCAAGTGGTCGGCTGCTTTTTGACACCTTTTTGGAGATATTTTCCTCCAGCTGGCACAGCTGGAGGACATTAGAGCCATCCTTCATTCACGTGTATGGAGGGATTGGCTTGTTGCTCACCTTCTCCTAGAAGCTTTACCTTTCCTCTTCTATAAGAGGAAGGCTCCTCCTCCCTCCTTTAGGTTCAAAAAATCACCATTGGAGGGATAGATATAGTAGTGTATCTATATTTCTCTGTTTCTTCATTTTTGTGCTTCAAAAGTGTAGTATTGTCTTAGTTTAACACACAAACACACACTCAAACACTTGCTTGGGTTACTGCGGTGGTAAGAGGTTGTTTTTGGTGTTCTTGGACTAGTTTAAGCTCAAGGAGGCTGCTGGAGTTGCAATTATAAAGAGGGTCTTCAAGTGTGAGTCTTTGACCTTTAAATCCCCATTTCTTGCTTAAGCTTTTACCCCTATTTGCTTACTGTTTTAAGCTTAACACTTAACTAGAAAAAGTTGTGTTTTTGCATGCTTAAGACTTTTGTTTAAGGTCACTTTTTGGTTTGGGGTGGTTTACCCCCTCTTAGGCCTTGTTAGGCCTTATTCTGAGCCATCCATTTGGGCTCTTATTTTGAGCCATCCATTTCAGCTCTTGTTGCATGACCTTTCTACCACTAAAAGTTAGAGGATTTTCAATGGTGGAGAGGTGGTTTTGGAGTCCTAAATAGGAGAGGGTCATTCCCTCTCTTGTGTCTTGTTTACTTGCTTTGAATGCCTCATATGTGAGCACCTTTGTTAAGTTCATGTTGGCCATGTCTTAACTTGTATTTGTGGTTATTTTGCTGTGGCATGCCACTGTTTTTGTTTGGTTTTGTCACTCCATGCATGCCTAATGCACTTGTAGTGTAAATCACACAAACTAGTCTTGCATGCCTCATGTTTGAGCATGCGTTTCTAGCTTGTTTTGGGGCCATCTCGGTAGGTTTTGGCGTTATTTTAGCATGCCTTAGACCTGTTTTGGGTTGGTTTGGTTGGTTCTTGCATGCCTTATAGACTTGTAGCGTAAATCTCTTAAACTAGCTTTGTATGCCTCGTGTTTGAGCATGTCATTCTAGCTTGTTTTCTTTCCATTTCAGCATGTTTTTTGTGATGTTTTACCATGTCATGACTCTATTTAGGTTTGGTTTGGTTAGCCTTTGCATGCTTCATGCACTTGTAGTGCATTTCCATGAAATAGCCTAACATGCCTCATGCATTGACATGTCTTTTTAGCATGCTTTTGGCTTAGCTCTAAGAAGACTTTGATCATGTTTTAGCATGTTTAAGGTCTGATTTATGTTGTCTTGGTCATGCATGACTTGTTTGTATAGCCTTGGTTCAATCTAGCTTGTAGCTTTGTGTATTGAATCATTTATCATGCTTTACTTGGCTTGTTTCAATGATTTGGCATCATTTGTAATGTCATTTCAGTCCATTTAGTGTGTCATACACTTGCACCTTTCACTTATTCAATGCGTTGGAGGGTTTTGCCCTTTTATGCCTTAACATGAACCATTGCGTATGCCTTCATGCATAGCTTGCGAGCCATTATTTCAGTGTTTATTTGGGGTTATTATGCCATGATATAACTTTGATTTTTGTTGCTTAAGTCATCCCATGTTTGGTCTTAATAGGTGTAGTGCAATCCACCTTATTTGCCTTATATGCATCATGCCTTATGCCCCTCATGTTAGCATGTTTTGGCTTCCTTCCATGCATGTTTTAGACTCATTTTGACATGTTCTAGGACTGTTTTAGGTTGCCTTAGTCATATGCCTCATGCTTTGTATAGCTGTAGTGCAATTGGCCTTGCTAGCTTTGTGTTTTGATGCTTCATGCATGCTATCTTTAAGCTATTTAGATGATTTGGCATCATTTAATACTTGATTTAAGAGCATGTAGCATTGCCATATTCCCACTTCATTCATGCTTTAAGTGTCTTTGAGTGTTGTGCATTGTTGCCTAGTTTATGGCTTAGCTTGTATGCTTGCATGCCTAGGTATTTGAGCCATCATCTCAGCATGTTTAGGTCCTTATTTTGACCTACTTGAGCTCTATCCATGCTTAGTTCATGCATTTGTGCCATGTATTGCATGCCTCATGTGTAGTCCTCTTTGATAGCTTCATGTCTTAGGGACCCTATCATGCTATACTTGTGTTGTTTGAATGATTTGGCATCATTTCTTACCTCATTTCAGTGTACTGTGTTGTTACACTTCCACTTTTATCACTTCTTGAGCACTCTTGAGAGTTGTGCTCTTTGGCCTACTTGATTGGCCAATGCATTGTGCATGCATGCTTTGTATTTTCATGCCTTTGTTTTGGTGTTATGGTCACTGATTTGGGCATAGTTGAGGCCTATCCATCTTGTTTTAAGTCCATT
The DNA here is from genome assembly GCA_030407325.1 of Camellia japonica. NCBI lineage: Eukaryota > Viridiplantae > Streptophyta > Magnoliopsida > Ericales > Theaceae > Camellia > Camellia japonica. Next base: position 132,680,073 of record JAPPVO010000016.1, on the reverse strand, counting down.
GTTGCATTGTGTATGCCATGTTATAATGTGTTGTGCATGTTATGTTGTTGTTTGCATTGAGCACGCCATGATCATATTGCATCGAGTATGCTATTCTACATTGCATTATGTATGCCATGTAGTCCTTTGCATTGTGCATGCCAAGTTGTCCCTTGCATTGTCCATGCATGTTCTTAACATTGCTAAGTTGCCCTTGTAGCATTGCATTGTGCATGCATGCTTTAGCATTGTTCGCATGTCATTAGCTTTGTTAAGTTAATTATATCACATAGCATTGCGTATGCCATGTAGTCGCATTGCATGTTTGCCATGTTGATTGCATTTGTGTTTGGCATAGGTGTTAGTCCAAACACGGGAAAAGAGGGATGTTTCATACTTCAAGTGATGAAACGTGCCTTAATTCCCGGTCGCCGACGTTCTTGATCATACATGATAGAGTTTTAGGCTTTATGTGTTTACTTGTGCATTTATTTTATATTGAATTGTGCAACTTCACCTCTCGGCCATCATGCATTGAAATGCGCGATTGGTGGCCCGAGGGTCGAGAACCATATTCCCTTGAGTTCATGACATGATAGGGAGGGTGGTTGTGCACACATATACTGCAAATACATTGCCATGCCCTTTCTTGCTCTTTGTTGCAGCAAAGTATAGTCCAACAGCAACAATTGGTTGGCCAGCCAGAAAAACTAGCTGGCCGACCACTTTTCTGGTTTTTCAACAACCAAAAGTGGTCGGCAGGTGTTTGGGGAGACCAAAAGTGGGCGGCCACCCTCCCACTGGATTCCCAAGGTGGAGTTTCATCTTTCTGGAGCTTGGTGCAAGTTCCTGAGAACAGTTGCAAACAGAGGCAAATTGGGGCATCACATTGGATTTCCGAACGACACAACCGGGCATGCATCCAGTCCTCTCCCTCTGAGAGCTCTTGATTTATTACTTTCCTTAGCTGCCATGCTTAGATAGCTTGTTTATGTTTTGGTTTGTACTTTAATAGTTAATGTGTTTAGCTATTCAATTCGTTTTGTAATACTTAGTTAACTAGAATTAGTTAATTAATTTGTTATATAATAATTAGTTTAATTAGCCTAGATTAGCTAGTTAGCTCTTTATTCGGTCCCTCCTTCGAGAGGGCGTATTGTTGTAATAAGCGTGTGTGTGTGTGATGCATGTCTTCCAACCCCCATTTCTTTCTCCCTTTTACTTAACCGTTTATGATGATTAGTTTTAGGGCATGTTTCATTTAGCATACCTTATGCTTCCATGCGTGCATCCATTCATCAGTCTTGCATGCACCGGGCTCGGTGCATCATACTAATTGCATTGTACTTCATTTCCTATTTGAATACATGTATCAAGTTTCATTTTCACATGACATTCTAGAATAGCCGAGCCTATTTTAGTTGCATCTTCGCATGTGTTGCATTAGCCATCTTAACATGAGCTAGGATCACGTATGATTTCTAACTAGTTCTCTGTTTTGGCTCGGAGTACACTGTGAGTGTTTACGCTTTAGCATATTGCATGTGTGTTAATGCTGCCATAAGGCTAATTGCTTATGTGATCAACTGCCTGAATGCCTGTGGGTGAAGGTTGGATTACTTGAATTAGAACAATTCATCGAAATCCGCATTTTAGCCTACTCGCGAGTAGCAAACTTCAAACCGTTTTCAAACGAATATGCAATGTTTTGTTTCAACTTAGGCGATCTAGTCTATACTTGTTTGCCATGCGCATCACATAGTAAGATTAGCTAAATAATCGGAATAAGAACACATGTGTTTTAAAAAACGAGATATCATGTTTAGTACAGGCCGGTCTTTGATCGGGCGAGCGGGGGTGCTCATTAAATGACCTTCCCTAATCGTACCCAAGTTCCCGAGCCGAGGCAACTTTGGTGATGATGGACACGTGGCCTTAGGCACGAGTCAGGGTTTCCTAAATTTTCCAAAAATAAAATATTTAGGTGGCGACTCTGTATCTGACAAAGCAGTCCATGTTTGGCACTTCTTTATTAAATATCAGTTTTCCAAAACGATTTACCGAATTTGGACTCTTTGGTAATTTATCGGTCTTACATCACACATTGTAAGATTAGATTCAGAACCGTGACATTTGAGTCAAAATTGTAGTAGCTTAGAATCAAATGAGATTCGCGCCTTGCGCAGATGTCGAAGGGTTCCCGGGAGCGCGTCTACATCGGCCAACCAGTAAAAGTGGCTGGCCGACCACTTTTTCTGGTCTACAGCAAAGAAAAGTGGTCGGCAGGTGGTTGGCAACTCCATAAAGTGGTCGGCCATGTTCCTACAGGTTCCCATGGTGGAGTTGAAGCTTCGTGGAGTTTTGTGCAAGGTTCTGAGAACAATTGAAAACAGAGGCAAGTTGGGGCATCGCGGCGGATTTCCGAATGAGGCGACCGAGCATGCATACACTCTTCTCCCTCCGAGGACATCTCTTTACTGCTTTACTTAGCTTCTTTATTTAGCTATTTAATTTGCGTTGTAATAACTAGTTAGTTAACTTGTTAGTTAATTAGCTTGTTTTGTAATAATTAGTTAACTAGGATTATTTAATTAGTTTTGTTTGTAATAATTAGTTTAATTAGCTTAGATTAGCTAGTTAGCTTATTATTCGGACCCTCTGTCAAGAGGGCACAACTGTTGTAATAAGTGTGCGTGTGTGTGATGCACGTCTTCCAACCCCACGTCTTTCTCCCTTTTATTTACCAGCTTTTGATGGTTAGTTTAAGGGCATGTTTCAATTAGCATACTTATGTTTGCATGTGTGCATCATTCATTTGTCTTGCATGCACCGGGCTCGGCACATCATACAAACTGCATTGTATTTCAATACCAATTTGAATACATGTTATCAAGTTGCATTTCACATGACATCTTAGAATAGCCGAGCCTATATTAGTTGCATGTGTTCCATTAGCCATCTTAACATGAACTAGGATCATGCATGATTTCTAACTAGTTTTCTGTTTTGGCTCGGAGTACACTGTCAGTGTTTACGCTTTAGCATACTGCATGTGTGTAAGTGCTGCCATGATAGTATGCTTACCATGATGCTAACTGCTTAAGTGTTTAACTGCATGAATGCCTGTGGATGAAGGTTGGATTGCTTGAATTGGAACAATTCATTGAAATCCGCGGCTTAGCCTACTTGCGAGTAGCGAACTTCAAACTGTTTTAAAACATACAAACATGCAATGTTTTGTTCCAACTTAGGCGATCTAGTCTATACTTGTATGCTGTGCACATCACATAGTAATTCTAGGCTAATACATCGGAATAAGAACGCATGTGTTTTCAAAAACAACATATCATGTTAGTAAAGGCCGATCTTTGATCGGGCGAGCGGGGGTGCTCATTGCATGACCTTCCCCTCTCGTACCCAAGTTCCCGAGCCGAGGCAACTTTGGTGATGATGGACACGTGGCCTTAGGCACGAGTCAGGGTTTCCTAAATTTTCCAAAATAAAATATTTAGGTGGCGACTCTGTATCTGGCAAAGCAGTCCATGTTTGGCACTTCTTTATAAAAATCAGTTTTCCAAAATGATTTGCCGGATTTGGACTCTTTGGTGATTTATCGGTCTCGCATTGCACTTTGTGAGATTAGATTTAGAACCGTGACACGAGTCCGAACTGTAGTAGCTAAGAACAAACGATTCGCGCCCTCGCGCGCGGAGCGGAGTTCCAGGCAGTCTACAGGTGGTAAACTAGTAAGATCCTCAGGAAAGACATCTGAGTATTCACAAACCACCCTTGGTAACTCAAACTGGATTTCATCACACTCACTACTCAAAAAGAAAGTAAGGAGACAACTAAGTTCACTCCGCCCATGCGGATCAGACACCGGTGATAAGTCTCTATCCACCCGGTCCCCCAAGAAGTAAAAACAATCACTGCTCAAGGTACATACAGTAACCTTCTGACGGTAGCAATCTATAATAGCCCGGTATGACGATAACCAGTCCATACCAAAAATGACATCAAAACTAGACATGTCAAGCAATGCAAATGCAAAAGGTAATTGACTACCAGCAACCTTGATGTCACAACTCCGACATCCCTGTTGCAAGATAACCTCACCACCAATAGGTGACTCTACACAAATAGGAGATGCTAACTGTGCCAACTCCAAACCCAAAACCGATACAAACGCATATGAAATAAAAGAATGGGATGCACCCGTATCAATCAACAAATTAGCAACTGAATTGCAAAACAAGAAGGTACTTCTTACTACAGAAGGAGCAAGTACAAGATTTGGCGCCGCAACTGCGTATACACGCCCAGTAAGTCTCTGCTCAACCTGCTTACCCCTTGGAGCATAAGCCTGATGCACTGACTTAGCTGAAAAGACTCCTTGATTGGCCCACGAGGCCTGTGCTGACTGTGCTAGCTGGTGACTCTGTGTCTGCCTCAAGCCAGATGCACCAGATGCACCACCCAACTGTGGGCAAAACCTCTTCAGGTGCCCTGCCTGTCCACACTGATAACAAGTAAGCGGCTGGTTTCTTCCCTAACTCTGGCTTTGAAAACGAGCCGAAGATGATGCTGCTTGTTGCCCTCCTCCTTTCTGAGGGCAAGCTAGAGACTCCTGGCCACCCTTCCCAAAACCCGAACTCAGTACTAGAAAAGTAGACCTCGACAGAGCTCCCTGGGACTACTGAGAGTTAGAACCCTTCTACTTCTTACTGGCCCCCTGACTATCCTGACTTCTCCTGGAGCCCCTCATTCTCTCTTCATCTGCATGCATAATAGTCTCAAGATGGGTTGCTGCCTCCACAAGGCGCCCATAATCTCTAATCATGGATCTGGCCACTCGAAATATGAGTCCGGTCCTCAACCGTTTCTCAAACTCCAAACAACGGCGCTCCTCAGCCGCCATTAACTCAGGTGCAAACCTAGACATGCTAGTAAAGGTGGCCTCAAACTCAGCCACTGGTGTGTTCAACTGCACCAACTTAGAAAACTGATCTCTCTACTTCTCCCTAATTATGGGAGGTAGAAACTTGTCCTGAAAGGCGATGACAAAAGCCTCCCAAGTCACCCCAATGCATCCACGTGCATACTTCCAGCACTGACCTGCATCCTCTTTCAGCTGGAAAGATGCCAAGGTCACCTTCAACTGATCATCCTCAGTGCCAAGCATCTCAAATGTCTTTAGTATTTGCTCTAGCCACTCATCTGCCTTCAATGGTTCCTTAGGATCACCCAAAAACTCATCCGGATTCAACTGGAAAAACTCCATCTTCAGAAAAGAAGGCCCTGTCTCAGCTATTTGGGCTTGGACTTGACTCTCAGTTATGAGAATGTCCATAGATTCCCTCAAAGCTTCGGCCATTTCGTGGGCTAAGGCACCCATGGCCTGTTGACCAACCGGTTTGGCTACATTGTCCTGACTAACTCCTTCTTCCTGTGCCGAAATATCATTCAGTGAAGGCATCTCGTGCCTCCTAGCCCTACCACGCCTGCCACCACCACGTCCACGTCCTGACATCCTAAAAAAGGTAACAAAAGGATTAGCACATTTACAAATGTGCCGAAGTTAACTCACTCGTGTCGTAATGCAATGGACAGTAGTAAATCACTCCACATAGGCATGTAATCACGTAAACACATACGAATTTCCTTCCTCAATAATGACCGTCCCGCGGCGTTGGTAGAGTTCCAATTAGAAACAGCAGTGATCAAGTGTTATTCCAATAGGACTTCTAGAAACCCATAGACCTAATCACCATCTTAGGAACTAAATCCCATACTCACATAAGCATATAAGCATGTTATCACATAAGAATACAATACATGCTAACGTCTCAATCAAGCGAGACAAACCTATTGTGGTACTAACCACTTCCCACGTACTAAAAGTATTCAAACCCGGTACGCTCTATACCAAGTTGTAACGCCCACAAAATAATACAATAAATCCAACTGTTACGCGGCAGATATAACAGAAATAAAATACTTTCATTTATCATAGTTTGTTTATAAAGTTTAACATACAGTCAAATGCCCTGTAGGCTTACATCTTCCCAAGTCATTGCTTGGTTACACAAAAGTGAGCACAACTCATTACAAATAAAGCTCTTGGCTAAACATATAACAATACACAATAAAGAAGCTCTTGCTTCCCATAAGTCCCTCCACGCTATTGCCTTGGTGGAAGCATATCACCTGCACCTGAAAATGGTATTCCCATATAGGGTGAGCCACAGCCCAGTAGAAATAATCTAACACAATGTATAAGGTTTAGCAAAGGTATAACTACCAAGTGCATAAACAATGCCGGTACTAAAACATCCACAAACTTGTATATCCATATGATACTAAGGCCAAACCTTATTCCATTTTCCTTCAATTCATTTCTAGCTCATTTATACTTCTCAATTCATGAGTCAAGACCATTATCTTTCAATTCAATTCTAGTTCATTATTCTATTCAATTCATGAGTTAAGTCCACTATCCTTTAACAACCAAATTGAGACTACAACTCAATGGTTTTCCAACTATGCGAAACACAGATAAACACTTCAAACTTGCCATTTTACGAAAATTTCGTCTGCGGGAATCGGCACCCATGTATATATAAGATTTTGGGACTTTCACCCAAGACACTCCGGCCAACTTATTATCAATGGAGTTCATTCCCTTTCTCCTCCCAACAAACATACATATACAATGTATTTATAAACATAATTACTTATGGAGTACATCCCCTTTCTCCTCCTTAACAAGCATACATATACAATGTATTTATAAACGTAATCATACGTATGGAGTACATCCCCTTTCTCCTCCCAACAAGCATACATATACAATGTATTTATAACGTGGTCATATTCAATGACAACCAACAATGGATTAGTTTAAAACACATAGTCCTCATGCAATTTCTACAACAATCATAGCTATCCTCCACCGATAGCCCAATACAATTATTTCTAAAGAGATATTCAATCTCAAGATAAATAATTTATTCAAAACTTCTGAATGTGTGAGATAATACATATCTAATTTCACTATCTATATCAATAGCCATCCAATTTCACATTCAATATAAATTTTAATTATTGGTAGAAAATAATTATTTAATCAAATTAGGGTAAAATCCCCCTTTTTCCAAACACCAAAATCGACCATTTTGGCACAATACAACCTTGTATTCAAACCCCAAACCCATTTATTCCATGTTCATCAAAAACTCCTCTTTTTATTTCATACCCAAATCCTAGATTTGTTCAATCCTCTCCCAAATCTCATCATCTATACACAATAACAATAATTAAACTAAAAACCATATGAAAGTGTAGAAAATCCCTACCTCAAGTATAGAAGACCCAACAACAAGGAGAAACTTCAACGATGATGAAACCAATTTCTTCTTGGATCAAAATGAAGCTCTTGAAGCACTCTACCTTATTCTCAAAGGCACTAGGGTAGAGAGATCCTTAGATCTAGGTGTATTTGTAGAGAGAAGTCGAATTCTAGAGAGAGAAGCAGCTGATCTAGGGTTTTTGAGTGAAAAGAAATAAAAAAGTGAAGTAAAACTGCGCTGCTGGGAACTGATAAACGCCAGGCTCACTCGAGCAAAGAAATGGTTGCTCGAGCGAGCAAACACAATAAGTCGCCTCACTCGAGCACAAGAAGCGTCGCTCGAGTGCAGAATACATGGCTTCAGAAGTTTTTCAGACGCACACCGCCGCTTGAGCGCAAGAAGCGTCACTCGAGCGAAGAACACTACGCTGCAAAAATGCTGGGAGCTCACATAGCTCGCTCGAGCGCAAATAGCCTCGCTCGAGTGAAAAGACAAATTTCTGGACAACAATAATTTGAACAACTTGCAAGCAACCTGTTCCAAACATGCCCAAGACACTCCAAAACTCCAACTCTAGGACAAATGAGGGAAAACAAGACATGAATAGCCATTCAACCCATACCAACCCGAGTCCAGAACACCACAAGAGACGGGTTAACAACCGGGATCGCTATAGCCAATACAGTAGCTTCTACATCAGAAGCAGCAGAACTTGTAGCCTATCAAGATGTTAGGGAAGCCTTAGATAAATGGACTATCCCTAATGTGAAACTTGATACAATTTTTAAAGTTGGAACTTTTGATTTTACTAGTAAGAAGGTAATTAAGACTTTTGAACATGTCGTGCCTCTCCAGAATAATGATGAAATTATTCATTTAATTCATATCTAGGATCTTGTACCCTTTTTAAAGAAGTAAAAATATATATTCATATAGGATTGGTCTAGTTAGCTTTTAAGCCTTTGACTTAGGCCAAAATACCAGTATCCAATGCACCTTTAGAGATGATAGGTGTCTTGATTGGAAAACCTCTCATTTGGGAGCCATAGAAACCAATTTATCCCATGGACCAATATATTTCAACATATATCCAAATCAAAGTGTAGTACTTATTGACCCTAACCTGTCAAAAGTTTTCAAACTTAGAGTTTTATCTCATGGTTACTAGTATTTGCCAGGAACACCCCCTCTTATAGAGTAGATCTTCAAGAGTCTTCTAGACAATCATATTTAGAATCAGTAGAATATGTGTTACAAGGTATGTCCTTTAGACCACCTAGTGACCATTCCGTAGACCTTGTCATCTAGGGAATCCATGTATCAGAAAATTAAATACTCATTGAGTATATGAAAACAAAAGGCCTTACAGCCCAACAACTAGTGATATGAATTTTGAAATATAATGGATTTTACAACATGTCGTGAAATAAGAAAACAATTAAACCAGGAGTTTATGCAAGATAAATACCAGGAATCAAGGACATGGTATTTTAGGATCCATAGTTCTTCAGAACTTGAATGGCTTAAAACCAATATTATTTTCATCTTGAAAACTATCAGATAATGAAACCTTTTATTGAATGGTATTATGAATATGCAACTGTAATGAAATATCTTTCATCACCAGAATTAAATGTTTTAGATGACCTACAAAAATCTTGGACCACTACAGATGGTCAAACCATTAAATCTGTACACCCTTCTCCTTTATCTACAGAATTAGCACCAGGGATAAATTATTCCAGTCAACCTTTACATATTACCGCTTTTGTAAAACCACCTGATGGATTTGAAAAATGTGACATTATTTGGGTCAAAGATCTTGCCCAAATAATGAACAAAATAATTATACAAATCTTCATTTACAAACAGTAGGCAAACAATTAAACCGAATTGAAACATCTATAACAGAATTAATCTAGGTTCAAAAAACTAACCAAAAGAAACCTGCACTAGGACTTATACATCCCGTTAATATTAAACCACCCTTAGAAGTTTCTAATTTTAAACTAAGGTCAGTTAAACAGGATAATGAATTTCTAGATGTTCTTGTGAATAAAATCAAAGACATGAAACTACGACAATCCAGTTCTCAAATCAAGATTTGAAGTAGTTAGAATTACCAGCAATCATTAGATGAGGATGAGGATGATGAATTGTCACCCTCTCATATTCTTGAAATCCATAATAATTTTCAGGACATCCAACATGTAAACAAAACCTATTTCCCTAAACAGATGGCTCGAATGGCTTTAACAGGACTTAGAAGGTATTATTACTCCTGACCTACACCCCAGGATATTTTATATGAAGAAGACTTTCTTCATTCCCAGAAAGCCTACCATGGTAAGACCATTTATGAATGGAATATTGATGGATATACAAAATACCAGATCTTTGAAACCATCAACCAGATTATGATGTATGCCACTATTTGCAAACAGAATGACAATTCTGACAGCCAAATCGCTCGATTTATTGTCAATAGTTTTACCAGTATCCTTAAAAGATGGTGGGATAATGTTCTTACCGTCACATAACAAAACGAAATTCTTAATTCCTTTAAGATAGATACCGATCAAATAACAGGAACTATCAGAAATAGGGAAGATGCAGTCTATACTCTTACCCAAACCATCCTCTATCATTTTGTAGGACCAGATGTAGCTAACAATGATACGAGTAGAGAACTCTTGTAGAACCTTCGTTGCCCATCTCTCACCCATTTTAGATGGTATAAAGATGTGTTTATGTTAAAAATAATGCAATGCCAGGGTGCTAACAGTGAACACTGGAAAGTCAAATTCATTGATGGTCTTCCTAACCTTTTTGCAGAAAAAATCTGTAAAAAACTTAGGGATCGCCATAATAGGATGTCTATCCCTTACAACCAGTACACTTACAGTCAACTCATAGGAATCATAGTTGAAGAAGGTCTTTCCCTTTTTACTGACTTCAAACTCTAGTATCTTATGAAGAAGCAGAATTTAACACCGAAAAGAATTAGATGAATTTTTTGATTAATTGGCATATGAAACCAAAATCCAGTATCCTTCTAAGTCTAAAAAACAGAGACCGCACAAGTTATATAAAAATAAAAAATCTTTTTGAAAATCATACTCCAAAAAGAATAAATATAATCCTCAACAAGTTTATCAGAAGCCTAGAAACTCAAATAAAGGAAAACAAAAATCTTATCCTAAGAAAGATAAATCACAAATCAGTTGTGTGGACTCGTCATTTCTTTGTGCCCGCCTTTCAAAAAGGTTTGAAATGAAAGGCCTCACAGTTCGGACTCCCGCGGTTCTGAATCCAATCTCATAAGTGCAATGTGAAACTGATAATCACCAAAAAGTCCAAATCCAGCAAATCTTTTTGGAAAATTGATTTTAAATCAAATAATGCTAAAAATGGACTGCTTTGCCAGATACAGAGTCGCCACCTAAATATTTTATTTTGGAAAAATTTAGGAAACCCTGACTCGGGCCGAAGGCCACGTGTCTGTCATCACCAAAGTTGCCTTAGCTCGGGAACTTGGGTACGAGGGGCGGAGGTCATGAATTGAGCACCCCCGCTCGCCTGATCAAAGATCGACCTCTACTAATCATGATATGAGTTTTTATAAACATTATGTGTTCTTATTCCGGTTATTAGACTAGCTTTACTATGTGATGCGTATAAGCAAGTATAGACTAAAATTGCAAGAATTAGAATAATTAAACTCATGTTTGTTTTTGCGAAAATGGTTTGAAGTTGCCACCTCAAGTGGCCTTAAAGATGCGAATTTGCCACCAAACATAGTGGGCTTAAAACATGATTTTGCCACTCAACCAAGTGGGCTTAAAACATACATTCATTGAATCATTCCAATTCAAACAACAAGCTTTCATCCACAGGCATTCAAGCAGTTTAGCATTTAAGCACATAACCTCATGGCAAGCATGCTAATCATGGCAACACTTACACTCATGCAAATATGCTAAAGTGTAAAAACTCACCTAGTACTCCAAGCTAGGAAAATATGAGTTAGTGAAATATGTATGATTCCTAATTATACAAGATGCCTAATGCAACGCATACAGTATGCAATTAATAGGCTTGGCTATTAATATGGCATATGACGCAATTTAGAACAACATGCGATTAAACACGTATTCAAAGAATTATTGAAATGATGATGCAGTTTGAATGATGTGCCGAGCCTCGGTGCATGCAATACGAGATGAATGGATGCAAGCATAAGGTATGCTAATTGAAATATGTCCCTAATCTAACCATCAAAAGCGATTAAATAAAAGGAAGAAAGACGTGGGGTTGGAAGACATACACACATGCACGCACACTTATTACAACATTACGCCCTCGCGAAGGAGGGTCCGAATGAATAAGCTAACTAAGTAGCTACGCTAATTAAGCTAATTAGACTAATTATTACAAAACGAATTGATTAACTACTCTGGTTAACTAATTATTACAAACTGAAATTGAACAACTAGTTAAACTAACTAATTATTTACAACTTAATTAGCTACAACTAATTAATTACAACATGTATTCAAACTATTGCTAATTAAACTAATTAGCTAATCCCGGGAAGTGAGAGAGGCTCATGCATGCTCGGTTTCCACCCGATAAGCCACTGTTTTGCTACTGAATGCCTCTGTTTGCGCATTTGAACACTGAAAAAGCTGCCAACTTCCAAAACACCTCTGTTCCAACTTGCCAATACACTATGCAAACTTCATTGATGGCCGGTCGGCTACTAATGGTGGCCGGTTGGCTACTGCTGGTGGCCGTCGGCCACTGCTAATGGCCGATCGGCCACTGCTAATGGCCGATCGGCCACTGTTGTCCTGAACTTCCTCTTGCTGCAACAGAGAGCAAACAAAGGCAAAGCAGTGTATTCTCAAGGATTGTTTGTACTGTTACCCTCCTTATCATCGAACAAGCTCAAAGGAGTATAACCCTTGGCCCTCAAACCATCAACCAAGCAATTTCCATGCATGATGGCTAAGGAACCAAGTTTGTACAAGCTTAATAAATGCAAAACAAGACTCTAAAAGACCACCACCCTATCATGCATGATCAAGGGCAATGGAGACCAAGGAAAATGACACATTTCATCACTTTTGAGTATGAAATGCTCCATTTTCCTTGTGTTCAAACTAACATCTGGTTCGAACACATGCAATGCAATACAAAGAATGCTTTTCTTGCCTCTTTTACTTGTCAATTTTTGTTTACTCATTTTAATTACCAAATCATCCTTTAATCCATTTAGTTCATTGGTGATTGTCCTTTAGTTGAAAGATGGCTCAAACTACTACTTGTTTTGGGCATGAAAGAGGCATTACACTGTTGATAATGAACCCCCTAAGGGATTAAACCATTAGGTGCAACACCTCAATTTCACACTTAGGCAAACAAGTGGTTTAAGACCACTTTCAAAGCAAACAAAAGAGTGAAGAATTGAGGGATATTGCAGAGATTAAAGTGCTGAAATTAAGTGCAAAACAACACCAAAGCATGCTATTAACTCAAAACAATGGTGATTAAAGCCCTAAAACACCAAGCTAGTGAAGGAAATTACACTACAACCATGCCATACAAGGCTCAAATGAATTAACCTATCCAAAATAGAGGCAAAACAGCCCTAAATATAGTCTAAAACATGCTGGACCTGAGCCACAAAGAGCTAAAACAATAAGCTAATAAATGAGGCTAACCAGGCATGCAAAAAAGACACAAGAAGGGGAGGCTAACCCCTCCAATTTTGGACTTCAAAATAAGGTTTTTGCCACTGAAAAACCTCTGAAATTCAGTGGTTAAAAGGCCCAAAAAAGTTGGTTTGAAAGTGATGAAAAATGGTACAAAAGCTTTACAAGCAAAGGAGCAAGAAGGGTGGACCACCCCCTAACTCAAAATGACCTCAAACCAACACTTTTAAACCATAAAAATAGAGTTTTTGATAGTTCAAAATCAGCCCAAAAATAGTTGAAATAGATGGCAAAACAAATATACAAAACAAGTATAAACAAGGTAAATGCTATACCTTTGAAGTGAAGCACAAATTCAACCTCAAAACTCCTTGTAGACCTCAAACAAGACTCCAAGGAACCTCAGCTCAAAGATGGTCAAGTTTGATTGAGGGTTGGTTTGCAAAAGTATAGAGAAACTAGGCAACGAAGCACAAAATATCAAGAGAGAGAGAGAGAATGCTAGAGAGATATTTTTTTGGTCTAAAATTGCTAACCCTAAAAAATGGGGGAGCAACCCCCTATATATAAAAAAACGAGTCTTGAGCTTGGGAACATCCTACCATACACGTGTATGGAGATGCAGCTCAGTGTGCAACAACTGGCACAACTGCCAATAAATATCTGGAAAAAGCGACTGGTAGCTGTCGGCCACCACTGATAGCCGACTGGCCACCACTGGTAGCCATTGGCCGCCACTGGTAGTCGACAAGCATAAGCCAAGGTTGATAGCCTATGGGGCCGGCCGGCAAGTCACCCACTCTTTCAGACTTGATACATTAACTTTTGGTCCAAAACAGTGCACAAAACAGATAAGGCTTTAAGGCTCAAAGGCAAGGTACTCCACCGAGGGCTTCGAGCACTCAAAACGAACACAAACAAGCACAATCATCGAGTGCACAAGCGATGACGTCCGAGTCTTGAGAATGGTCAAAAATGGGGTGTCTACAACTTGTTACAAGTGTGCAGCAATAGGACATTATGCGAATAAATGCATAGCTAAATTAAAACAAAAACTTAATGAGATGTCCTTGGATGAGCATCTTCAACAACTGATTTTGTAAAACCAGTAATGTGAATGCTCTAGCAGAAGCAAATTATTGGAAAGCTAAGGATCCAGAAATGAAATTAAAATTCTTAGAAATTTGTTATCAAAATCAGAAAATAGAAGAAGTAATCCCAATTGACCATTACAGTATGAAAGAAGTTCTTAACCGCGTACAAGTTTCTCAATCAATTGAAAAACCAGTAACTATCCAAGATTTAAAAATGGAAGTAAAACACCTTTAAACAACTAATCAATCTATTCTTAATGATATTAAGAAGACTAACAGCCAACTTAAAAATGAAGGACAAACTTCAGAACAAAACGAAAGTCAAGATAAGCCAGAGAATCATTATTTAATGCTTATGAATCAAATTACTTTAGTGGTATATCAGAATCACTTTTACAATAAAACCGGATTTTATTATAAAAGATGCCCTCGCACTTGTTGATAGTGGCACTAATATGAACTGTATTCAAGACAGATTAATTCCTACTCAATATTTCTAGAAAACCACTCAATCATTAACCAGTGCAAGTGGTAATTCTATGAAAATTAAATTTAAAATACCAAAAGGTTTCATCTGTAATCAAGGCATATGTCTTCCCATTGCTTTTGTTCTTATTAGAAACATGTCTCAAAGTATTATTTTAGGAACTCCATTCTTGTCTTTACTAATGCCTATCACCAAGATAGACTCCATAGGTATTCACATAACCATCAGTAATCAACCCATTATTTTTGAATTCGTAACAAAAACTTATACCAAAGAATTAGATGAAATCAAAGATCTAGTTAATTTCAAAGAAAAAAAAAATCAATTTTCTTTAAACGGAAATTAGCTTTCTCACTATTGAGCAAAGATTACAACAGTCATCTTTACAAAACAGAATTAAATTAATTGAAAAAGAATTTCAAACAGAAATTTGTAGTGATATTCTAAATGCCTTTTGGGAAAGGAAGAAACACATAGTGTCTCTTCCCTACGAACCATACTTTGATGAACGTTTCTGTAACGCCCCCAAAATAATACAATAAATATGAATCAAAGTATAATTGACAATTACATTAATCAAAGTGTAAAATCCTTTCATTACATGAAGATCATATTACAAAAAAGTCTAATATAAATAAATGCCCTTTGGGCTTATATCTTTCCAAGTCTTGGCTTGGTTACAACAAAAGGAGACTAGCTCATACAAATTTAGCCCTAGGCTATACAAAAATAAAACAAAACAAGAAGGTCTTGCTTCTCAGAAATTCCTCCAATGCTATTGCCTTGGGGGAGGCATTCCATCATTACCAGAAAATGTTTTTCCCAAATAGGGTAAGCCATAGCCCAGCAGGAATAATCTAACATAATATATGAGATTTGACGAAGATATAAGTACATTATGCATAAACAATGTCCGGGATAAAACATTCATGCCCATATACACATTCATAAAATATCAATTCCATATTCCATTTCATTCTCTTTCAATTCATCTCAATACATGAGCCAATTTCATTACTTTTTAATAACCCAAATGTGAATACAACTCAATGGTTCAACAAATTTCACACTCAACCCATAATACTTCCAACTTGCCATTTTATGGATATTTCGTCCGCGGGAATGGCACCCATGTATAATTTCAATTGCCATTTTACGGATATTTCGTCCGCGGGATCGGCACCTATGTATAATTTCGAGACTTTCACCCAGGACACTCCGGCCAACTTAATTATAATGGAGTCCATCCCCTTTCTCCTCCTAAACAATCATTCATACATATGCAATCTATTTAGAAATATCCTCCACTAATAGCCCAATACAGATATTTCTAAATAGATATACAATTTCAAGACAGGTAAATTATCTAAAGTTTCTAAAGGTGAAACATTCCATCTATTTAATTTCATCATCTACTTCAATACTTCCCCAATTCTATGTTTACAACATTAATTTGAACTATTTATACAAAATAGATACAATATTCATTTTAGAGCAAAATCCCTCTTTTCAAAATATCAACCCATCTACCAAAATCACCCATTTTGACACAACAAATCTTCATTTTCAAACCCCATGTTCATTTATCTCATCTCCATCCAAAACCCTTCTTTTGCATCATATATCCAAACCCTCGGTTTGCCGACAATGCCCCAAATTCCATCATTGTTACACAACCACTAATAGCTAAGTTAAAAATCATAACAAAGTGTAGAAAATCTCTACCTCAAAGAGAGAAGATGAGCCAAGCAAGAGTGGAACTCCAAGAACACCGAAACCTACTTCTATTCAAATCAAAAGGAAGTTCTTGAGACGCTCTACCTTTTTCTCAAAGGTACTAGGGCGAAGAGATCAACAGATCTAGATGAAATAGAAGCGAGAATGTGAGTTTTAGAGAGAGAAACTCAAGATTTAGGTTTTTGGAAAGTTTTAGAAAGAGAGAGAGGAATGAAAAAGTGAACAAAAATGTCATCTTCACGGACTGTTATACACGCAGTTTGCTCGAGCGTGGAAAGTGACGCTCGAGTGTTAGACACAAAGTTTGTCTTGAGCATAGGATATGCACTTCTAGAAGTTTTGCAGACGAAGGACCCTGCTCGAGCGTGAAACTAGACGCTCGAGCATCCAATGCACTCTTCCAGTATTTGCAAGGCTGCAAAATACTGAGAGTTGACAAATCCCGCTCGAATGCAAGAATGGCCGCTCGAGTGGAGGAGCAAAATTTGTGAAGCCTGCTTGAGCACAATAATGCCTGCTCGAGTGGAAGAGCCAAAATCTGGGCATCAGAGGTTTGGAAAAACAAGCAACCAACCTGTTCCAAATGCATAACTACAACCCGATAACCAAAATAAGGGGAAAAACAAGGGAAACAAAATATGAACCACTATTCAGAGCTATACAACCCGAGTCCGGAACACGACAAGTGACGGGCCAAAATCGGAATCGCTATAGTTTCATCCCAACCAATGCTCGCCCCAGTCGAATGAAAAAAGGATATTTAGAAATGTGCAAGACAAAAATTCAAAATCTTCTCCAAAAGAAGTTTATCAGAACTAGTCGCTCTCTTTGGAGTTGCACATCATTTTATGTAGATAAAAATGCAGAAATTGAATGAGGTGTGCCAAGATTAGTTATTAATTATAAACCTCTTAATGGTGTCTTAAAATGGATTAGGTATCAAATTTCAAACAAAAAAGATCTTCTAGATAGATTACAGGATGCAGTCATATTTTCTAAATTAGACTTGAAATCAGGATATTGACAAGTGAAAATTGTTGAACAGGATCGATATAAAACTACTTTTACTGTACCCTTTCGGCATTATGAGTGGAATGTTATGTCATTTGACCTAAAAAACGCACCATCAGAATTCCAACATATCATGAATGATATATTTACTCCTTATACAGAATTTGCCATCTGTTATATTGATAATGTTCTTATCTTCTCTTCATCAATAGATCAGCATATTAAACATCTTAATATCTTTAAGCTTGTTATTATCAGAAATAGTTTAGTTATATTTGCAACAAAAATGAAACTTTTTCAAACAACAGTACGTTTTCTTGGTCATAATATTCATAATGAACTATCATACTAATTGACAGAAGTACAGAGTTTGCCTCTAAATTTCCAGATGAAAGATAAAACTCAATTGCAGAGATTTCTAGGTAGTCTAAATTATATTAGAGACTATTGTCATTAGTTATCCCAAGCTACTATCCTTTACACCAGACTACAAGAAAATTCTTCTCCCTGGACTGATGCTCACACTGCTGTAGTACAGAAAATTAAAGCCAAAGTTGAACAACTCCCATGTCTTGCTTTACCCAATCCAGAATGGAAGAAAATAGCGGCAACTGACGCCTCTAACTATGGTTATGGAGGCATTCGAAAACAGTTTAACCCTACTAGTAAAAAAGAAGAATTACTAAGATTTACATCAGGAAATTGGACTAAAGCTGCTTTAAATTATCCAACAGTTAAAAAAGAATGTTTAGCAATTGTTAAATGTGTCTTAAAATTTCAGGATGATTTATTAAACCAACAATTTTTAATTCGTGTTGATTGTTCAGCAGCCAAACAGATATTCAAAAAAGATGTGCTTAATCTTACTCATAAACAGATATTTGCAAACTGGCAGAGTGCATTATCAGCATTTGACTTGGATATTGACTATATCAAAGGCGAGCAGAACTCGTTACTAGATTTCTTAACCCGTGAATATTTGCAGGGATCATGACCAGTAGAGCTGGCCGTAGCCCAAGTCGTTGGGGCCGAGGCAGGGGAAACCCTTACCAACATTCATATACAATAGAATTTCCAGGGCTACAGGCCTCAAATAGTAATAAAAGGGAATCCTCTAGTCAATCTGCTAAGGATGTCCTCCTTACTCCTAAATAGTACATTCCTAACAGTATTACTGAAGAAATAGTTCTTTGCATTGAACCAGCAGACGATAAATGGATGACTTTTCCATGGGAAATTAAATGTCGTTATCTTATGACTTAACAATTTCCTCCCGATTTTGACCAATATTGTTATATTTATGAACATATACTCATTGAGATTGCTGCCATGGAAATGAAGCATACTTTGTAGGATCCTTCCAAGACTAAAAGTCCCATTCAATTCCGTAAAACTACTATCTGCAATTTCATGCCCATTGCTACATGGGGCATTCATCCGTATACCACTCGTCAACTTGGCATTCATAACAGGGAAACCCGTTATAGTTATTGGGACTATATCGATGCATTTACTTATGCCTTTTATTACCAGAATCCCATACGCAATCACTCTTGCTTTATCCGTATTTGTCCCGTTGTTCTCAAAAATGATCTACCAAATTGGTTTCTTGTTTGGTGGGATAAATTTGGGTTACAACTTGAAGTCTTACCAGTATCTATTCGAGAAGCTTTTAATGAATGGAAATTGCTTATTTTCATTTACTAGGACATAAAGATATTTCTATGACCAAATTCCTGGTTCATTTTACTATCCATTTTAGTATTCCATGGATATGGAAATAAGATTTATAATGCAATTACCAGAATAAGATCCCACGTCTCAAAAAGAGTTTTCTTTGTGAGATGGTGAGACAAGGGTATGAGTCCCACTCTACCCGAAACTGTCCAGAAGATAAAGGCACATTCTCAAGCTTGCTGGGACGCTGTTCCCAAATCAATTCCCAGCGAACTAGTTATTCAAAACCCTTTTTGACAAATCCAAACAGAATTATGCTAAAAATATCCGGATTTGTCAGAAACAGAATTAGTCATCAAAAGCATGGATTTTATGAATGAACAATTTCTCCAAACTATTTCCAGTGACGACACCTCTATGAAATTCATTACTAGTAGTCAAGACCAGGAAGATCCAGACCAGGATGAAAATGAATTTGCTATTCTAGTCGAAGAATCACAGGATCCTGCTGATGATGAACCCAATTTTGTTGATTTTTGGGATTCACTTACCAGCATGATTGCTGAAAAGATTGACAAGGAAAAAGACAAAAAAGGAAAAGGCAAAGCATGAGTCTTTGTCCCCCACCAGTATCATTCATCATAAGCGTAGGCATAAAACGACAAGTAACAGTGAAGATATTTTCAGAACAACAGATACCTTGTCTGCTATCTGGCATAGAACTATCCGGCTGTCCTGATCCATCCCTACGAAGATAAAGATGCTGCGTCAAAAGAAAATTCCACTTAGCCATGAAGATAAGGCCAATCGACTCCCAGCTATCCAGGACACGCCACCTGTCCTCTACCTTATCTTATCTTTACTTTTGTTTTTCTATTTAAGGGATACCCTCACCCTTGTTGAGGCAGAGTTGGTTTAACCATTAAAAATTTTCTCTTTCAGTGTGCTTTGGAGTGTACCTCTCTTTCTCTCTTGTAAAATTTCTCAGTTTATGATATATAAATTAAGTATTGACGAACTATGTTGTTTTGAAGACTCTGATTGTAAGTATTTTTTTCTTTACTTTCATATTTATGTATGTCTATAAATTTACATGTTGAATTACATGAAGTATTAGAGTTTTATCTTCAACATCGTAATTCATACGCAAACCAGCAACAAGATTGGTATTTACCATATATTAATCATCAATTAGAATTTATTAATCAATAGATAAGATTAAATGAACAGTGAATCCAAGAAGAGATCTGCCGATTGGTGGCTGCTAACCGACCTCCACCACCTCAATAGTAAATCATGAGAGCATATATGTAGGAATTTAAATCTAATATAATAATAATAATACTAATTATAATAATAACGTAAAAAGAAAATGTAATATTCCTGGGTTTGTGCTTTGTAAGGGTAGAACTGGGTTAAGTTTAGTGGGACGTCATCCAAGTCGCGTTTAGGTATAGGTCCATGTTGCAGAGAGAGCATAAAAGGCTGTTTCCTTGCAAAGCGTTGATAGATGTGCTAAGACTAGACCTTGGTTTGGATAGTCATTTTTTTTCTCCCGATTCAACTCTTGTTTTTTTCGATTCAACAATTTGGATGTACATTTGGAATATAGGTGTATGCAAACATGATGAGATTATGACGAAATTGGCTAAATTATGATATGAAAGTTCAAAACATACTACGACACATTTCTTTTTATGCAATATTGAGCATTTCTTAAGCAATTTATTGAACATGTCATTTTCTTTTTCTTACAAAATAAAAATGGATTCAAATTATCGACTTCGTTTTTTGGGAGGTGGGGTAGGAAATTAAAGACTTGAATGAAAGATAATCATTACATAACTGTTGGAATTTTTTGGGTTCATCTTTCTTTGATTGGAGGCATTGGTTTGCTCTAGCAATCAGGTTGACCTACGTTTGAAGCTTTCAAGGCCGGCCATCTTGGGCCCACAAATTCTTACAAAAATTAGGGTTTCAAAATATTTTTAATCCAATATAATATGGGTGAATCTATTTGTATTTAAAAGATTATTTAATTTCTTAGTACTCCTTATTAAATTATTTAAGATTATAATTTATTCTCAATACACTCTATGTCCTTTCACAAATTACCTTTTAAGATAAAATAATAATTTATGATACACACAAATAATAAACAAATTAAAAATCTTAAATTACACCATTTAAAAACTCTTATACAGATTTCTTAAATAATATCTTCCATGTTTGATGATACAGATGGTGGGCAAGTTGCAGAGCTTCAGTAGAAGAGAATGGTGGATGATGTATCCAACAAGGGGAAGTTAAAGAATTATCTAATGGTCTGTGATGTATCGAGTAGTATGGAAGGCATCCCAATTGAGGTCTCTGTTGCTCGTGGTGTGTTAGTTTCAGAACCAAGTGAAGAGCCATGGAAAGGAAAACTCATTACATTTAGCAAAAACCCAAAGCTTCATATGGTCGAAGGAGACAATTGGATATCGAAAATTTGAGTTTGTAAGGCGTATGGAATTGGAGATGAATACTAATTTCCAGGCAGTGTTAGATTTGATATTGCAAGTGGCTGCAAATGGGAATTTGAGTGAAGAAGAGATGATTAAGACAATGTTTGTGTTCAACGACATGGAATTTGATCACACTTTGTTTCAAGTGATATAAAGTGTTGAATACACACATAATTGAGTGATGGATTGCTTAAAATATCATTATTCTCATTCATTATTTGATTTTATTCAAATTTTATTCTATTTGTAAATAAAACCATAATAAGAAATAATGATGTTGATGATAATGGTGAGGAAGAAGATGAAGAAAAAAAAGAAAAAAATAATTAAAACTTTGGAAAGAAGATGAAGAGACTTAAATGTGAAAAATATATATAGGCAATTAGGGTGTATCATGAGAAAAAAAATATTTTTATTTTAGGGTTTAATGTGTATTGTCCTTATTAGTAAATTTACATTAAGATATAATAGGAAGTAAAATTTCAAAATTTTAGTTGAACACACTGAGTTAATATTTGAGTATAAATAGAATCACCCATGTAATGTTAGTAGCCTAAAATTGAAGTCCAGCCTTGTAACGCTCCGAAAATAATACAAATAATGCAACTCATAAGGGAAATTATTATAATAGAATTGGTATACTTTCATATATCAGAGTTCGTATTACAAAAGAAGATACATGCAATAGACATTCACAAATATTCATCTTGAATCTATAGCATGTAACACCGATTAATAACAACAAAATAAATGCCCTACGGGCTTACATCTTTCCAAGACATTTACTTAGTGACAACAAAAGAGAGTCATAAGCTCCATACATATAAAGCCCTCGGCTTAAATAAACACTTAAACACAAAATAACAAAATAGAGCCTCTAACTACTAAGTCCTCCCAAGCTATGTCCTTGGAGGAAGCATGTCACCGGCACTTGAAAATGGTTCCCAAGTAGGGTGAGTCAAAGCTCAGTAGAAACAGTCTATCACAATATATGAGGTTTAACCAAGATATAAGTGTCAAGTATATATTCAATATTTATTACAAAATGCACCTTCTTCACATGACCACATGATACCGATATTCACATCTCCATCCATTCCTATCTATTCATTACATGCTAATTCATTTCATTTCAATTCATAGGCCAAGTTTATAGTTTTCCCAAACAACTCAACTGAGACTACAACTTAGTGGTTCTTAATCAACATAGCCATCATACAACACTTCAATCTTGCCATTTTACATAAATTTCATCTGCGGGATTGGTACCCATGTATACACACAATGTCGGAACTTTCACCCTGGACACTCCGGCCAACTTAGTTTCAATGGAGTCCATCCCCTATCTCCTCCCAAAACATGGAGTACATCCCATTTTCTCCTCCCAAAATGTTATACATATACAATGTATTTTAAATACCATCATATTCAATGACTATCAATTATACATATTCAATGCCTTAACACACCGTCATGTTCAACGACGTAAATAAATGATTAGTTTCAATTCACCTAATCTTCATGCAATTTCTACAACAATCATAGTTATCCTCTACTGATAGCCCAATACAATTATTTCTAAACTAATATACAATCTTTATAACAGATAATTCATCAAAGTTCTATAGGTGAGTGATTTAACAAATCCAACATACCAATTCCACATTTCTCATACCAATTCCATTATTTATACAAAATAATTATTGAACACATATTAGGGAAAATTTCCTCCTTTTCCAAATATTAATCCGAAGGTTAAAATCTACCATTCTAACCCAAGATAACCTCATATTCAAAACCCCATATTCTATAATAGAACACAACATAGAAATCCCTCTTTTCAATTTGCATCCCAAAACTCACCATTTATACATAGTCACAAATAACTAGGTTAAAGATCATAACAAAGTGTGGAACATCCCTACCTCAATTGTAGAAGTTCAAAGGAGAAGTGGAGAAAGTTCAAAAATGTCGAAATCAAACTCTATTTGGATGTAACGGTAGCTCTTGAGATGCTCCAACTCTTTATCAAAGGAAGTAGGGTAGAGAAACCCTTAAATCCTAGGGGATTTGTAGAGAGAAGTCGAATTTTAGAGAGAGAATGAGAGAGAGCTGGTCTAGGGTTTTTGTGAGAAAAGATATCAAAAAGTGATGCAAAAATGAGCTGTTGTGGAGATATATGCGAGGCTCGCTCGAGCAAAGGAGTTGTCGCTCGAGCGACCAGACATAATAAGTGATCTCGCTTGAGCACAAAAAGCATCGCTCAAGCACAGAATACACATCTTCAGAAGTTTTACAGACGCACACCATAGCTCGAGCGCAAGAAGCATCGCTCGAGCGCAAGAACATTACCCTTCTAGAATCTCTGCAGGTTTGCAAAAATGCTGGGAACTCACAATGCTTGCTCAAGCACAAGAAGACTCGTTCGAGCAAAGAAGAAAATTTCTGGACAACAACTTGAACAACTAGCAACCAACCTATCCCAAACATGCCTAAGACACTCCAAAACTCCAACTGAAAGACAAATGAGGGAAAACAAGACATGTATAACAGTATTAAACCACGAAACCCGAGTCGGGAATATAACAAAGGTCGGGCCAAAACCGGAATCGCTATAAGCCTAATATTCTTTAGTTTCAACACACAACACAAAAGGCCCAAAAAAAATTTAGGGGGACAAATTTAATTATAAAATATGATGGGTGAGGTTTGTAAATGCCAAAATCTTATCAAATTAATTCCTAATGCATGGAATCTACAGTCCAATAGGTTTTAAAATGGGTGAATCACTAACTGTTTAGTTCTTCTTTTTTCTTTATGAACTCAAAAATCCCATTAAAGTGGAAATTATACAAAAGGGTAGTCATTTACACGTTTAGGTTTAATTTTTTAGGGATAAATCTGGGTTTTTCCAAATGTGAAATTACACATTTGGACAATCCGCACTATAAAGGCTGTGAATTTTCCCTCATTCTGGAACAATTCTCACATTATGAATAAGAGCATAACACTACAGCATAACATACTAAAACTCCTTAGTGTCTTTTTCCCAAACGTAACAACGTAACACTCTAAACTCTTTCCAAATGTAACACTCCAATGTAACACACTCCAATAATGTAACACACAAAAAAATTCCTTAGTATATTTTTTCCGAACGTATCACTCCAATCAATGTAATCTCAAACATAACAGTCCAATGTAAAACACATAGAAACACTAAAAAACTACTTAGTGTACTTTTTTCAAACGTAACACTCACAGTCTGAAATTATATATTTATCTAAAGCTTACTAAGGAATTTTTGTACTCCTTTTTGGAATGATTTGAAGAATTCCACACCTTTTTTAAATGGTTTGAAGAATTCCACATCTTTTTTTTTTTTTTTTTGGAGCGTTACATTGGAATATTACGTTTAGAAAAATATACTAAGAAATTTTTGTGTGTTACATTGGAGTGTTACACTAAAGAGTTTTTTTAGAGTGTTACATTTGGAAAAAGTATAATAAAGAGTGTTTTTGGAGTGTTATATTGGAGTGTTACGTTCAGAAAAGTATAATAAGGAGTTTTTTTTGGAGTATTACAGATTGAAATTATACATTTACTCAAAACTTACTGAGGAGTTTTTCTACTCCTTTTGAATGTTTGAAGAATCCCATATTTCAAGTCATTTTTATACTCATTTTGAAATGTTTAAAAAAATCTTACATGTCAAGTCATTCCAAATAAAAAAGATTCCCATATAAAAATTTATCCCAAATTTGATTAACATATGTTGTATATCTTACCTTTATAGCAAAAAGAAAAAATATAATAAAAATAAGGTTATAATCGTAAATTTAATTTTCAGATAATATATTAAATCTACCTTTCCAAAATCAATATAACCAATTGGTCTATAAGAAAACTCTTGGAACTAATCGGATCACCACTCATCAAAATGGGATTTATAAGTAAATTTTCCATTTTAAAAGAATAATAATAATAACTCAAATAGATGGAAAAATTTATAATATTAATTATTAATATTTATAAAGTTTATCATTAATATGAAATTAATTTTGAAAATTCCCGCTGACTTGTATTTTCCCATTAATCTATTCCTAACTACAAACACAACTCTTAACTGAGAAGCAAAAGAAACGGGCGACGAGTACAATACTACAGGCAACGAAGTATTGGTGCGGCATTGTATCACCGACGGTGTGTCCTCTCTCTCTACCCTAAATCTATTTTTTGTGCTCTAATTACTTTTTAATATTCATTGTTTATTTATTTATTTATTATTATTTATTTATATATTAATTCATTGCTCTTTTTTGATTTGAAGACTTAGTTTAATTTTGACTTGTGCTTTAAATCTAATTTTAGTGTCCTAATTTTTTATTGGCAATAATTATGTTAATTTTTGTTTAATTTTAACTTTGTCATGTGTTTGCTTTGCTCGGATCACTTATTGTCGTCAATTGTTGGTGAATTGTTGTGGCTATTCTTTGGATTCTCTGCACACTTCCTAGTTCTTTCGGAAAGATAGCGAGTGAAATTTTATTCACACACTTCACAAAATTTTAAATTTTATTGTCCAAAGTAATTGGTTCATAATTTTGAATAGAGACAATACAATTTAAAATTTTATTTTATTTTATTGTGACAAATCACGCACTTTATGAGTATGTTGACAAAATCATTTTCCACGATATCTATTTTATATTTTATTTTATATTTTATTTTTGAGCTCATCTAGATGACTGAGTTTATTTGAATTGATGGAAAATTATTATTGATGTGGAGAGTTAAAAATATCTTGGTGACTTTGGAATCCAGTGTAGTGTTGTTTGGATGGATGTGTGTCTGTAGCCCAAATTGAATGGAGATTCAGAGCAATTGTGGATTGCCAATTCCTCGTAAGAGCAATTCTAATAACCGCGTTAAATACTATCTAAATTTCTGTTGTCAAATGTCTCAAATTTTTATTTAATCCATTATATTAATTAAGTAATCCTAAAATATCCTGTAACATTATTGAGCATGAATGATCATATAACTATTTTACTTTCTTGTATATGCAAATCGTGAGACGAGTCATGCTTAGGGGAGAGGAATCGTGTTGCAAACTTAGTTTAGTCTAGATGATTCGTGCCAACCGAAGATGATTCGTGCTTACATTTTGAATATATTCATCCTCTTGACAATCATATCGGGGCTTGTAGCCATGATACATCATTATTATCTGGGCCGTTGATTTGTTAGAATTGGGTATTTTAATTAATGATATGCGATTAGTAGTGGATTTGACATCCTAAGTCTCTCTCCATATTCGGACAACTCTCTTTATTTGCACAATTACTTTAGTTTTAATTTAAATTCTCATTATTAAAAATCAATCATCCTCTCTTCAAATTAAATTAAAAATTACCAATCGAATTGATACAACTTAGCCCAAAATCCTCGTGGTACGATCCTGGACAATCCACTGTTCAACTGAATTAGTATTTTGTTTAGTTCTCTATTTTTGATTGAAACACGACCGATCATGTAGTTTCTTTACCAATCTACCCATCTCTAGCATGTGCGGCTATTGCCATGACCAAAACAAAGCCACCGTTTTTCGCCGACTACCTCTTTGGTTCATCAATGATCTCATGGGCTTTGTCATCGATCTCATCCATCTCTCTGACAACACAATGTTTGTAAAACCATCCATTATATCAACAAAATGATTGTTATAATATAATTGATTATTAGAAAAAGAACAATTATATTTCTCTTTTGGAATTTTCATATTGTATGACATATATACAGACTTTTGATAATATATCCAAATCAAAAATTAAAATTTTGTGCATCAAAAAGATTCAAAAACTTTTAAACTCAAATTCTAAAAATTCCACAAGTGGAGAAGAAAGAGAGGTTGTCGGTAGAGATGTTACGGTTATGAAATTAAAGAGAAGAGAGAGATAGACATAAGGTAGAACTAAACTAACCTTCTTTAAAATCTAACTTCAAGAGTGAGAACGAAGCCCTTATGGCGATCAGAGATGGGTTGTGTGCCTAGAATCAACCGGAGGAGAAAATTACGGCGATCGGGGATGGGTGGTGAGGTAGTGAAATGGGAGAGAGGGCTTGCAGCTACCGGAGTCGGAAAGGACGTAGGTGAGTTGCGGTGGGAAAGAGGTTAAGAGGGAGGAAAAGTAGACCTGAGAGGAAGAAATAAACTAAAGAGAGGAGGTCTGTTGCCAAAGCTGAGAGAGATTAGGAGTGGGATAGAGAGACAAGAGCAGTGGGAGGGAATTTGTCTAGGTGAATCATGTAACGCCCTGCAATTTTATACCGGCATACACCACAACAAGCCTAGCAATATGTAGAACATCCATCTTTCTCATTGAACTAAGATCTAAGAAATTACAATTTCAAAGTTTACATTTTTCCAAGATACTTTAAACTCATCTCCAAGTTTAATGAACTAGATGACATTACAAAAGAAATAAGCCCTAAAAGCATACGAGACAACAAGGCATTTCCTATACAACAAAATAGATTTACAAGTATTAACACAAAACTTCAAATCTTGAATAACAAATGTTCTTGAGCTTTAACTCCTAAACTGAACGACCAGTTACTCCAAATCATCACTGTGGAGGTACTTCATCATTTCCTGAAAATTAAATAGGGTTGAGCTATATGCCTAGTAGGAATACATTTAATCAAGTATTTAATCATTTGAATATGCCCATGACACCATTGAGACGAGACACGATAAGTAATTAATGTACAAATACAAATATAGTCCATAATGTAAACGAATCTAACAATTGAATAATCACATTTCCATCTCACACTAATCATCATCAAATCATAAGAGAAAGTATACCATGAGTCCCTCATAAGAATTTGAATAAAAATACAAGTCACTTTTATTTAAAAACCATCCCCACATTTACCAACTATCATACGGCAAGACGTGGGCACCCAAAAACATTTTAATACTATCCCCACGTTTACCGACTATCATACGGTAGGACGTGAGCACCAAAAATCATCCGTTTTTCCACTTTTACCGAATACGGCAGGATCAGTGGACACCCAAAAAAATTTTCTCACATTCGTTCGGCGATAAACTCAGATAGGGCAATTGGGCACCTTAACTCCCCGCGCGGGCACCAACACAGCACAACCACATTAAAACCGACTCTTATTCCAGACTCATGCTCCATTTACCAAACTTTTATTCAATCAACAAGTATTCAACATTATACGAGATGAAACACAACACAACACTCAAGAAGAACCAATTCCCAAGTCACAATTTCATTGTCATAACAATATTCACATCTCTTATCCTTTATTGTTCACAAGATCCCAATCTAATACTACTTTCTACTTAGTTGGAAATTAGGGTTCTTAGTCACATTTGGGGCTTCCTTCCTATTTTTACATATGTATATATTCTCAACACCAATATTCCTCTTTTATGAAAAACTAGATGAAATTTTAATATCAATTGAGTAAAATGCCCCCTTTTGTTAAATACAAAATTTAATTCAACTCAATCATTTAATCAAGCCCTATAATCACAGCAATACCTTATAAACTTTTTCAAAACAAGAAATACGAGGTTAAAAGTAACCCTACCTCAAGCTATGATCAAATAGACCGAGCTTCTAGAAGAATCTTTCGCAAAAACGAAATCCAATCGATAGGAATGAAGATCTTCACGTGTACTTTGCTCCTTGCAAGTGATTTCAACTAGATCTTAGAGGAATGATGAGTATTTAGGACAAGAAACCTAGGGTTTTTCGGGCTTGAGACAAGAAAGAGGAAGAAAGAAAAGAAGAGTGGAGAGAATGCTCTAGAATTGTCCTTTTTAAAAGCTGAATTCGCGCAGACCGCTCGAGCAGTCTTTTTATCGCTCGAGCGGTGAACAACATCTCTTGATACTTTTGGGAGCCATAATAGTTTAACTAATGGAATAGTTTTACCCCTTAATACTTGCTCTCGTGTATCAAAGATTTGGATAGGACTTTCTTCATAAGAGACATCTTTATTAACTTCAATTTCTGCCCAATCTAACACATGGGAGGGATCAGGTTCACATTTGCGAAGCATTGATACATGGAACACATTATGCACCCCCAAGAGTTGAGGTGGTAAAGCAAGACGATAAGCAACTTCTCCTATTCGCTTGATAATGTCAAAAGGGCCAATAAATTTGGGAGATTACTTTCCACTCCTGCCAAATCTCATTAATCCCTTCCTCTGAGAGATCTTCAAAAATACATGGTCTCCTACTTCAAAAGATAATGGTCGTCGCCTCCGATCGGCATAGCTTTTTTGACGGCTTTAGGTCGTGATCAATCTTCTTCAAATAAGTGCTACCTTCTCCGTAGTCTCGCGAACCAACTTGGGACCAAGCATAGGTGAATCCCCTACATTTGTCCAACACACCGGTGATGTACAGGGATGTCCATAAAGAGCTTTGAAAGGTGCCATCTCGATACTAGCCTGGTAACTATTGTTGTAGGCGAATTCAACTAAGGGTAGGTGTTTTTGCCAAGACCCCTTAAAATCTAATATACCTACCCTCAACATATCTTCTAAAATTTGAATGGTACGTTCAGATTGTCCATCAGTCTGCGGGTGATAAGCAGTACTGAAATTTAAGTGAGTACCCAAAGCACTCTGAAGACTTTGCTATAGCCTGGCTGTAAAGCGAGGGTCTCAATTAGACACTATACTCACTAGAACCCCATGGAGACAAACAATCTCAAGAATATAAAGTTCAGCTAGAAATTCTATAGAGTCCCCCATGCTCATGGCGAGGAAGTGAGCTGATTTGGTGAGTCTGTCTACTATCACCCATATTGCATCATTGCTTCTCTGTGTTCTAGGAAGACCTATAACAAAGTTCATGTTGACATGCTCCCATTTCCATTTTGCAACTGTAAGAGGTTGTAGTAATCTCACTAGCTTTTGATGTTCCGTCTTGACTTGTTGATAGGTCAAACACTTGGACACAAATAAGGCTATATTCTTTTTCATACCTCTCCACCAAAACTATCAGCTGAGGTCATGATACATTTTGGTGCCTCCCGGATGCACGGCAAAGCGCGAGTGACGGAAGTCCCATAAAACTTCATCCCTCATTGATGTAGGCACAAACAACTGGTTAAGGTAACAAACACTAGAGTCCGAATAAATGTTCAGGCCCCTCTCTTCTTTCCCTTGAGAAATTCTCTCTCTAATTTTTTTCACTTCCGGATCACACAATTATGCTTCCACTACTTTCGTAACAAGGGTGGGTTATGCAACAGTGGTAAACAGGGTGGCTTGTTTCGAGGACTCGTGAAGTTGCAAGTCAAATTCACTTACGTCCCTCACCATCTTCCATTCCTTCATAGCTAAGCCGGCTAAAGTACTTACAGATTTTCTACTCAAGGCATCTGCTACAACATTGGCCTTACCGGGGTGGTAGTGTATTTCAAAGTCATAGTCTTCCAAGAACTCCATCCATCTCCGTTGACGCAAGTTCAAATCTTTTTGGGAGAATAGGTACTTAAGGCTCTTGTGATCAGAGAATACTTCAAATTTCTCTCCCTACAAATAATGTCTCCACAATTTTAAGGTAAAAACAACCTCGTCAAGCTCTAAATTGTGCGTCAGGTAGTTTCCCTCATGAGGCTTTAATTGCCGCGAACCATATGCTACTACTTTGCCTTCGTGCATCATAATATAAAATATACCCTAAGCCACATTCTAGAATAATAAGAATAGGAGCAATAGTCAATCTGAGCTTTAGTTCTCGAAAGAGTTCTTATAAGCTTCACTCCAAATGAATTTCACTCCCTTGTGAGTTAATCTGGTCAAAGGTGAAGCAATTGAAAAAAGTTCCTCACAACCCGGCAGTAATAGCCGGCTAAACTTAGGAAACTGCGAATCTCGAAAGCATTTTTAAGTTGTTCCCAGTTCTACACAGCCTCTATCTTTGAAGAATCCACTATAACTCCATCTCTGGAGACTACATGACCCAAAAACTTCACTTCTGGAAGCCAAAACTCACAATTTTCGTACTTCACATAGAAGCGATGTTCTCTAAAAAGTTGTAAGACAATACGAAGATGCCTTTCATGCTCCGCTTTGGAAGGCGAATAGATTAGAATATTGTCTGCAAAGACAACCACAAATTTGTCAAGAAACTCCCAGAAAATTCGATTCAGAATATCCATGAAAGTAGCTGGCGCATTATGGCATAACCAAGAACTTGTAATGACCATATTGGATACGAAAAACAGTCTTGGGGATATCCTCCTCCCTAACTCGGATTTGGTGATAACCTGACCTTAAATCTATCTTTGAAAAACAACATGAACCTTTAAGTTGATAAAAAAGGTCATCTTTTTGTGGCAAGGGATATTTATTCTTAACCGTAACTTGATTTATTTTACAGTAATCAATTCACAATCTTAGTGACCTGTCCTTCTTCTTTGCAAACAAGGTTGAGGCTCTCTAAGGTGAGGTGCTAGGGCGTATGAAGCCCTTAGCAGCTCCTGTAATTGTTCCGTTAGAACAACCAATTCAGTTGGAGCAAACCTATATGGTGACAAGGAGATAGGTGTTGTACCCGGTATTAAGTCTATAGTGAACTCAATTTCTCGGTGAGGAGGTAATTCAGTGAGATCTTCAGGAAAGACGTCAAGATACTCACATACTACCCTTGGAAACCCATCCCTGACTATGCCACTCCCGTCATCTAAAAATGCTACTAAAACAGAACTTAATGCACCTCGGCCAAGTGGATAGTACGATGAGAGTAAGAATTTATCGTTCTTGTCTCCCAGAAATGTGAAATAATCACCACCCGACGTGCATACTGTAACTCTCCCATAATAACAATCTATAATAGCCCGGTAAGTAGACAACTAGTCCATGCCAAGAATAACATCAAAACCCGACATTTCTAACAATACAAAATTAAATGGCAGTTGTTGGCCTGCAACCTCAATTACACACCTCTGACATCCCTAGGTCAAAATGACTTTACCCCCAATGGGTGACTCTATAGTAAGTGAGGATTTTGATTGTTTACTTTCCAACCCTAACAACAATGCAAATGAAGTGGCTATAAATAAATGAGAAAGCCCGGTGTCAATCAACACACTAGCCCAGGTATTGAAAATAAGAAATGTACCTCTCACAATTGACGACCAGAAGTCTGCTTCGAAGCAGCGATAACATACACTCTTCCCTGTGGCCTCTGCTCTCCCAATTCACCTCTATGAGCATAAGTTTGCAGCACTGATGGTACATAGTAGCCCTCTGTGCTGGCCTAGATGTCTGGCCTGATTAAGTGCGTTAGTAAGACTGTTTTTGTCTTTGGCCCTTCTGAAAACCTCCAGATTGTTGAGATCCTGCACACTAGTAGTCTCTGCTCTTTGTGGGCAACACTTCTTCAAATGTTCCAGTTGACCGCACTGATAACAAGACAGTGATTGGCCCCTATTTTGGGATTGGCTTTGCGGATGCGTAGGTTGGGTTTGTGATCCACCCTTCTGTCCACACTTAGAAGCTTTGTGACCCAATTGGCCATATCTATAGCAAGCACCATGGGTTCGACCCATACTCCCCGAACTTCCATCTATCATAGAATCATAAGATTTGGCTTGTTGTGGAGGTGATTGAAATGATGATGACGAACCCTTAGACCTTTTTGAGGGGCCCATGTTGCCCCTAGAGTTAGAATATCCCGGTCTTTTCAACTTCTGTCTTGCCTCCTCCGCCTCCACCATGATCTCAACATGCGCTGCAACCTCTACTAGCTGATCATAATCACGAATCATATTTCCTACAACCTTCATTAAAATCTTTGGCCTCAGCCTCTTTTCAAATTCTAAACATCGGCGTCTTTCCGTTGCGACTAACTCCAGTACAAAATGAGATAGACTAGTGAATGTGGCTTCAAACTCAGCCACGGGCGTATCGAGTTGTAAAAACTCCTCAAACTATTTCCTCAGCCTCTCCCTAGCAGTGGGAGGGAGAAACTTCTCTTGGAAGGCATGTACAAATGCCTCCTATGTGTGCTCCACTCTGTTTTTGACATATTTCCACCATTCTCCAGCCTCTCCTTTCAACTGACAGGCTACTAATGCTACCCGTAATTCATCCTCTCGGATGTCTAAAATCTCAAAAGACTTGACAATTTGTTCCAGCCACTCATCAGTTGTCATTGGATCGGGCGCACCACTAATCTCGGTAGGGTTAGAACGAAAAAACTCCTTTTTCAAAAAGGAAGCTCTAGTTTTCCCTTCAACTGTTCTAGTCGCTTGCTCAACTCTAAGAGTCTCCATAGACTGCCAAAGAGTTGGGTGGGTACGTTGTTTTGACCCGTTCATTCTTCTTGCAGAGGGATCTCGAGTTGGGCTAGAACATTACAGCCTCCCTTACGAGGTTTACCTCGACCTCTGACATGCCCAGACATCCTATAATAAATAGAGACAATATTAAGTTCAAGATCAACTTTCCGCATCTAAGTGCCCCAGTCATGATCTTCTTACTTTACACAAAATTCCAACAAGGGTTTACACAAGTACCTACTTTCACATAAAACAATCCACATAGTCAAACAATTACAAGAAGCACATACGAGTCACCCTCATGGGATACTAGCTATTTCCATGGACATCAAGGACCTCAAAGTGGAAAGAGCATTGATCAGTTGCCTTTCCAAAAGGATCTCGATGGATGCAATGGACAATAGCTATATCATAGAAGTTTAACCCTATACCCACATAGCCACATAAATACACAAGGCGCACAAAGCACATAATAAGAACCCTACTGTGACAAATGTCATTTCCTACGAGCCTAAGGTATTCAAACCTAGGAGCTCTGATACCAATTTGTAACACCCTGTAATTTTATACCGAGATACACCACAACAAGCCTAGCAATATATAGAACAACCATCTTTCTCATTGAACTAAGATCCAAGAAATTACAATTTCAAAGTTTACATTTTTCCAAGATACTTTAAACTCGTCTCCAAGTTCAATGAACTAGATGACATTACAAAAGAAATAAGCACTAAAGGCATACGAGACAACAAGGCATTGCCTATACAACAAAATAGATTTACAAGTCTTAACACAAAACTTCAAATCTTGAATAACAAATGTTCTTGAGCTTTCACTCCCAAACTGAACGACCAGTTACTCCAAATCATCACTGTGGAGGTAATTCGTCATGACATTGAATTCATATGGATGGACAAGAATTTCATAACTGAGTCCCACTAACAAATTCTGTAAATTTTATTTGTTTATATATAGTTTGATAAGTTTAGAAATGAAAACATGATACAAAATGATATGAACAGACAAGATTAATGAAAAGTGAGCAAGTCACTAACAAATTTTTACGTAAGAAAGTAGAAGAAATTTAAAAGAAGTAATCACTTGTATACAGGTGTAACAATCCATCAATGAAGTTTTTACCATCATGGATAAGCACAAAACAATCAAATCACCTCCCACCATGCAATAGCATATCTTCTGCCATGCTATCAACCGCAGCTATTGTTGAGTTGCTTTTATAACCTGCAACTACATATCCAGTTGATGCCTTACCAAGCAAGTACTCAATCTCTACAGAATTCAAATAATTTCTAGATGTCTTTTTCTTGATCAACCCCTCCAGTTCCATTACTACTTCATTCATATAAGGCCTTTCCTCCCCTTTTACTCTCAAGCATCTCTTTGCAAGATTAGTAACTTTTTTGAGCTCCTCAGTGTTTCCTTCGACAACCATGTGTTCATCAATGATTTGGTTCAAATAATCATTGTTCATACAAGAAATAAAATACATAGCCAGGCATCTCTCCTCTTCTGGCCTATCAAATGACAATGCCTTCTTTTCGGTGATTAACTCCACAAGGAGTACTCTGAAGCTATAAACATCACTTTTCATGGTCAACTGGCTTGTGAGCATGTATTCAGGGTCTAAGTATCCAAGAGTTGCTTGTACCACTGTGGCTAATTGATTTTGGTCTAGTGGAACAAACCTTGATGCTCCAAAGTCTGACACTTTTACAGTGTAATTATCGTCTAATAGTATATTTGTAGACTTAATATGTCTATGGAAGATAGGAATCGATGTTGCATAGTGCAAATATGACAATACTCTAGCAGTTTCAGCAGCTATATGCAAACGATTTTCCCATGACATATTAGATGCCTTACTTTGGTTATTTATATGCTCAAAGAGAGTGCCATTGGTGATGAATTCATAAACAAGTAAAGGGACTTGAGTTTCCAAACAACAACCTAAGAGTTTGACCGCATCCCTATGATTGATCTGTGAAAGCACGACCACCTCGTTGATGAATTGCTCTATTTGAATTTCATCCACCATTTGGGATTTTGTTAATAGCAACTGTCTTGTTCTCTGGTAGAATTCCCATGTAAACTATTCCAAAATGTCCTCGGCCAACAATTCTACTCTCATCATCGTTATTGGTAGCCTGCTTGAGCTCTTCTGAATTAAATATTTTGATAAATTCCTGAGTTGATCTCTCTAGTCTAGAGAGTTGTTTCAACATTAATCCACCATTCTGCTTGAAGAATTTTTCTTTAAGCATGATGACCTTTCTTTTCTTGAAAATCCAGTATAACCAGGAGCAACTCACCAAAATAGCCAAAGCACCAATGGCAAAACCTGCATTTCAAATAAGTCGTAAGTAACAACTAATATAAACATCTTGCCAATATATTGATTCAAAATTAAGCATATAAAGAATTTTATACTTGAGGAAAGAAACAATTAGTTATAGAAACATCTCAATTGTATGATGAATTGGAATGCTTCTATGTGTTGAAGATCAAAGTTTTAGCTCAATAGGATTGTAATGCCCCCAAATTAATTAAATTAATACACTTCTCATAATCTGATAAATCCAAAATCACTCCAAGCCAAACAAAAATGTTAATCTCCAAAGTCCTCTTTTCCATTGAACTACATATCAAATATTACAATTTTCATATTCTTGACTTAGTAATAATAACATTTACATAGTTCAAGAAATTAGAGAATAAAAACAATAATGCCTTAATGGCAAACATCAAGGCATGGCGTTGCTACAACAAAATGGACATGCGGTCCCAAACATATACGCTCGAAGCTTCCACGTAATACATCTACAAGTCTTCATGCTCCAACAAAACAAAGAAGTCCACCTCTTTCTCGTAGGGGTCATTGCACATCATCAATTCCTGAAATTGTTAGATAGGAATGAGTTAGATGCCCAGTAAAAATAATTTTAACAAAGTATCTAATTATTTGAAAATTCATATGGCATTATCACAAGCAAAACATTTCTTGTTCAACTCATGCTAGGAGTTTAAGCAACAAAACGTAGATATTATAATTTCCATGAAAATCACATTTCAACACCGGGGGATAAATACACCATGAAGTCCCTAAAGAGAGTCTCTAAAGAGTGTCCCAAATCACATACACAAGTCACTTTCATTTAAAACCGCCCCCACATTTACAGACTATTATACGGCAGGACGTGGGCACCCAAATCATCTGTTTTGACACTTTTACCGGCAACAATACTGCAGGACTATAGCTTGCCTTTTTCGTGCCCCCTTTCGAAAGTTTGGAAAAAGCCCTACAGTTTGGACTCATGCGGTTCTGAATCTAATCTCACAAGTGCAATGTGAAACTGATAAACAGCAAAGAGTCCAAATCCGGAAAACCATTTTGGAAAATCGATTTTAGATCAAATAATGCCAAAACTGGACTGCTTTGCCAGATACAGAGTTGCCACCTAAATATTTTTGTTTTCGAAAAATTTAGGAAACCCATGACTCGTGCCAAAGGCCATGTGTCCATCATTACCAAAGTTGCCTCGGCTCGGGAACTTAGGTACGAGAGGGAAAGGTCATGAATTGAGCACTCCCGCTTGCCCGATCAAAGATCGGCCTCTACTAATTATGATATGATTTTTATCAACATTATGTGCTATTGTTCCGGTTATTAGACTAGCATTACTATGTGATGTGCACAAGCAAGTATAAGACTAGATCGCAAGAATTGAAACATTTCAAGTCATGTTTATTTTGTGAAAAGGGTTTGAATTTGCCACCTCAAGTGGGCTTAAAGTTTGCGAATTTGCTACTCAACAAAGTGGGCTTAAAATAGTGAATTTGCCACTAGACATAGTGGGCTTAAACATACATTCGTTGAATTGTTCCAATTCAAGCAACAAGCCTTCATCCATAGGAATTCAAACAGTTTAGCAAGTAAGCATTTAGCCTCATGGTAAGCATGCTAGTCATGGCAGTTACTCACACTGATGCAAGTATGCTAAAGCATTAAAACTCACTTAGTACTCCAAGCTAAGATAAACAAAAGAGTTAGAAAAATATGCATGATTCCTAACGATACAAGATGCCTAATGCAACGCATGCAGTAATGCAATTAATAGGCTCGGCTACTAATATGGCATATGAGTCAATGAAATAACATGCGATCTAAGCCCGTATTCAAAGAAGTATTGAAATGACAATGTAGTTTGAATGATGCGCCGAGCCTCAGTGCATGCAAGACAAGATGAATGGATATAAGCATAAAGTATGGTAATTGAAACATGTCCCTAATCTAGCCATCAAAAGCGAATAAATAAAAGGGAGAAAGACGTGGGTTGGAAGACATATACATTATTACAACATGCTCTCACGAAGGAGAGTCCGAATGAATAAAAGTTAACTAGCTAACTAGGCTAAGCTAATTAAGCTAATTATTACAACACAAATGAAATTAGCTAACAACTTAGCTAATTA
This sequence comes from Camellia japonica, assembly GCA_030407325.1. Lineage (NCBI taxonomy): Eukaryota > Viridiplantae > Streptophyta > Magnoliopsida > Ericales > Theaceae > Camellia > Camellia japonica. The sequence goes on along the minus strand of JAPPVO010000016.1, from coordinate 132,641,677 downwards.
TTTCAACACTTGAAATAAATTAACTAACTATTCTAAGCTAATTAATTATTACAACACAAACTAATTGGCTACAACTAATTAATTTACAACAAACGAATAATTAAACGCTAAACAAACTAATTAGCTAGTTAAGCAATCCTGGGAAGCTGAGGGGGACCCATGCATGCTCGGTTTTCACTCGAAAAAACACCGGTTGTCTGCTCTTGAAAGTCTCCATTTGCACAGTTGAACACTTCCAAAATAATGCAATTCCACCTTACCAATATTTTGCTGACGTTTGCATCAGTGGCAAGCCGGCCACTGGTGAATACTACCGGCCTCCTGCCGGCCTTGGAAGTGGCTTCTCGGCCAAAGATGGTGCTCTGCCGGCCAAGGATGGTGGCCTGCCTGCCATGAATGGTGCTCTGCCAGCCATGGATGGTGGCCTGCAGGCCATGATTGGTGGCTTGCCGGCCACTGATGCACTGGTTCGTCTTGCTGCAACATAGTACAAATAGAGCAAAAAGAGGGTATTCCCACAGATTGTTTGCACAACTCATCTCTCATTTTCATGGGAAAATCCAAGGATTTATGAACTTAAGTCACAAACCACCAAGTCAAACAATTTCATTGCATGATGGCTTGTGATTCAAGAGATGCAAATTCAATAAATACAAAATGAGACACAAACCTCCCCCTTTTCATGAAAGATCAAAGGGAGAAGTTAACCTTGGAGACTTGGATCGTTTCATCACTAACAAGTGTGAAATGGTGCAAATTCCATGCGTTGAATTAACGTCCGATTGAACACACAACACACGAGCAAATTTTATCTTGGCTCACTTTTAGTTGCCACTTTTATTTACCCATTTTAATTACCAACCATTACTTAATCACTTAAGTCCGAAAGGTGAGTCAAAGTCCTCCAATTGAAAGAAAAGCTCAAGTCATAAGTCACTTTGGGTATGAAAGAAGTCTCATACCGTTGGTAATGAACCCCTAAAGGATTAAACCATTAAGTATGAAACCTCAATTTCACACTTAGGCAAACAAGTAACTTGAAACCACTTTCAAAGCAAAATTAAAGGCCAACAAAGAGGGAGGTTGCAGAGATGATTAATACTGAAATTAGGCATTTTGATCACTAAGAACATACAATCAACTCAAACAAGAGGTGCCCAATGGCCTAAAACACCATTCTTGTGAGGACCTTTACACTACACCCATGCAAAATAAGACTCAACTGACCCAAACAGCCCAAAACAGAGACAAAAGCATGCTAGAATTAAGCTAAAACAAGCTAGAAAAATAAGCTAACACATGGCACCAACTAGGCTAGCAAACAAGACACAAGGAGGGGAGGCTAACCCCTCCAAATTTGGACTTCAAAACTTGATTTTTACCACTGAAAAAGCTTTGAAAATCAGTGCTCAAAGGCCCAAAAAAAGGATGGTTTTAAAATGGGAAACAAAGGTGAAAAGGCCTTAACAACAAGGAATAAAGAGGGACGAACCACCCCCTAACATCAAATGGCCCAAACACCAATTTCAGCCCATAAAAATAGAGTTTTTCAAAGCTCAAAAACAGTGCAAAACAATAGGAAAAAGATAGGAAAACATGTAAGCAAAGCAACCTTAAAAGTCCCTTATTATACCTCTTGAAGAGAAGAGTGATTCCAAACAACAACTCAAGCCAAAAACCACCTCAAGAGCTCCAACAAGACTTCAAGGAACCTTAGTTCAAAGGTGAGGGCATTTGGTTAAGGTAGTCTAGGAAAGAGTGTAGAGAAAGTAGGCAAAAATGTAGAAAATTTGTAGAGAGAGGAAAATTTTTTAGTCTAAAATTTTTTCATCCTCAAACATGAGAGAGAGGGTCTCTATATATAGAAAACATGAATCTATACAAAGAGATCCAACCCTCCACGCGTGGACAGCTGCAAGAATCTGTGCAAACAGCTAGCACAGCTGGCACAAAATATCTGCAGAAATCACTGGTGGTCGGTCGGCCATCAGTGATGGCCGACAAGTCATCATTGATGGCAGACAATGCACATCTGTGGCCGGCAGAAAAGAAGCCATGGCCAGTAGCCTTCAAGGATGGCCGGAAGCCCACCAGAAATTGAAGGTTGGAAAGACCAAGGCATGGTCCAAAAATGAGAGAAAATGGATGTAGGGTTTGAAAGGCTTAAAGTTGTGGCGTTCCACTGAGGACTTCAACCGCTCGGTGAGCAAACAGACTCAACATCGGATGTACCTGGAAGAACATCCAAGTCTTGAAGGGCCGTAGAAAATAGGGTGTCTACAGTTGCCCCTCTTTGACAGAACTCGGAGTCATGAAATGATGTGAGTGAATGTCAAAGCCCAGAGATGACCCATTTTGACAAGGCCGTAAGACTTGGATAAACAATCAAGACAACAATATTTGGTTGCGCCCGCAGGCTGCCTACATATCCATTTGCAAGGAATCAAACCAGCGTAGTTCTGGGGTAAGATGCAAATGATATGCATAATGTAAGAACATAACTTATGAGCATGCAATGAGGCTGTCACGCCCCAAACCCGCCCCTAAAAGTTTGGGCATGACCACTTCGGAAATGGACATAAAACCTGATGTATATAATGTATGGGGCCTGAACGGAAGCATTTACTATAATAAGATAACATACATGATAACATCCATCGAGCTAATACTAAACATGCCAGGATCACATACACATGCTCAACCTCCCTTTACAGAGTATATAACCAAATAGCGGGAAATAAAGGGATCATATATATACATTTAAACATTAGGTAAACAATTAAAGTGCAAAAGTGCAAGCCAAAATCTCAACAAAACTTCACAGAAATGTATGGCTTGGTTGGGTGCCTGGACACACAAAGGTTGACAAAAGAAACCGGGCGTCATGGGCTAGGACTGACTACCTGGTCGGTTACCTACAGAAACAGACATAACAGAGAGTGAGCCGGGCTCAGTGAATAGTAATACATAAATCAAACAATGCTTAACTTGAACATAATATTAAAGCGTATGAAAATGCAGAGTTCACATGGTTAGCCTGATTCTGTATTCATTTCATAATGGCCTTAGGCCCAGTCTTGAACATAAAAGCTTGAAACATCACATCTTAAATCATAATGGCCTGAAGCCCGTGAATAGAGTGGCATAATGCCCTTGAACCACATGGCGTGAAAGCCCTTGAAACGTGTGACATGAAAGCCCTTGAAACGTATGGCATGAAAGCCCTTGAAACATGGTGGCACGAGGCCTTTGAAACATGTGGCACAAAGCCCTTGTAATTTGTGGCACGAGGCCCTTGTAACTTGTTGGCATTAAAGCCCTTGAAAGTGGCATAAAGCCCTTGAAAATGGCATAAGCCCTTGTAATGGCATAAAGCCCTTGAAATGGCATAAGCCCTTGTAATCATATTGGCATTAAAGCCCTTGAAAATGGCATAAGCCCTTGTAATGGCATAAAGCCCTTGAAATGGCATAAGCCCTTGTAATCATATTGGCATTAAAGCCCTTGAAACATACTTATACTTGTAACATATACTTGAAACATACCTGAAATATCCTTAAACTTGTAATATACTTGAAATATACTTGAGGCCATACTTAAACCATACTGGAAACATACTTGAATTTACAACATACATGAACTTGTAACATGTGTATACTTGTAACATATTTGGACTTGTAACATACATAGACTTATAGCATACTTGGACTCGTAGCATACATGAACTTATAGAATACTTGAACTTGTAACATATTAAACTTGTATATACTTGAACTTGTAAACTTACTTAAACTTGTGCATGCTTGAACTTGTCACATATATAACTTGTAACATTCTTGACTTATAACATACGTAATCTTGTAACAGACTTGAACTTCAAACATACGTAAACTTGTAAGCATTCATTAAGTCACAACGTAACATGTCAGAAAATAGAGCCTTTCTTGTCATATTATGTCATTATTGTGTGCCTAACAAAATAGAATAATTCATATTCTTATGTGGTCACATGATGATGTTAAACTTTTGCATTCATGTGTAACACAATAAAATAGCTTCAGATTCATATGGATTCAGCTAGTTTTCCAATTATTCTGATCCTTTGAAGATGAACATCAGTTCTACTTATCCTTTAAGAAATCACATAGTATGCTTATAAACAACAAAGGGTTAATATTTGTCATTAACAGAACAAAGGATTCCAAAATCATACTGACGTACGCGAATCTTTCAGCGTTCATGTCAATTCATGTTGATTTCCAATTGTCGTAAATGTTCGTATAACACTTACAAAGAATAGAGCATTAGTAACAATAATTATCAACAATAGATAATATATACATTTTTGTACTACTACTCACAGTGGTAGGTCTCTGATAGCGGTGGAACGATGTCCTCATTTTGACCTACAAACATAATGCACATAGCAGATTATGAGAATAAAACTAATCTCTTTTATTCCTTACTCAAGAACTATGGTGGTTCTAAGTTCATTAGTCCTCCATAGATTATCATAAAAATAGGAGGAATCGATAGGAGAAAGGTTCAGGCAAAGAAACGGTACAAATTCAGTAAACAGAAAGTGAACAGTCGTCACTAAGTTGAGCATAACTATTTCTGTATTTATAATTTTGGAGTGAGACTACCGCCATTGGAAACTAGACTTCCGGGGCTTGATTTTAGGCTCAAGAATCACTCAAAACGGAGTTCAGATGCAAAAGATATGCCTGTTCAAAGTTACCCGATCTATGCTGAAACAAGGGTGGCCGCTCGAGCGCCCACTTTGGCCGCTCGAGCGCCCAAAAACAGAATGCAAACCTATTTTTTTTCCTCTTCTCCGCACGTGCGGCCATGGCCTCCGCACGTGCGGCCTGGGCTCTGTTTGACAGTCCGAAAATCATACAAAAAACCATGTTTTGGAGAGCAACAATAAGGTTCAAAGTAGGTCTTTTGATTACTAAAATATGGTTCAAATTCATGTATTTAGAAGGCATAAATACACAACAATCTAGATCTTAACTTCACAACTCAATTTGATTCATCAAAACCTTAAACTCATAACTACTTTAAACTTTAAACTCACATATGTAGATATATATCCATATAGCCATATATTTCTATACTTGGATTCAAACATGATAAATCAAGGAACAAAATAATCAAATGATAGATTGATCTTATCAATTTTTCATCATAAACACACAAAATTTCCCTTACAACTCTAAGACACACAACATCAAGGAATTCTTACTCCAAATAGAGGAAGAGGGTTGAGTTAAGGGAATTACACTTACCTTAAACTTCAATTTCTCTAAAACCCTCTAATTTATCCCAAATCACCTCCTTGTTGAGCTTGGCCTTTGTTCCCTCTTTCTCTTCTTTCGTTTTTTCTTCTCCAGGAGATATTTTGAGTTTTGATCAAGCTCAAGAAGACTTGGTTTGATATAGATTCATATATAAAAGCATATAAGACAAAATCCAATCGTTTAATCATCCCGAAATTGAAATTTCGTAACCATGCTTAATATTACTTAAAAATTATGCTGATCACAGGTATATAATCAATTTCAGAAAATTAAGTTCCTAAGGCGTCCAATTTCTGATTACAACTTCTTAATTGTGACAGATATTTCCTTAGTGAACAGATATGAATCACTTTTCATAAGTTTGATTTAATTAAACCTCATTACACATGAAATTGCACAGAAAGCAAGTAAATGCACAGAATAAAGGATCGAAAATATACCAGAGACAAATATGAGGGTCGAGTTATTACAGAGGCTGTACAATGAAACATTTAAATGCAAATGCTATGCAAAGAAATGCCATAGTTAAGCAAATTGAAACAAAGTACAGTGATTCCAAACATGAAAAGAAATAAATAAATGAACACTCCGCGCATGAGAATCACGAGCCAAACTACATTTCATGCAGAAAGGATGTAAGAAAATTAAAGCTAGCTACGCGACGCGCAGGAAAGGCGAAAAGCGACATAGCCAACAGGCGCACCTGAGGTCTCAACCGAGGTTCTAACGTGTTGCACGCGAAAGGAGAAAAAGGATGGTGTGAACACCGGGCGCACCCAAATGTTTTCAACCAATACAAACAATCCAAACGCGTCTCACGCGATAGGAGGAGGTGTGGTGTGAACATCGGGATGCACCCGAATGTTTTTAACCAAAGGAGATAGCGTGAACACCTGGATGTACCCGAAAGTTTTTAACCGAAGGGATGGTGTGAACACTGGGACGCACCCAAATGCTTTTAACCGAAGGAATGGTGTGAACACCGGGACGTACCCAAATGTTTTTAATCAATACAAACAATCCTAATGCGTCTCACGCGATAGGATGAGGTGTGGTGTAAACACCGGGACGCACCCGAATGCTTTTAACTGAAGGAGGTGGTGTGAACACCGAGACGAACCCGAATGCTTTTAACTGAATGGATGGTATGAACACCGGGACACACTCAAATGTTTTTAACCGAAGGGTGTGGTGTGAACACCAGGATGCACCCGAATGTTTTTAACCGATACAAACAATCCTGACGCATCTTACGCGATAGGAGAAGGTGTGATGTGAACACCAAGACGCACTCGAATGCTTTTAACCGAAGGGATGGTGTGAACAACGGGACGCACTCGAATGTTTTTAACCGAAGGGTGTGATCCTAACGCGCCTCATGTGACAGGAGAAAGAGTTGAAGGATGTGATCCGAAGGGTACGGATGATTTTACTCGGAACTCCTCTGAATGAACCGTACATACAATATCGTGCATGTACAGGAAAGAAACTTAAAAAGTGAGATACAGTACGAATGCATGTTCTATGCAATATAAACAACCGAGATATAATGTTAATAGCACGTTCTATGCGAAACAAATAATCAAAAAGCATATTCTATGCATGATTGGTAACAAGAGCATATTCTTATGCGTAAAAGCGGATGCACGTTCCATGCATGATTCAAGAGCGAATGCTAGATGAGCATGCAATTCTCGTGAGATGCACATCTTACAACAACACATATGAGATGCTGTAGACACCCCATTTTTGACCGTCCTCAAGACCTGGACGTCATCGTTTGAACACCCAGTGATCATCCATGTTTGTGTTCGTTTGGAGTTCCCGGAGTTCTCGGCTACGCGCCTTGCCTCAGGATCTCCGAACTCGACTGTTTGTGTCTGGTTTTACACCAAACACTTGTGTTTTGCCTTGGAAAGGCAGAGGATGCCTTGTGAGACATCCCCTTGCACCACCGGCAGTGGCTAGAGGCCACCGACTGATTTTGTGTTGCCACCGGCAATGTATATTGCCGGTCGGCACTATTTGTTGCCGGTCGGCACTCTTTTTGGCAAAATGACATTTTTGCCCAGCCGACTATTCTTCAGTTGCTTTTTGAGATATTTTGAAGCAGCTGTATAGCACTTGCTTCCCCTCCATACACGTGTATGGAGGGATGAGCCTCTTGTTTGCTTAGTTGCTAAGCTTACAAGATTGCCTCCTCTATAAGAGGAGGCCTTGTCTTCTTGGCTCAAGGGTTGGAGAGTTAGACATTTTGGAGAGAAAAGACCTCAGAGAAGCTCTGGTTTTAGGGTTTGAGTTCTATATCTATCCTATCTCTCTTTTTCTCTCTTGTTTGTACACTAGGTGCTTTAGTCCACATTATTGCACACAAGCACCTAGTGTTTCACCTTTCCTTGGCTACTGAGGTTCCAAGAGGTTGTTCTTGGCTGGATTTGAGCCCAAGGAAGCAACAACATCAACACTTGTGAAGAAGGTCAACAAGGGTGAGAAACTTGCTTTATATACCCCATTCTTGCACTCCATTTTTACCTATCTTTGAACTGTTTTTGTGCTTGGTGTTTAATACAAAAAAGTTCTATTTTTTAGTCCTCTTGATAGTTTATTAAGGGTGCTTTGTGCTTTGGGGAAGTTTGGCCCCTCTTAGGCCTTGAAAGGCCTCATTTTTGTGCTATTTTGTTGAGCTCCGGGATTTTGGTGTTTGGGTCTCTTCACCACTGAAATCTTGAGGGATTTCAGTGGTGTAGATGATGCCTTGAAGTCCCAAGAAGGAGAGGGCCACCCCCTCTCCTTGTTGTCCTTGAAAAGGACAAGTTTTGGCCTCTTGAGGAAGCCTTTGTTGGTGTGTGTGTTGAGCATGTCTAGGCTGCATTTTATGTTTATTATGCCATGATATAACATTGCTAAGAGTTGGTTTTGGTCCCTTATGCACGCTTAGCATAGTTGCCATGTAATGCCTTGTGATCCCTTAACATGTCTTAGGTTGTATGCCTTGTTTCTAGCATGTTTTAGGCTTACATTTGTGAAGCTTGTATGCTTATTTTGCCATGAATGAGGTCTGTCCATAGTTATTTTGGTCGACCCTAGCTTGCATTGTATAGCCTCTTTGCATGTTTGGCTTGTTGGCCTTAAGTGCATAAATGTGTAGCCTGCCTTGTTTGCACTATTTTCAATGGTTTGGAACCATTTAGCATGCAATTTCAGTCCCTTAGACATGCTTGTTTGATTGCCTTGCATGCCTCTTTGAAGCTTTGAATGCATATGTTGTATGCCTCATGCCTTGACCTTTGTGTATGCCTTGCTCTAGAGCCACTTAGATGCCATCTAGGAGGTCCCATTTGTATGGTCTAAGGCTGCCTTAGACCTGTTTTAAGCCTTCTTGGCCTCGTGAGGCTTGGTTGGCTTAGCCATGGTTTAGGTCTCCTTTGGCTTGCCTTGGATGCTTGGGCCATTTGTTGCATGCTTAGTCTATTTTGTTGCTTGGTTTGGCACCATGTTTTGCATAATTTTCAGAGCTTTCTATGTATGCTAATTATCCATGTTTAGCTTCCTTTAAGTGTGCTTAAAGCTTGCTCACTTGATGCTTAAGTTGGTACCTTAACATGTGCATGTGTGCATGCGTGATTAGCCTTCATTTTTGGGCACTTTGGCCACTGATTTTAGGCCTATTTAGAGTTGCCTAAGTCATGTTTAAGACCATCATTTGCTTGCTTGCATGCTTACCTCATGTTTGCTTGTATGCTTGGCATAAGTACATTGCATTGTTCATATTGCATGATAGCTAACATGACTAGGTTGCATTGCATCAACATGCATTCCTTGTCCCTTGATTTGGTGATAGGGATTGGGATTTTGGTTTGTTTGGTTTGCATGCATTTGAGATTGAAAGTGCACATTTGATCCTTTGGGCCATCATGCATGGGAATGCGTGATTGGTGGCCCGAGAATCGAGGCACATGCCCCTTTGAGTCACAAACATGATAAGGAGTGTGTTTGGTGCATACATTGTTGGAATTGCATTGCCATGCAAGTTTTTGCCCTCTGCTGCTGTGAGTTGCAGGTTCTGCAGACATTCAGTGCCGATCGGCAACATTTAGTGCCGGCCGGCATTAAATTATCAGCCGATGAGTTCATTTTGTGCCGGTGGCCACATACTTCAGCCGGTGGTGTTTCCCCTCAGCCGGTGGTATCCCCCAGTGCCTTGAGGAGTAGTTCTGAGACTTTGGCAGTTTTCAAAAGGCAGAGCAGGGAAAACAGAGGCAGTCTAGGCATGGCAGTGCAATTCCGAGCAAGACCCGAGCACGTGCTGCATTTGGCTCTCCTCCCGAGGCGGTTTACTGTTTTTCTTAGTTTAGTTAGTTTGTCAACTAATTAGGCTATTTGTAATATTTAATTAGCTTGCGTAGTTAATTATTTGTATTATTCTTTCGGTCCCTCCGAGCGAGGGCATATCTGTAATAAGTGTGGGTGAGTGGTGTGTATGTCTTCCAACCCCCACCTCTTTCTCCCTTTTACTTACCTGCTTTTAATGGTTAGTATTAGGGCACGTTTATTTTAGCATACCTTATGCTATGCATGCGTGCATCCATGCATTTGTTGACATGCATCGGGCTCGGTACATCATACAAACTGCATTGTATTTTCAATTCCAAATTGAATACGTGCATCGAATAAAGTGCATTTCACATGCCATCTTTAGGGTTAGCCGAGCCTACTCTAAATTGCATCTTCGCCTGTGTCGCATTAGCCATTTAACATGAACTAGGTCATGCATGTTCGCTAACTAGTTTCTTGTTTTGGCACGGAGTACGATGTAAGTATTTATGCTTTAGCATATCGCATGCGTGTGAATGTTGCCATGACAGCATGATTACCATGAGGCTAAATGCTTATATGAGATAAACTGTTTGAATGCCTGTGGGTGGAGGTTGGATTGCTTGAGTTGGGAAAACTCATTGAAATCCGTGTTTTAGCCTACTTGCGAGTAGCAAATTCCAAAGCATTTTCAAAACAAACGGATATGCAATGTTTATTTCCAAATTAAGCGATCTAGTCTATACTTGTTTGCTGTGCGCATAACATAGTAATTCTAGGCTAATAATTGGAATAAGAGCATGTAATGTTTTCAAAATCGGATATCACGGTTAGTAGAGGCCGGTCTTCGGACCGGGCGAAAGGGGGTGCTCATAGCTGACCTTCCCCGATCGTACCCAAGCTCCCGAGCCAAGACTACTTTGGTGATGATGGACACGTGGCCTTCGGCACCGAGTCAGGGTTTCCTAAATTTCCCATTTTAAAATATTTAGGTGGCGACTCTGTAATCTGGCAAAGCAGTCCATGTTTGGCACTACTTTTCAAAAAACTCTGTTTTTCTTCAAAATGATTTGCCAGAGTTGGACTCTTTGGTTCAGATTACGAACCGCAACAAAACAAAAACAGGGGAGTCCGAACTATGGAGCGAGGCCCCGAGGGCGCGTCTACAGTTTCTGGCGACTCTGCTGGGGAGTTTAGAGAGCTTGACTCGAACTCGTGATATCCTGTTTTGACTACACTTATGTGTTTCTTTGCATTGCATGTGCATTGGTGCGCCTAGGACACCGTGTTGGCCATCTGCTATTCCTGAGCGGTTTGTTGGAGGCTTGTCTTGTCAAGGCATGACCATAAGGCTGACCGGTTGCGGGCTCTGCCAGTATGGGAACACAAACCCCGGTTTTACCGGGGCACCCTTTTTGACCATTCGACCTAGTGCATATTCGGAATCCATAGTGACCATTCCAAACTAGGATAGGTTGCTTACCCGATGTTAGGTTGGTTGAAACCGCTGCGTGCGTAGTGAAACCCTAGCTCCTGACAAAATAGGACAGGGAAACCCTACCCCAACATAGGGGTGTATTGGCTCTCTTTTACCTGTTATGTGCTTTTAGAGTGTATCTCTGCAGGGGGAACGCATATATCAGTTTGCAAGTTTGGGTATCCGACCTGAGGACACCGGTATCAGTGTTGTTGAGAATCAGTTGTGTCTGCGGGTATCAGTTCAGTTTTGAATAGTGATTCTGGGGAACAGTGTTCAGTAGTAGAGTGCAGTTGTTCGACTACGCCCGTGTTTGATCTGTTTGGGGCTGAAATACTGCTTGTTTTCCGTTTCAGTTCAGAGATTCAGAGGGTTGATCCAGAACAGCTAGTGTCTTCTCCTTGCTGAGGCAGGACTGAACATGACGCAGAACTCAGAAGAGATCGTGGTCATGACAGCCGCGTTGAGTCAAGGAATTACCCCGCAGGATGAGACTACTGTTGACATGCCGCATGCACCCAGATCGCCGGCTGCGCACCCAATTTCGACCCCTCAACTATATCAGGCTCGCGAGCCTACTAAATTTGAACTAATGGGAATGATAGGTGATCTTCAAAGATCCGTGGCGGATCTCGCCTATGGAATGTCAGCTTCACCGCCAGCCACACCGTATGCCGGGAGCTTTGTACCCCAGGAGCCCCCGCTGTTGGGCCGAATTGTTATTGAACTTAGTCAACCAGAGATGGCCTCCAGTTACAACAATAACATGTCAACACCAACTCAAATCCTAGATCAGGCTGAGGCCCGAGACAAAGGTAAAATGAAGACAGATGCCGACCCTATCGAACAACTGCTGTGGGCAGTCGAGGCTATGAAAGCCGGGGGATGAACAAGCAACAGATATCTACAGTCATGACAAAAACTGTAGAGGACGCTTTCCCCACTCCGCCTGAGGGCAGTTCCAGTCAATCAGAGAACCGGGATAGGCCCCGTCACGCCAAAACAGTTCTTCCGCTCCCAACCCTGCATCCGGAAAGGATCAGAAATCCAAGGCCGCACCCGCCGATCCGTTCGCTAGTGCATCTAGCAAGAGTGCTCAGGCTCCAAAGTACCTGCCTCGAGGGCGCCGAGTCTTCCATCCTCTCTACATGCCTTTGTCTAGGGCACTCTTGATTTTGGCCAAAAAGGGGCATCTTACACCTCTTGAGCCCCGACCCCTCCCGAAGAATCTCCCTGCTACGCATGATCCTGCTCAGTACTGTGCGTACCACCAGCAGACAGGCCACCCTACTGACAATTGCTTCCGCCTCCGCCATGAGGTGCAGGATTTGATTGACAACGAGGTTATCCTCCCGCCTACCTCGGCCAAGTCAGTCACTACAGAGTTCTTGGATTTTGAGGACACAGATACTGCGAGTATGTAATCAGAAGGTGAACCGCCTGCGGGCAGTGCCTGGCGCATTTTTGGATGTGGCGTTTGGCACGCGTTTTTGGGCATCTGTTAATGTTAATTTTGTAAATTCTGACTTGGGTGTCGAGTCAGTCTTTTGTTTTGTCTTGAGTCTGTCTCTCTGTATTGAGTCAGTCTTTTTGCTTACAGGGTCTGTCTTGTTGTAATGAGTCAGTCCCTCTTGTATAGTATACCAGGTGATTCCGGGGTTGTTGCCTCGAGCGCCGTTTTGTAATTATCCTTTTGTTTTTCCTTTTGAATCCGTCTCGGTTGAGGAGCCAGTTGCATCTGAGAAATCTGAATGAAACAGCCGCGGCTATCACGTTTCCGTACTTGTTGATTCAGTTGGTTGTACTAGAGGATGTAAATGGAACGACAGTGCATTTCGCCTACTCTCTTGTGCCTTAAACATCGTCGTAATGACCTAAGCTTTTCATAAAACTCCATTTCGAACACTGCGGTGATGAAAACGAAGAGGAAGTAATTCCTCGGGTTTTGTAAAATTTTGATCATCTTGAGAGAAAGAGAGGCCTGCTAAGCTTTTAATGAATGAAATCATGCTTGTCGGCGTGAGTACTGAGAAGGATCCTGGTCCGATTTAGACTGGTTCCACACTGTCTTCGACGCAAATGATTTGTCGCTTTCTTAAAAACTTTCAAAAATGAAATGTCTTGTGCACTCTTGCGAAGACTGGTGTGGAACCGCTCTTGAGATTGTGCAGCCCAGGATCGCTCTCGGTCTCAAAATTCAATTCATCTGTTCAAACTTGGAATCTGTTCAAAACATTCAGTGCCGTGAAACGCCTGCGTGGCCCATTTCGAGGCAGCCCTCGGGCAAGAGGCATCAAAGTCAGATCAGGGAGATCAGATCCCACCAAGCAAAGCTCGAGAAGCAACTGTGGTGGACTTTTCCTGAAAATCAACACAACAGTCGTTCTCCTGGATACAGAGAGGCTTTAATCTCAAAACCATTTGGCATGGGCTTGCTACACCTTTTACCCTTTGAGAGGCTCGCTGGGCCGAAAACCCGGAAGGGCGACCCAGGCAAAATTAGAGCAAAGAAAAGGAAAAGAAAAAAAGAAAATACAAAAAGAAGCAAAAAAAGAAAAAAAAAGAAAAATATATAGCAAGAGAAATAAAATGAAAATGCAAAAGAAAAGAAAGAAAAGAAAAAAAAAAGAAGAAGAAAAACATAGCTCGCAAGGTCGAAAACCCGCATTGGGCACCTTGGCAAAAGTTAGAGCCTAAACAGTGAAGGTTAAAATACCCGAGTGTACCTTAACCGGAACTACGTAAGGCTTGATTCCCATGTTTGGGATACGTAGGCAACTTCATCCTGAAGTCCAGCCCCCAACGCTTCCATAGCGTCTCAGTCCATGTCATGGTTTTGATCACTTTTGCCTCCTCCGAATCCAAGGTCTCGATTGCAGCAACCTGGAATTACGTGATTCAACTTCCTCTTGAAGTCCAAACCACCAACACCTTCCAGGTGACTATGTCCATATATTGATTCAAACCGTCTTCGTCTCCTCCGCGTCCGAGGGTCCGATCGTCATCAACGAGGACTGACTTACAGAATGCCGCGGCATCATCCAAACAAGGGGCAACTTTCCGTTGCCATACAGTGCCATAAGTTGCCCTGAGTTACCGTCCAAACCAGGGGCAACTTTCCGTTGACTTACCCCCCTTTAAGCCAGGGGCAATTTTCCATCGCCTCCGATCCGGGTTGCATATCTCGAGGGTAAGTTCCGCGCTCGTTGAGCGTTGACTGTTTGCAAAAATAGTTTTTGAAAATTTTTACTGAAGTTGACTATTTTCTCGAAAAAACTTCATTTTTCAAAATTGGACCATGTTTGGACCCAAAAAGGAGAATTTTCAGTGCTCACAGCCTGATTCGCATGATTTTCAAATCAAAAATCGAATAAGTGTGTTAATCCAACTCTCATTTTGGTCAAAACTGTTTTAGGAAGAAAACAAAAAATGGTCAAAGTGACGAACTAAGGGCACTGTTGAGTCAGGTCTTCTGTCTTTCCACCGCCAACATGCTCGCCGGAAAGGCACTCCAACCGCCAGAAGAAATAGCCGTGAGCTAACAGTGTTGGGCGTGAACCCACAACCTCTCGTTTACCTATCAACCACCCAGGGGAGGGATAAAAACTGAGAGATTGAAGAATAGAGAGATGTGCGATGAGAGAAAAAGTGAGAAAAGGGCTTTTTCAGAAAAACAGAGCTTGAGGGCCGAGTGATGTAAGAATCACAAATCAGAAAGAGTGGGAATAATACCTGGAGGAACTGGCTTCTCAAGATTCAGGTCTCTTTTTGTAAACATGTCTGTGTGTCGTGTCTTTTGATTTGTCGACCTTAATTTTGGCTTTGAGTCTTTTCCGAGCATGTCTCGTTGTATTTCCGGTCGTGTGCCTTTTGTTTCTTTGTTTGAGTCTGTCTCGCAGTGTTTGTGGTAGGCTCGATACCCCGGTCGTGAAACTCTTTTTCAAAATCGTTTGTGCTCGGATGTTGTGCCATTCTCTACATTTATGCGAGGCAGGAGAAAGAAAGGGAAAATTTGGGACATCCAAGTGTGTTTCAACTTCAACCGTTTCAGTTTTCGTGGTCCGTCTTGTCAGATTGGGCTGTTTGTTCAGGGTTTGCTGTGGGCAGAATGAACCGAGCGCTGTGTTATGGGTTGTATGCAGATCAATCCCCAGTAGAGTGTGGGCTGTGTATTTCAGTTTGAGCAGTGATTTGTTTGAGTTGTTTTGCTGTTAATTGGTTGTTATCTGATGATTACAGTGCAATTGTTCAATTTTCAGACAACAAATCAATATCGTTTACATTGGAGGTGTAATATGATGCAATGCGGTGCAAAGTATGAAATACGCAAATGTAACATCTTTTAGACAAAAGTTTGTTTCATTTCATATCATCCTTTTCAAGTACATAGTTTTGAAGAAAACAAAAACCTGCCTGCGGCAGTACAAGGTAATCTAACTACCAACAAAAGAAAGAAAAGTACAGAAAGGAGAAAAATAGCAAAAATCTGCAACAGCATCAGTGGTCTCAGGCCTGAGGGTCTGTCCTCGCCCTCTTCCTGGGCACGAGCCCAGGAGCATCGTCGTCGGCACCATCATCTGAATCCGAGCCTGAACCGTCTCCGGTCTCCTCCTCAGATGACTCTGCCTCAGCCTCTGCCTCTGCCTCCGCCTCGGACTCGGACTCATCATCATCGCCAGCAGGAACAGGCGCCCGAGAGCTACTCCCGACATGAGCATGCCCTCCCCTGGTACGAGGACCTGTAG
The DNA here is from genome assembly GCA_030407325.1 of Camellia japonica. Classification (NCBI taxonomy): domain Eukaryota; kingdom Viridiplantae; phylum Streptophyta; class Magnoliopsida; order Ericales; family Theaceae; genus Camellia; species Camellia japonica. Next base: position 132,625,835 of record JAPPVO010000016.1, on the reverse strand, counting down.
TGCCTCCTCTCCCTCCTCGAGCAGGAATAGAGGGCCCAGCCGGAGCACTCCCTGTAGCAGGCATCGGGAACGGGACCTAAAAAAGGGGAGAAAGAAAAACATGAATTGCAGACGTATCAGTATACTAAGTAAGCCGTGAGCAGTATACCAGTGCAGAATGCAGTGTATGAGTACAGTGTGTGGATGCCGTGAGCAATATACCAGTGCAGAATGCAGTGTATGAGTACAGTGTGTGGATGCCGTGAGCAATATACCAGTGCAGAATGCAGTGTATGAGTACAGTATGTGGATGCCGTGAGCAGTATACCAGTGCAGAATGTTGTATATGAGTACGGTTTGTCAAGTGCCGGGACGATTGTATGTCAAGTTTTGTTGTATTGAACAGTGTATGGTGTGAGGCTGTGGTCAGGAGAGAACATACCAGGATACCGTAGAAGGCCAGGAGGTCGAAGGTCCGATGTAGCATCCCCATCAAGGAGGCACTCAACTCCAACGCCTGCCGGTGTGTACTCGGGGGAAGCCTGCAAAAATGTTAGATACATCAGTATTCTGTGGAATATGATATGAAATCAAATGATCAATGCAAGATGCAAAATGTGGTGGTACATACCGGAGGCAAGCCGTGAAATCCAACCAACTCGTGACCAGCCAGAGGAGGGGCGATGGGGATCTGATAAGCCTCCCCACCCGGCCCTCGGCATGTCATCGTGGAGGGAAGTGCTGGCCAACTAACTCCCTGTCCTCTCCGAACTCCACTCCCGCCATGAACTCGGGCCGCCCTCGACGATCCGCCCCGGCTCCTGTCCCAGCTACCGGTGCCGCTGGCCTCTCCCTCTCAGCTCGTCGACCACTGCTCAAGGGTCGCATGATGTAGGTCTGAATGTACTCGGCGTAGTCGCCCTCGCCTCTGTGACGCTCCTCACTCCAGCCAGCGGTATACTCCTGCAGGTGCTCGAGGGAGAATCCCTCCGTGTGCCTCATATGTGCAGGAGGAGGACCCGGAACTATCTGCTCCGGTAAACCCAGGGTCTGACGCAAGAAACGCTCGCCCAGGTACCAGGCCCGACAGACCGGGCCCTCCAACAGAATCCGGCGGCGGGAAGTCTCTGCCGCGCTCTCATAGTGATCTCTCACCACGGCTGGCAACGGAGCCCAAGGCCGCCAGGTGATCTGCGGATACAAATGCAGTTTGTTATCTGTCTATTGTCAAAAATGCAGTGTAAAGCAAAGCTTAAACGAACTTTAAAGTGGAACATACCTCCGCGGCAGTGATAGTGTCGAAATAACGGCGGAAGAAGATAAAAGTCTCCCGAGGTCTCCGGGCGCACCTCACATCGAAGCGGTGAGAAAAGGGGACATCTAGTGGGATCTCCACGTCAGGTACTGGGGCAAGCCTGGGAAAGTAGGCGTACACCCACAACTACAGAGCAAATATCAGTGTGCTTATCAGATAAAAGCAGAATACAGAATAAAGCAGAAATAGCAAAACCGTGTGTTGTGCAGTGTATCGTGCAGAGTGTACAGTGTGTCCAGTGTACAGTCAGTGTAAGGCAGAGTATGTGTGTGCCGAGTGTACAGTATACAGTCAGTGTAGAGCAGACTACAGTGTGTGCAGTGTACCGAGTACATATAGAAAGCAGAAAAGCAGAAAACAGAAATGTAAAAGGGGAAGAAGATATACCTCCCAAGCTCGCCAGTAGCCGCCAAGAAGCTGTCCACTGAGGCGGGAGGAAGAGCTCATATAGCCGTACAGAGTGGCCAAGCCTGCGCCCCCCCAGTCGTAGTGGCGGATCTCCCTGACGTCCACCAGTGCGCTCAACAGACATAGAGGCACGGTGTTCGCCCGGTCGGCGAAGAGAGTCGTCCCGAGCAAGAACATAATGAAGCCCCGTGCGTACTGGTCTACCTCCTCCGGGGTCATCTGCGGCTCCTCCGTCAAGGGTGGCTGAACCCTGAACTGGCTCTCGAACCAGGAGTATCGAACAAAGCCTGCCCGAGCAAGGGGTGGCTGAGTGCCGAGCAGGTACAAATGGGCGGCGTCCCACTCACCCATGTCTGTGTCAAAGGGGATCGGATCACCCCCTATCCCGATGCCAGTAAGCATCGAGAAGTCATAAGGGGTCATCGTCATGTCCCCCGCAGTAGAGAAGTGGAAGGAGTTGGTGGTATCCCACCACCTCTCCACTAAAGCGGCAAGCAAAGGCCTGCAGGTAGTAAGTCGGGAGAGCCCCCTGCAAAAGATGCCGAAACCCGCCTCATCAACGATCTGACGGACTGCACCGGGGAGCTCCAGATACCAATCCCGAGCAACGACGTTCCCATACCCACGGATGGTATGGGAGTCTCCCTGTAATCAAAAACAGCAATTGCGAAGCAATATTCAAGATGCAGTGAAGATCAGCGTACAGATATGGTGCATGTGTGCACATTTTTCAGATTCAAGCAGATATCGGATTACAGTGTGCTAGTAGATGAACTACAACGTCTGATGTGTCAGCATGTTTGAAGGGTTCAGTATAAATACAGCATGCAGCATGTTTCAGATTCAAAGCAAGTACCGGGTGCCAGTGTGCATAACAGTGAAATACAGTATGCACCGTGTATTCGGGTGATTCGGGGCTAGTGCAGTGTGTGTGCACGTGTCAGTTTCAAACAGATATCACTTGTGAGTCTATCTGCAATCAACTACAGTGTACAGTATATCAGAATTAAGCAGTTAAAGAACAAAGGCAACTATGGCAGTTAAATGTTCTACATTGCGGAAAAGAAAACCGGGGAAAGAAAGTTACCTCGGAAGCGCCGAATGACAGGTGGGAGGTAGGCTCGCGCAGGAGAAGCTCGCGTGCCACGCCCCTCTCGAAGCTCCGGAACTGGCGAAGTCCGTCCGGGAGCATCACATGGACTGCAGGCCTGTAGGTCTCTGGGTCGAATGGCCGGATGCGAAGTGGCACGGGATCAACCTCGGGCTCCATCTCGATCTCTGGAGGGGGTCCACCCTGCGGAAGGTCGTCTGCCATCGGGAAGAGAATGGGAAGATGACCGAAAAATGGAAAACCGGGTAAGAATGTGAAGGGTCAACCAAAAAGTCAACCCCGAGAGGGTCGGGAAAGGCCGGGAAGGTCGAAATGTGAAAAGGCACGGGTATCGAGAAGAGATCGAGGGGAACAAGTCCCAAAAAGATGAAAATGGCAAAGGATGTGCCGAAATGAAATTTTGATCGGTCGAAAATGTGCGAAACGCGAAGGTATTCGCGAATCGAACGACGAAATCGAGCCTAAAACGCGAGAAAATGCGAGGATCGAAGGCCGAAAATATTCTAGAGAGAAGGGGGAGAAATTTTCGAGCAAGGAGAAGTGAAAAGAATAGGGTTGGAGGCCCTATTCTAAAACACCCGTAGCGAAATACCAAAACTGCCCCGACACAGGAATTTTGTGCCGGTCGGCCACACTCTTTGCCGGTCGGCACAATAGTTTGCCGATGGATTTGTTTTAGTGCCGATGGACGGCCGGTGATGTTCCCTGACTGCCGGTGGGCCTCTGGTGCCCTTCCTCAGTGATTTCCAAGCCTCCTACACCTTTTTCTGGGTTAAAAGTGTGGTTCAGGGCCTTTGTTGTTCAAAACAGTGCAAAACGGCGCGTTTCCGATGATTAACCGGCCTCCGTTTTGACCTCAGATCGTGTCTTCCGCGCGCGGCGCTCAAATTCATGCGAAGATGTATCCTTTCGTATCCTTTTGTCTTTTACAAGATGCAAAAGTTGCCCGTGTGCGTTGCACGCGTTCATCGCACTACTTCGGTGCATTACATCGCGCCATCATGCGCCTCACAGTTGCATTGTTATGCACGTACTACACGCGTGTAACACGCACCCCTTGCATTGTCATGCACATCTCGTATGCATGTCATTGCATTTTTTTTATTATAAGCCTTGACATTGCATTTTCAAATACATACGTCGCCTCGTGCATCGTTCGCGTTGTTATACATTCCCTTACCATGCATCATCGCGTACGTTGTTATGCATTTAAGTCCATTTGCATTGTCTCGCATCTTATGAGGCATGCATATCTCATTTGTTACATCTTACACTCCATGTGGCATGCGTGTCACATTGGCCTCATTTGCACAGGCACGTATACCTCATTCCCATTGGCACGTGTACCCCATTTGCATTGGCATGCGTGTCTCATTTGCGTTAGCATGCGTGTTTCATTTGCAGTATCTTGCATTCCTTTTGTGACTCACGTGGTCTCGCTCGTCACGTCCTTTTGTCTTTCCTCTCTCGCGTGTACTACGCTGAGAGGTCTTCTGTCTTTCCCCTCTCGCGTGTACTACGCTGAGAGGTCTTCTGTCTTTCCTCTCTCGCGTGTACTACGCTGAGAGGCTTTTGTCTTTCCTCTCTCGCGTGTACTACGCTGAGAGGCCTTTTGTCTTTCCCCTCTCGCGTGTACTGCGCTGAGAGGTTTCTTTTGCTTTGCTTTTTTCTCTCCTGCGTACGATACGCTGAGGGAAGTTGTGTTTGAGACTCCGGGTGTTCTCGGTAGTCGCTTTTAGCCTTCTCCGCGTAGGCGCCGTGAGAATTGCTTAATTCTCTTAATCCTTGCTGCATGAGATGTAGTTTGGTTCTAGTTTACTCGCTTGCATTGCATTCACTTAAAGTGTTGTATAATTGTTGCGCACCGGTCTGGCGAGACCTTAAACACGCACGGTCTAGGAGACCTTAAATCCTAGGAGGTGCAAGACCTTCGGTGCGTTTTCAAAAGATGTGCGTTGTTACGCACTTTAGTTCTTTCGCATTGTCATGCATCTTTTCGATCTACATTTCAGTTCAAATCTTGGGGTACGCGTGCCTCAAATCCTTGAGGCATGCGTGTCTCATTTACACATCATTTTCCATTCCTTCATGGCATGGCATGTCTCACTTGCATTATTACATCGCATTGTTTTGTTCATTCCGGTCTAGCGAGACCATTAAACACGCACGGTCTAGGAGACCTTAAATCCTTAGGAGGTGCAAGACCTTTCATTCGCGATGTTCTGAACGCATCACGCTGTTTAGCGCATCGCATTAGCTTGTGCATTGCGTCCCATTCGCGCTATCTTGTGCGCCTCATCGGCACTTGTTAGTGCATTGTATATCATTCGCACGGTTTAGCGCATCTCATTGCATTTTACATGCATTCAATTGCACCTTTTTGCACATCGCATTGTTCTGTGCATCACGGTCTAGGAGACCTTAAATCCTCTGAAGGTGCAATTCCTTTGGCGTTTGTCGTGCCCGAATGACTTTCGGTGGTCTGGTAAAGCCACCTGCCTGTTTTTGCGGTGAGTTCCTAGAAGACCAACTGGGACGGTGAAAACCAGAGTTCGAACGGCCTATGCCTAGAACACAAAGGTTCGGGATTTCCGAGACTAAAGTCTGGTTTAAATACCCAGGGGGTGTACCCTCGGCTTGAAATCTGTATGGAAGCCCCATAGGTTGAGGCGGCATGTCTACGCCTCAATCCTGGATACTGAACCAACCTAGTAAACAGCACGGTCACGACACCGACCAGTGTTATCGGTTACGTCATGAGATTCAAGATCTCATTGATAATGGGGTGATCCTGCCTCCTGAAAAACCCAATGTTACCACAAACCCTCTCCCCACACATAACCAAGCTCCACCGCCCAAAAGACTTAATTTCATCCATATTGGGGACGTGTTCTACGACCCTAGTATCTATATCACACCTACCCACCTCCCTAAACCAGAAGTATTTTTTCCTGATTGCACCGCCTTGTGCATGATGGACGTCTTCGAAACCCAACCAAAACCGGCAGTGGTGACCATCGAGAACAGGAGAGAGGAAATCCCAAAGGAAAAGAGGATTGTTGGGTCAGAATCTGCGGGATTTGGAATTGGTGTCAAGAAAACATATAGTCCGGGTGACTACATTTCATCAGTAGGCCAAGATGGGCCCGGAGTAGAATTGCCAACAGAGGGAGAATTGTGTGTGATTCACGGAGATAATTTGGGGCAGGGAACAGATGATGTAACAGCTGTGGGGGAGGACCTTACCGAACTCCAGTTTTACAGTGACCAGGACCCAGAGGATGCGACAGTCGCATGGTTTGATTATGAGAATTCAGCAGAAGTTACCGGGTGGTTGGACGATCAACCTGATGTGATAGGAGAATTTCAGGCAGAGCAGGGCCCAGTAGGGGCGGGAATGTCAGTAACGGCCGGGAGGGTCGAAGAGCAGAATACATCGCCGGGGGGCGCCGGTGTCGAGAATTTCGCCCAAGATTGGAACGTTTTGAGTGCGGAGATGATTGAACAGTCAGTCATGCCAGAACAAGCAAGTTTTGAAGATTCCGAGAGAATCAGGAAAGCAAAGGCCCATGTGGAGTTGAAACTGCGGTGTGCACAGGAACCGAGAATACTGTAGGTATGTGGACGAAAGGTGCTGCGAGCATAAGAACAGCTGTACCAGAGCCGGACAGGTGTCTGTCGACTGCTAATGGAATGTGGTGGGAAGACGAAGATTTATGTCTTGCTCACACCGACGAAGATTGGGGGAATAACCAACCTGATAGCACTTGGTACCTCGGAGAGGTTGACCACATGACACGGAGTGGGTGGTATTTCAAACCCCCACACTTAGATCAACCGGAAGCCTCGGGAAATGACAGAGAAGCTGAGAAGCAAAAAGAGAAGCAGCTTGAAGAAGAAGCTGTACTCAAACAGCTGAAAAAGATACAGGCGGACATCTCTATTTGGGGGCTGCTCATGGCTTCGCGAGTACATAGAGAGGCTGTTTTATCAGCCATGGACAAAGCAAAGCTTTCAATAGAAACCACGCCAGAGCAGCTGGTGGGATTGGTCTTCCCGGGGGAGGTACCCCGATGCTGACCTTTTCCGACAAGAACTTCCGCCCGAGGGCACGAATCATAATAAACCCTCTACATCTCCGTGGAGTGTAGAAATAAGTGGATACCGGTGGTGCTTGTTGATACCGGGTCCGCCATTAATGTCTGCCCAGCGAGGACGGCATATGCAATTGGCTTGAAAACCGTGGATTTTGTACCAACAGCCCAGGTCATCCGGGCATATGACAATACAAGTAGAGAAGTAATGGGAACAGTTAAAGTTCAGACAAAGGTTGGGTCGGGGCAGCACGAGATAGATTTCCATGTCCTAGAGGTCCCTGCAACCTTCAACTTGCTTTTAGGACGGCCGTGGCTGCATCAAGTAAAGGCAGTATCATCTACTTTGCATCAAATGGTGAAATACCCCTACGGGAAGGGAGTAGCCATCGTCTTTGGGAACTCGTCAATCCACCCACCACCAGAAGTATCCACGCCTGTTCTAGAGATCGAGCACGGCATGGAAGATGTGTTCATATCAGGTTTTACCTTGGCCGAGGCTCAGATCGTACAGAATATCATGGCCGCTAACGAAGGGGTATATGTCAGTGCCCAAGCAGTGTATCTCATGAATAAACTCCAATACATCCCCGGGATGGGATTAGGGAAGACGGCCGCAAAGGTATCGCAGCATTGGCCGAGGTGCCACACAACCCCCATACCTTTGGCCTGGGATATACGCCCACCAAGGAAGACTGGGTAAGAAAAGGAAAAGAGACGGCTGCAAGAGCCAAGGCGAAACAGATGGGAAAACCCTTTGAATTGATGCATCGGCCCATTCGAGGCACCCTGAACGGACGCTTCGTCCGGAGAGGGGAGGATTTTCCATTCTGTGGTTTTCCGAAGCCGTGTTGGAACGCAGAGAAGAAGCGCGTCCCGGGGTTCGAAATTTTCTTTGTCCTACAATTATCTGGGGATGATGTTGTTGAAAAGCAGACAGACCCAGTAGTTGAGACCGAGCATAGCAAGGAAGCAGAATCTGCGGACACAGAGTTTGAAATGGGGGTAGCACTGGCATGTCTACTTTCAGACCCTGCGATCGACCAGTTGTGCTTGGGGGATAACTCCTCGGTGTCTATGATTGGAGATGAAACGGCTGCGGCCTACCAACAGCTATTTTGGATGCATCCATCGCACCTTTCCTCACCTGGCAGTACGAGGAGGGATTTTATCTAGCAGCACCGGATCAGGTAGTGAGCCGATCTGATTCCACCGAGTCTTGTGAGTCGGAATCAGGTTCCAGCTCGTCTGAGTCTGAGTTCGGTATTCCTGGGGGTGATAACCGGATGCCACAGTCCTGTCCAGGTCGTCTTTTTCTTTCTCTTTTGAGTCTGTGAACAGAAGAATTGGACGGGTTCGGAAGTATCTAATGAGAATGAGGAAACTGTGGTTTCCGAGTACTTTTCTTGCCTTTGGTTATTGCTTAAATCAGGACTTTCAAAATTTGATGAAAACGACGAGGACGAAATTCCTCCGGTTTTGCAACGACTAATTGACAAGAGCAGGAGAGGTTTGTTAAACCTTAATGATGAAATCACTACCGTGAACATTGGTACTGAGAAGGACCCGC